>CM061142.1:90910065-91335635 GCA_030789695.1 Scilla litardierei
GAAGCGAGGAGGGGGACGGCGAACTTAGCCGCCGCCCTCACGAGCGGCAAAAAGCAGAGGGGCTCCCCACGAAGCCCCTGGACGACGGCAGGGGGCGGCGGCCCCCCAGCACCACCAGGGGCCGACGAACCCCCGACGGCCCCCGACGGCCCCCGCGGGGCCCTTCCCAGGCCGCGGGGGCCTGGAGGTCCATCGCCAGGCCCCCGCGGGCCTGAGCGACTATCGCCACTGCCTTGCGGCCCTGGTACAAGGCCGCAGGGCCCCTAGGCAGCAGCGCCCAGGTCCCGCCCTCAGCCCCCCGAGGGACTTTTACCGGGCCACGACGGCCCTGCGACGCATTCGGCGAGCAGCGCAGGCGACAACAGCAGTTCGAGAGGGGTTTTCAGCCCTATTTGGAGGACCCGACGCGTGATTTTGGTGGTGGATTTGACCCCGGGGAGGGACATGTGTACTACGATGACGTGGGAGGTTATAGGGCGGATTTCGGAGATGACACGGGATGAGATGACTTTGAGAGCAGGCGTGGGGTTCCCCGATGGGACTATGGGGGTGGCAGAGGAGAGGCACCGCGGCATTATGAGACCCAGGACGAGAGGCGACAGCATTATCGCCAGCATCGCCGTCCAGAGGGAAGGCCCGATCAGGGACACTTTGGTGGGGACTGCAGGGTGCGGAAGTTGGAGATGCCTCTGTTCAGGGGAGAGGATCCACCTGCCTGGCTGTTCACGGCAGAGATGTACTTTATATCATACCGCATGACAGATGCTCAGAAGTTTGAGGCAGCCGCTATTTGCATGGAGGGGAGAGCTCTGGGTTGGTACCAGTGGAAGGAGGGGAGACATCAGATTTGTGACTGGGATGAGCTGAAGGACCTGATTCTGGAGAAGTTCAGGGATCCCCACCTGGGAAAACTTCACGAGCAGTTATACGCCCTCAGGCAGTATGGACCGGTACGGGAGTACATTGAGAGATTCGAGACTTTAGTGGGGAGAGTACACTGCGTTTCAGATGAGTTACTCGAGGGCACCTTCCTGAAGGGGCTGAGGCCCAGTCTTCGAGCAATTACAAGCCCAGTGGGCTTTCAGAGGTCATCGAGATGGCGCAGTTGGTAGAGGACTCCCGACTGAGGATAGGAGAGTCGAGAGCAGCTACAGTGGCCAGATACAGATGGACATCTCGTCGGGAGCAGGCGGATCGGGGGTCACCGCATGGGCAGGTCAGGCTAGCAGGGGAAAAGCAGGGAGAGGAGTAGCGCCCCCAGCAGGAGGACAGTTCAGGAGGATGTCTGATGCAGAGATGAGGGAGAAGCGTCAGAAGGGCCTATGCTTTAGGTGTGACGAGAGGTTCACTCCAGGCCACAGGTGTGCGGGGCGCAAGTTACAGGTGCTGCTACTGGAGGACGATGAGGTTGAGGACGTCGAGGACGAGAGCGCTGAGCAGGAGGAGGAAGAGCCCGAGGGCCATCAGCTAGACGTGGCAGAGGTGTCCCTTAACTCCGTGGTAGGGTTCACACCGAACCACACCATGAAGTTGAGGGGGGAGATCAGCGAGCAGGATGTGACCGTGCTGATTGACAGTGAGGCGACCCACAATTTCATCTCCAGGAGAGTGGTGGACCAGTAGGGACTGCAGCTGACCGACTGCGGGAGCTTCAGTGATGATAGGGGCGGGGAAGAAGGAGAGTAGTCGAGGGGTCTACAGGGGGTTGGTGCTAACCCTACAGGGGATACAGGTGAGGGCGGACTTTCTACCCCTAAACTTGGAGAGCACAAATGTCATCCTCGGCATGACATGGTTGCAGACGCTGGGGGAGATGAAGGTGAACTGGAAACTTCTGCGGATGGAGTTCCAGGATGAGGGGAGAGCGGCCACCCTACAGGGAGATCCCGGCCTTTGCGGAGTGGTAGTGTCACTAAAGACCATGCTGAGGACCTTATAGACCGAGGGATGAGGGTACTTGGTTGAGCTGTACACCTTGACAGAGGAAGGAGGCGCAGAGACCAGTGGAGAGCAGACCGTACCAGGAGAGGTGCAGCAGATGTTGGCGTAGTTTGATGAGATCTTTCAGGAGCCTCGGGGTTTGCCACTGCCGAGGGACCATGAGGACGCCATAATACTGCGGGAGGGTGCTTCCCCCATCATTGTCAGACCCTACCGGTACTCCCAGCACCAGAAGGACGAGATTGAGAGTATGGTAGCCGAGATGGTGGAGTAGGAGTGATTCAGCCTAGTGTGAGCCCGTTCTCCAGTCCCGTGCTCCTGGTGAAGAAGAAGGATGGGAGTTGGCGTTTCTGTGTGGACTACCATGCATTGAACAAAGAGACAGTGCCAGATAAGTTTTCCATACCGATGATAGACGAGCTCATTGACGAGTTACATGTGGCAGCCTGGTTCAGCAAGATAGATCTCAAATCAGGCTACCACCAAATCAGGATGCGGCAGGAGGATGTGGCCAAGACGGCGTTTATGACGCATGAGGGCCACTACGAGTTTCTCGCCATGCCCTTTGGCTTGACGAACGCACCAGCGACCTTCTAGGCACTCATGAACAAGGTATTCCGCCGTACCCTGAGGCGATTTGTACTTGTTTTTTTGACGATATACTAGTGTACAGTCGCACCTTAGAGGAGCACCTGGACCACATGCAGGTGGTGCTTACGGAGTTGCAGTACCATCAGCTAGTGGCGAACAGGAAGAAGTGCTTATTTGGACAGCCACAGGTGGAGTACCTAGGACATATGGTGTCAGCAGATGGGGTTGCAGCGTACAGGAGGAAGATCGCGTGATGTTGGACTGGCTGCGCCCCACCACTCTCAGGGGGCTGCGGGGGTTTCTAGGCTTGACAGGATACTACCGTAGGTTTGTGGAGGGGTATGTGACGATCGCCTGGTCGTTGACCGAGCTACTGAAGAAGGACCAGTTCCACTGGGGGGAGGATGCGACGGCAGCTTTTGAGGCTCTGAAGAAGGCCATGACTACAGTACCGGTCTTGGCACTACCAGACTTTTCCAGGCCCTTTGTGGTGGAGGCGGATGCGTCAGAGCACGGGCTAAGGGCAGTGTTGATGCAGGAGCAGCGGCCCATTGCATACTTCAGCCAAGTGTTGACAGCTAGAGCCTGACTAAGGTCGGTTTATGAGAGAGAGCTGATGGCCATAGTCTTGGCAATTCAGAAGTGGAGGCCGTACTTGTTGGGGCGGAGTTTCCTTGTACGCACAGATCAGCGGAGCCTGAAGTACTTATTAAAGCAGCGGATGGTAGCAGAAGAGTATCAGAAGTGGCTGCAGAAGCTGATGGGGTACATGTTTGAGATCGAGTATCGACCGGGGCTAGAAAACAAGGCGGCTGATGCCTTATCAAGGAGAGAGGAGGCAGAGTTGGCCGCACTAGCAGTGTACGTACTTCAGGACTGGGGGCCGCTACAGCAGGAGGTGGAGCAGGACCCTAAGTTAGCAGGCATACGAGAGGCTCTTTTGCAAGGGTCGACTGAGTTTCCGGGATATTCTCTTCAAGATGGACGGCTACTATATTGGGGGAGACTGGTGCTACCGAGGACATCCGCATATCTACCGGTCATACTCCAGGAGTTTCACAGCAGTGCCATCAGAGGACATTCTGGGGTCCTCAAGACCTACCAGAGACTGACGAGGGAGGTCTACTGGAAGGGGATGAAGAAGGAGGTGGCGAGGATGGTGGCAGAGTGTGACGTGTGTCAGCGTCACAAGTACCAGGAGATGTCCCCAGGAGGACTACTACGGCCGCTGTCCTTGCCAGATCGAGTATGGGAGGACATCTCCATGGACTTCATAGATGGGTTGTCGAAGTCGGGTGGATATACCGTCATATTCGTTATGGTCGACCGCCGCAGCAAGTATGCACACTTTGTTCCGCTTCGGCATCATTACAGTGCAGTATCGGTGGCAGATATATTTTGAGGAAGATCATTCGTCTGCATGGACCTCCAAAGTCTATAGTTTCGGACCGAGACAATGTATTCCAGAGTAGATTTTGGCAGGAGCTTTTCAGGCTGCAGGGAACGGTGTTGAAACGAAGCACGGCCTACCACCTTCAGACCGATGGGCAGACAGAGGTAGTAAACAGGAGTGTGGAGACCTATCTGCGGTGCTTCATTTCGGATAATCCCAAGGAGTGGGCTCGTTGGCTGGCATGGGTGGAATACTGGTATAATACTGTTGGATATGGACGACATAAATACACCCATGAGAGGATGTATGAGGGTATACGGACCTCAGATGTCGCGTGCACGAAGGCGTGTGCGAAGGGAACCTTTTCTCGTGTGAAAAGGACCACTCGATAAGTGGAAAAAGCCACTTTATAAGTGCAAAATGGCACTTGATAAGTGGATAAAGAAGAAGATAAATGAATGTGCTAATATAGGCTAATAAGCTTATAATTGGTTATTTCCTACAATAACCACCCCTAAAGCCTATAAATAGGACCCAAGGGTAAGGCATTCATTCACACTTTCCTTGCCATAAGTTTGCATAAGGCATCTTATGTTCTTCTTCTCCCTTCCATTAAAATCCTCTTCTAGTTAGAGATTTAGGCGGTGAAACTCTGCTTCGATCCTCCGTGACGAAGTATCGATCGTTGTGGCGAATCCGAGGGCGAAGTTCCGAGATTACCGTGCCGCATACGCAAGCGTAAGTCTCAACTTCATTTATCGATCCTAACGTTGTTTTGACAGGATCCTACATTGGTATCAGAGCCATACGGGTTCGTCCCGGTCAAACCGCCGTCCCGTCGAACCGATGAACGAGGCGTTGTCTTTTTCACGAATGGGTATCCTACCATTACGGATATGGTAGGAACGCTTCGTGACGGAGAGAACGCAGCGGTTGTTCTTTTCACGTTAGGGTCTCCTACCATTACGGTTATGGTAGGAACTCTCCGTGACGGGAAGAACCGACCATTCATATCGTCAAGCTCGCTCTCTTCATGGATTCTGAGTCTCCATTCATAGGGAATGTGAACTCTCTTTATGTGGAGCGCGTAGTTTACGAACTTTAAAGTGTGTTATTTTTCATTTTTGGCACACGGCCATTAGAGAATAACTACTTTCTCGACGAACGGGTGCTTCATCGACGAACGAGTGCTTCATCGAGGAAGATGATGGTAGTTATCTACATCGGAGAAGATGACTTTTGGTGCATGATCACCATGGCCAAATGGGCTATTAAGGCACCGCACCCCCCTTCCCATGCGGAGGGGCTTGGCTACGGCCAATAACCACCACGGCCACCCCTCCAGCGAGGGTGTGCGGCAACCCCATATAAGGGGGTGGCCGGCCATGGCCATATGGGCCATGGCCGGCCAAGGCCAAATAGCCATGGCCCGGCAAAGGCCGGCCATGGCAAAGGCCGGCCAGGGCCAGGGGGCCCTGGCCGTGGCCAAGGCCAGGGCCAGGCCAGGGCCAAAGGGCCCTGGCTGGCCTCGGCCAGGGCAGAGGCCCTGGCCGGGAGAAGTTTCAGACCATTATTATTGGTCGACCAATTCGGGTGTTTTGGTCGACCAATTCGGCAAAAGGCCTTGGTCGAACACGAACGTGCCGACTAGCCCATACGGGGCCAAACGACAGTCGTCTGCGCCAAAATTCTCTCATACGGGGGGAAACGCCTGGATCCATACGGGAGCCGGCGACGATAGTTTGCAGAAAAATCCCCAAAAGGGGGATCCGACCTTGGCACGGCTACGGCTCATTCCCGGCAAATGGTCAGGAAGTGCCGAATATTTCACTAGTATCATAAGGGTACTAAGTTGAAATATACATTCTTTTTGAAAAATACGTTTTCATACGTTTTGAAAAATACGTTTTCAAAAACGCTTTTCCGCTGCGAAGTACTATAAGAGTACTAACATTTGATAAAGTGAGGGAGAAATATTGAAAGTTACTCTAGATGGTGATTGGAAACGTAGTGACCTTTCCGATTCTAGAGTAACATCTTCAATATTTTTCGAAAATAACTTATCAAATTATAAATATCATTCCAAGTGGGAGTTGAAATTAGAACTATCCAAATGGGATATTCTATTATCACTTCAAATGGGAATTGTATTTTAAGAATTTTCAATGCAATGTTTTTGATCAAACCTTTGGTTTTGTGTCTTTTGCAGCATTTTAAAAGTAAAATGTCTTCCGCTTCAAAGAATATCGTCGCTGAGTTAAACAGAGGTGAAAAACTCAACGGCGATAATTACAAACTTTGGTCCATCAAGATACAATACGTTTTAGAGGAGCAAGAAGTGCTCGAAACTCTAAAGAACGTAATGATTGAACCCGAGTTGGGCACTATGGCCCAACACAGACGAGACAAGGAAGCTTTTGATGCTTGGTCTCGGAAGAACAAGATAGCACGCATTACGTTATTAAGCAGTATGGCTGATGACATAATGCGCATCTTCCGAGAACATGACCTATCCATCGACATATGGTCCAAGCTAGAAGAGAAGTTCGGTGGCACATCGGTGTCCAAACTTCGCGCCTTAACTATAAGGTTCGATTCATATAAGAAACGTCCATATCATTCCATGGGGAAACATCTGCGACATATGACGAATCTTATCTCGGAGTTAAAGGACGCATGTCATGTGCTCACTGATGAGCAACAAATCCAAGCAGTCATACGTTCACTACCAAATGGGTGGGACCAAATGAAGATGCATCTCACTCACAATGAGAGCATCAAGACTTTTAGCGATGTTTCTAAGCACCTCGAATTAGAGGAAGAGCGGCTTGCGGCTGCCAAGCCAAGTGCA
Organism: Scilla litardierei; assembly: GCA_030789695.1. Lineage (NCBI taxonomy): Eukaryota > Viridiplantae > Streptophyta > Magnoliopsida > Asparagales > Asparagaceae > Scilla > Scilla litardierei. The sequence continues at coordinate 90,916,842 of CM061142.1, forward strand.
GAAGTGCACATGGTTGCTAGTTCCTCACACGGGGGAAAGAAAAGGAAAGATCGTTCGAAGTCTACCAATGAACGTAATTAGCAACCTGAGTCTACCAAGAAACCCAAACATAAGGGTGGGCACAAGAAATGGCACAAAAAGAAAGACTTGAAGAGGATCAAGTGTTTTAAGTGCAACAAGCTCGGTCACTATGCTCGTTCGTGTACGAGTGGAGGCGACGAGGTAACTTGTAAATATACTAGTTACATATGTGTATCTAGTTCAATATTTCTTGTAGAATCTAATCTATTTTGGATAATTGATTCAGGTGCCACCGACCACATAGCAAGGGACAGACGGTCCTTCGTGGAGTATCACGAGATACCCCAAGGAGCGTTTCTATGTAGGAAACAACACACGTGTTGAAGTGAAAGGCGTTGGGACTTGCAAGCTAGTCTTGGACAACGGCCGCACTCTCCTACTTCATGATGTCCTCTTCGCTCCAGATATTCGAAGGAATATAATTTCTGTGGTCATGTTAATGGGTCTTGGCTATAACTGGGTTTTCATGATTGTAATGTGGACTTAAGTTGTAATAATACTCTTATTGGTACTGGGTTTGTATTTAAAGGATTTATTGTAATGAGTACAATGTATGATTCCTCATGTAATGAAAATTTTCTTATTGCAAATTCTAAGACTTATGAGTCTGATGTGATTTGTTGGCACGCAAGGCTTGGTCATATTAGACCAACGCGTATGGATAGACTTGCCAAACGTGGCCTTCTATCCAATGTTTCAAAGGTTGAAATGTCGACCTGCGAACATTGCCTAGTGGGGAAATCTTGTCGCAAGCCGTTTGGAACCGGCACAAGGGCCGAGGTTCCATTACAGCTTATCCATTCGGACATATGTGGTCCGATGAATGTCAAGAGAAGACGCGGGAAGTCCTATTTCATCACTTTTATTGATGATTTCACCCGATTCGGACATATCTATTTGATATCCCACAAAAGTGAAGCATTGGCTTGCTTTAAAAACTATATGAGTTTAGTGGAGAATCAATTAGATCGCAAGATTAAGGTCTTGCGAACCGATAGGGGCGGTGAATATCAATCAACAAGTTTTAAGGAACTTTGTGATGAAAAAGGCATAGTACATCAGGTAACTACGCCTTATACTCCTCAACAAAACGGTGTTGCAGAAAGGAGAAATAGGACTTTAATGGAAATGGTCCGTTCAATGATGGCGCAAGCTAACTTGCCAATCACCTTTTGGGGTGATGCATTATTGACGGCCGCTTTCATTTTAAACCGCGTACCCTCGAAATCAGTTAGCTCCACTCCTTATGAGTTATGGAACCAAAGGTCTCCTGACTTAAACATTTTGAAACCTTGGGGTTGTGCATCCTACGCGCATATTTCCTCCCATAAGTATGGCAAACTTGGGCCAAGGGGAAAGAAATGTATCTTTATACGATACACAGAAAACTCCAAAGGTTATGTTTTTGTTAGTCAGGAAGACAATGGTGGGCTAATTGAGTTTGAGTCGAGGGATGTCACTTTCTTGGAAAACGAGTTTCCAAGACAGGGCAAGATAAGTCAGGACTTATCTCTATTTGAGATTTATGATCAAGAAGGATTACCTCATTCGAGTGGGAGAATTCTTGGTGAAAACGAAAATACGTTTCAACCTTCACCAATGGATTATACGAATGACGATTATCTTATTCCATACGGGAATAATGATCCAAGTGGGAGCAATTCTAACGACATTCCAAGTGGGAGTGATATTAGAATTGATCTAAATTCGAGTCAACAAGGACTTGAAGAATCTCAAATACGACGTAGTAGTCATACAAGGTTGGCTCCTCTAAGATTTGAGGATGAATTTCCGCAAACCTTTATGACTTTACTACAAGAAGATGACGAGCCTGCTACTTTCAAACAGGCCGTATCTTGCCCTGCTAAAGACAAATGGATGGAAGCGATGCAAAAGGAGTTAGAATCCATGAAAGTTAACCAAGTCTGGGACTTAGTTGACTTACCCAGAGGACGTAGAGCTATTGGGAACAAATGGGTTCTCAAGATCAAGCATAAGGCTGATGGCTCTATTGACAGATATAAAGCTCGCTTTGTCGCGAAAGGTTTTACGCAACAGGAAGGGATAGACTACGAAGAGACCTTCTTACCTGTTGTTCGTTTTACCTCGATTCGCCTGATTCTGGTAATGGTAGTTTGCTTAGACCTCGAATTACATCAAATGGATGTAAAGACTGCCTTTCTCAATGGAGAATTGGACGAGGAGATCTATATGGAACAACCAACAGGGTTTGTAAAAGAAGGAAACGAACATAAGGTTTGTAAACTTCTTAAATCCATATATGGTCTTAAACAATCCTCGAGGCAATGGTATATACGATTTCAAGAAGTTGTCTTATCAAATGGTTTTACCATGCTTGATGAAGATAACTGCGTATATATCAAGAGGATTAAAAGCAAGTATGTTATCATGTCTCTATATGTAGATGACATTTTAATAGTCGGAAATGACAAGGGCTTTGTGATGGATATCAAGGCTTGGCTTTCATCAGTTTTTGAGATGAAAGACATGGGAGAAGCCGCATATATCCTTGGAGTTAAGATTTCAAGGAATCGTTCGAAGAAACTTCTTTCTCTTTCACAGGAGACTTATATAAAAAGGTTCTAGAACGATTTAATATGCAGGACTGCAAGTCCATTGATACTCCTATAAGCAAAAGCGATAATTTATGTCTAAAATCATGTCCTAAGAACCAAAAGGAGAAAGAGATCATGGAAAAAGTTCCATATTCCAGTGCAGTTGGTAGTCTTATGTACGCTATGATGTGTACAAGACCGGACATCTGTTTTGCCGTTGGAATGGTAAGTCGTTACCAATCCAACCCAGGGCAAGTACACTGGAAAGCGGTTAAGAGGATAATGTGGTATCTCAAAGGAACTGCAGACTTTGCTTTATGCTATCAAGGAGATGCCTTGAGGCTCGATGGCTACACTGATGCTGATTGGGCGGGTGATCTCGATGAGCGACGATCGACCTCAGGATATGTTTTTCTACTCGGATCCGGTGCAATATCCTGGAGTAGCAAGAAACAATCCTGCATCGCACTTTCAACCATGGAAGCCGAGTTTGTAGCATTTAGCATGGCAGTCCAAGAGGCTGTTTGGCTTAGAAAATTCTTAGACAGGCTAATTGATGCAAGTGACTCAGGTGCTGTACCCATACACAGCGACAGTCAAGCATCTATAGCCTATGTCAAAGATCCCAAATTTCATTGTAAGACCAAACACATTGATATCCGCTACAAATTTGCAAAAGACTATGATAAGACCAAGAAGGTGGACATAAGGTACATATCTACGCATGAGATGATAGCGGATCCGCTCACGAAGGCGATCCCCAGAGATGTGTTTTACAAACACTTATCATCCCAAGGATTGCGTAAGAGCTGAGTTGTACCAATGTAAATTCCCATATCTGTATATGATCAAATTTAATAAAAGAATATGTTCTTTTTCAAACATTGCATATGAATTTCTTGAGAAATGTTTGTGTACATTTTTTTGAAATCTCAGCTATACTTTTTAGTATGTCGGACAGATTGAGGTTAGCTCTCTCACATGAGCAACCGCCTTATTCTATCAGACGGATAGAATAGAGATGAGACCTGTTTAAAGTCAAAATCATCAGACGGACGATTTAGAGTCATGACTCAAACAAAATGGTCGCATGAAATATCTGCATCATATGGATGCTTACAGAAGATCTAAGAGGATTTTGAAATCCTATCTGTCTAAATGCGGGATGTGAGTCCAAAGGATTATTTGAGTAGAAAAAGGGACTCAAAGTCAGACATTGTGGTGTCTGATCATCATCCTTACAACATCATTGAGACATACACTCCCTGGGAAAGGAGCGATGTTGTAATACGTATTCATACTACGTATGCATTTTTGACCATTGGGTTAGAATAGTAAATAAGCGATCGGGGACCACACACCATCCCCCCACCCTACCAGAGACATTGATGGCAGATATGGAGGTGAGGCTGGAGCCTAAGGCATTGAAAGAAGTGCAGCGTGGGACCGCAGGAGAACGCCAGGTTTTACTGCAATAGAAGGGCTTGTCAGAGCACGAGAGCACGTGGGTGGCTATGGACGAGATGGCTACGCGATTTCCAGACTTTCACCTTGAGGACAATGTCTCTTTTGGGGGAGTATTGATGTGACGCGGGTTTATCCCCGAAGGAGAACCCACGCCCAAGCCCACCCACAGGTTAGCCCGCTAGCCGCCCCAAACCCGCTAGCCGCACGTGCGCCTCCATTGGCCGAAAAACCCTAGTTTTGATTATTTATATTGTGGGCTAGCCGTCGCTAGGGATTATGCTATTATTTTGATATTGAGAGACTTCATAGATTAGACGAGTGCGGACGTCCTCTATTGGCGTCTTGTAAGGAGAATACACCTTTTTGTATTCAATTATCTAGCTTTTCTACTTGTCGCTACTTTGATTTATCAATTTAATAGATTGATCTTCTCGGATCTATCAGGTTGTCACTGAAGTTGCAAAGAAGAGAAGGTAGGGTATGCAAATCATGATAGATAAATTCGTTAATCATGAAAATTCTTTAATCATGAAAATTCTTTAATCATGGAGTACATGATCGTTTTAATGCATTAATTCTACGAATATTCTAAATAACCGGATTGTTATTTAACTTAGCATGGAACATGTATGAGGTAGCATAGTAGAGAAGTTCGTTAATTATGGAGTGCATGAACATTTAAATGTATTTATTGCATAGATGTACATCATCGGATTGTCATTTAACATAGCATGAAACTCATACATCATTCTGGCGTGTACATATCCCGCTAATCAAGTACTTGAAATCTTTGTTTCTCGGGTATACAACTATCTATCTATAAGCATCTTGCAAAAATGATAAACCACAAAATTAGAACTTATTAGAACCAATAAAGAGCATATAGAAAGACAACAGTGTTTTGATTGTCAATGATGCTTGGTCTGATTCATAAAGACATAATTAATGTGTTGACGATAAAGGAAATTGGATTGATATTTTTGAATGATGTGAATGCAGAGGGAAGTAATAATGGTATATATTATATTGCGGGTATTTTCTTAAAATCTATTGAAGAAGTTGGGTCAAGAAATATGGTGCAAGATATTATTGACAGTTCACTGGCTTGTAAGTTAATGGATGTGAGCGCCGGAGATGCATATTCTTTACATCTTGTAGACCACTGGTGTAGTTCATAACTCAACCTCCCTTTTGAATATAACTCAACCTGCCTTTGAAATATAAGTGCGACAAACAATACCAAAGCTAACAGCTAATGAAGTAGTTTATAATATTACAATTGGATTACAAAATTATCGGGATGTTGTAGTGTTGGGAAATTTCATTATGAACTATTCAATGATATTATTCATGTTTAATCATCATGTGAAGTTAAAAATGCTTGTTATTACTAAAATAAGATTTGCTTTGGCTATCGTTATATTGAGGAGATTTAAAGAGAGTGTCACCTGGTTGACGTGGTAATTAGTGAGGAATGAAGTCTATATAAAGGCGATATTATAGAAAATGCAAACGTTGTGAGGCCGTGAATTTTAGATGAGATTTGATTAAACAAAACAGATTATACCATTGCATTCACTGAGCTTATCTATAATATGCTTTGGTCATCCAGCATGAGCAACCCAATCTTCATTTACTGTATGATGTGGGATGATATGATCGAGAAGGTGTATACTGTTGTTATTTATCGAAAAGAAGATAAGCGTGATTATGAAGATTGATCATTCTATAAGGCGATGCACTATGTTTAAGAGGATCGGTTGAACAAAAGCAATATCATATGCGTTGTTTGGCCCACTCACTATATCCAAAGTAATTCTAAGCTAAGCTTGTTTGTTTTGTTAGTTGAATATTTAAATATAATTATGACAACAATTTGTTTACATCTCTTAGATTTTTATGGTGCATGATGGCTTACACAAGCATGAGGAGACATTTATTGAAAGAATCAAGGTTATTAGAAAGGTAGTTTCTAACATCCGAGGATATGTGAGTAATCAATACGAAATTTTTTAAATTTTCCGCATTGTTTGAACTTGCGAAACACGATTCCTTGCATGATAGAGATTGCATGTATCCTAATGTGTGATGGATGGTTCATGGGACTTCTCGCATTTTGTATGAGTTAGAAATTAAATTACTTGGCATTCATGTTCCTTGTCATGTTGCAAGTAAAATTGGAACTCATACAAACATATGTATTCCGTATAGATGAAATAATTAACTCCACGAGTGGAGGATTTGGTATTTGTACACACAAATCTTTGACATCTTTCAAGGTAATCTTCGAATTCTTCTCAAGAAAAAACGACGATGTGAGACCTATGAGGAGATGTGTTTGATTGCATTAAGGGTACAAACATATTAGAGGTTACAAACCTTTCTCTTGATGAACCAGAACTGTAAGGCATGTATTCAGAGATGATGAGAATGATAATCTCGACGCTCAGTTAGTGAGAGTTGGTTTCAATTAGAAAGAATTGTCAATTGTTTTCTCTTTTGGATGAGTATATTTTTATTTTGTGGGTGTATACATTTATTCTGTGGGCATACTTGTTTATGGGGGTATGCTTGTATTTTGTTGGTTATTCATGTAATTTCATGGGTATACTTGTAAATTTTGTATGCATAAGATAAATCGAAATAAGTAACTACAAGATGAAGCAATGAACTAATCTAAGTTATGAGTTTAAAGTTATAATCATTGATGTCACTTATGATTTGTATGTCATGCATGTATATATGCATATAATTTATTATTTTATATGGTCGTGTTTCTCGTAACCTACCTTTCATAAATTTTTCATGTCGTGTCTATGTTAGTACACATGCCTGCGCTTTTTATGACAACATATTGCCAACCTTGCCAACCGATGATTTTAAGATAATACTTTGTACACGAGTGTCTTTCATACACCATACGTTTGTGAGCAATGACATTCCTTTATAATTTTAAATTATCTAGCATGTTTCTTTTTGGCACAAATACCCTTCAAAGCAAGATTTTAAGTGTACATTGCACATGGAGTCTAAGTATATATTGAGATTTTTCCTTATTTTCTATACATAATGCTTGCATATTGGAGCATTATCGGTAATGTAGGATATTTCTGTCAGAAAATATAATGAGAGCTTTGAAATGTATGTAAGAATATATCGGAACATGAAGTTCATTGTGTTAGGATCTTAAGACGGCAAGTCATACTAGAAGGGGGTTGAATATTGTTGCTTAAAATAATAGTTTAATAAAAATTCTTCTAGCAAAACCTAAGTCTCATACGGATGTTACTCCACTAGGTACTTAATCAACTATATAGATTATTTGTAATAAACTGAACACATCGGAATTCAACAATCAAGCAAGTAATAGAAAGATATGAGTAAGAGAGAGAACAAATACAAACACGATAGAATTTTATGCTGGCTCATCTTCATGTGGGCTACGACCAGTCCCAAGCCAATGACTTGGATTTCCACTACTTAACTCTCAAGTGAGAGCTACATTGCCTCAATTTAGAGGGATTTTTACAACCTTATATCTTCAACAAGAGGGCTTTTACAAGAACCAAAACCTCTTTGCCAAGAGGACCTCGATCAAGTGATGGATTTTCAACGTTACCGCAATTAATACAACTTACCAACCACCCTTGTGTTTTTACTTCTATTTTTTGCAAAGATTACGGTGCTCCTATAGCCGAATGATTCGAAGCTCGAGTGTATAAGTGGCTATAGAAAAGTTTTGATCTCAAGAAGAAAATAGAAAGTAAAATCGTTTGAGAATCAAAGAACCTCTTGATCCAATCTCTAAAGATAGAGATGAAACTCTATAGATTAAGATCAAGATAGACCAGAAATCGTTTGAAAACTTTGGTTAAGAACTGAAACGCATTTGATCAAAAGATGAGAGAGCAATGAGAAAGATGAGAGCTTTGAAAAACCTTTAGAAATTGCTTTGAAAATCTCTTAAAATTCTTTTGATCGTGTTGTTTTACTCTTGCAAATGCTCTTAGTATATAAAGATGATTTTTTGCACAAAACAGATTGAGGAAAGTTATTTCCCAACGGCTAGAATCGACAAAATCGCGTCAATTAAGAAAGCAGGCAATTTTTGACAGTTGGGAGCCTATGAGTTGACTCATGTACAACAGGGAGTCGACTACTAGTCCATGAGTCAACTACCTTACACACAGGAGTCTACTCCTAGCCAGTGACCGAAATTACTTTGGGTCTGTCAAGACTCCAGAGTCGACTCCTGTTCATTTGGGAGTCGACTCCCTCCAGATACATGGACATGTAACATGGAGAAGTGTGACATTCTAAATATGTTCAAACTATTTTCAAAATAATTTTTATCACTTTAAAACATTATCCTAAGTGTGTGTAGAGCTTCAATATTAAAAGCTTAAACAAATCTAAGAACATAGACAAAAATACACTAAAAATAGCATCTTGATGTAGCTTGAAGTCCATTGTCTCCATGCCTTAGAAACTTTAGCTTGTGTTGCCTTTGGATGGGCCTCATCCACACTTTATCTTGGCTCCAATTGATTTGACTTCATCGCTTTGAGCTTCATTGGTCAACATTCCTTCTTTTTTTCTTTGAACTCTTCGTATAAAGTATACTTTGATACATACACGCTCATTGATAATAATTAGTACCATCATTTGTTTAATCATCATCAAAACTCCACTTGGAGTGGCAACTTCATTAAGAACTACATTATCCAGTGATCAGAGAAACCGATAATGTTTACCAAGTCTGGTTCTTTAAAGTTGTTGTCAATAGCCAGGACATGATTACCGTGCTGGATTATTAAACACAAGAGTATAAAATTATTAAATAAGGTCTCTAATCCTTGGTAATTTATGATAAATAGTCTTCCTACCTTGAAGATATTGGGGGGAAGATGAGTTTTATTTGAGGATATTGATGAGATAAGTTTTCATCTTGATAGAGTGAAAGAAATTGCATACAAGCATGAATAAAGAAGAGAAATATATTTTTTAAACAAAGTGGTTTTTGGTATTTTGTCTGAATGGAGTAAAATTAGCCCTACATTGCTTAGCCCACTTATGAATTCCAGTTAATTGCATTTTAAGTAGTTGCTGGTTTTGATTTTTTTTTTCATGGACAAGTTTATGCCAATATTTAGTATCCTCTTGTCTATGTACAACTCTCAGGACTGGCTTATCTGCCACCTAGGAAACACAAACATGGGTACGGATACAGACACATGACACAACAAATTCGCAAAAAGATAGGACATATGGACATGACTATATAAGAAATTACACACAACCCCCCTCCAATCCATAAAAGGTGACATTAATAAATATATAATTTTTAAACACATATTTTAGAAAGTTCATCTTGTAGTTACATTTTCTAGTTGTTTTAACCATACACAAAATTACAAATATAACCTACAAAATTACAATCATGCCCTACAAGTACAAGCATACCCCCACAGAATAAAAGCATACCTCTATAAAATACAAGCATAAGCCGACAAAATACATGTTAACCCTTCCAAAGTGACAACTTTGACAATTTTTTCTTATTGGGGGCTGATTTCCATTGACCTGGCTTTAAAGCTATCATTCCCATCATCTTTGCAGACCTCTAGCTCCGGTTCATAGTTTGCAAACTCTAATATGCACGTGCCTTCTAAGAAGTCGAAGACAAGTGTATATAATACCAAATTCTTTACTCTCTGTGGAGTCAATTTGTTCTTCTTTATAGAATGTATATGCAAGTGCTCCAATTTCGATTGCAACATGAAAGAAACATTGATGACCAAGTATTTTAATTGCCAACTCTTGCAAAATAGAAGTAAAATTTCATGAGCAAACCCACACTTTGGAATCCATACAAAGCCTATAACGTTGGAATCATGCTCTACAAATTCATCCACTGCTGCGGAAAATTTGGCAAATTTTATATTGGTCGCCCACTGCTTGGAATTTGACAAGCACCTTTTTATGCACTTAGCTCTTTCTTTTAATAGATTTCTCTGTCTGGGGCAATCCCATTACGCGCTTTACTAGGCCAGCGTGCATTATAAAAACAAAGACATGTAAAACAAATTGTATCACTATATCATTGCTTTGTTCCCTTGATGCTTTAAAACAAAGCGCAGGACACGAGAATGACGTGTCTACATTTTTCATTGCCTTATTTCTAATAAATGTCATCATTCACCATCTCGATCATGCAATCCTACATATCATATGCAAAATAATTATTGGGTTTGTCTGTGTTAGCAGATCAAAGCATATTATAGATAGGTTCGTGAATAAAATGATATATATTTTATTTCACTAAATCTCACCTAAAATGTTTTTGCCTCACAAATTGCGTCTCTCATATTTTCTTATATAGATTCTTTCCTCGCTTATCATCAAGTCAAGAAACCACTCATCCACTCGATGAACCTCATCAACATAATGATAACTGAAACATTTGGCAATGACAAGCATCTTCAGCTTCAAAAGATGATTGAACATTGATAATCTCATTTAACTGTTCATGAAAAAAATTCATTATCACCACGACATCTTTGATGGTTTTGGTAACTGATGCGGTTGTGTATCGCAGAAGGCACAAGGACCCGTGCGTGGGAGCGGTCATGGGATCGACTTAGCATTTTGCTATTTTTGCTTTATGCACTATCTTCTATGTTTTTAAGTTGTTGTGTGCTTAGTAGTTGTTAGGAAATATTTAAAGGGATTAACCCTAATTGTGTTAGCTATCGAAATATTGAGACAATTCGTCATTTGACGGCTAGGTTTTGGGGGTTAGGCTTGATCCATTATTTCAAGTTAGGGAGAAGATCTACTCTAGTTTAGATCAAATTGTCTCTTTATTATCAAATTTCCAATTTCCACTCTAAATTTCTTTTCGTTCTTCCACTAAAAATCTGAGCTTTTTGATACGATTAACCCTAATCATATCAATTTGGTATCAGAGCGTCAAGATCCAATGGCGAAAACTAGGGCGAAGACGGCGGCGGAACTTGTCGAGGAGAAATTCGACGGCAAACTTGAAGAAGTGGATAAGAGGATCGATGGGCTTCAAGGCGGATCCGTGGCATCCATCAAGAGACGAAGGGGGTCGCTAAATCCTCCGATATCCAAGACCTACTTCAAATCGTTCGTCAACAAAATAAATCATCTGAATCTGAAGCTAGGGCATCAACATCGACAAATTTGAATTTTTCGTCAGATCTAGGGCAGCATGGAGAGGATCCGGCAAACGAAGGGCCAGAACAGCGAGTCGTGTGCTTTCAGGGAACTCGAGGCAAGCAAAGGAGGACGGCAGAGACCCCCATAGGGGGCGGCGGCCCCCTGGCAGATCGCCATGGGCTGTGCGCCCCTCAGACAGGCCGCGCGGACCTGCGCAGACCCGCACGGCCCTGTTTGGGGCCGCGCCGACCCCCGCTGGGGTCTGGCGGGCCGCCAGACCCCAGGCGAGGCCCGGCGAGGCCCGGAGGAGGGCGGCGGGGACCTGGCGATCCGCCAGGGGCCCCGCGTAGCCAGAACAGCCCCCGGGGGCTTGATGAGTGGCCGACAGGCCTCCGTTGGGTTTCCCTTGAGCATGGAAGGGGCGTTGGAGACCTTGAGGCCCGCCAAGGAGAATGTTCGGAGACTTCAGGAAACCGGAGAGGATGTGGGGCTCGTACCGGAGTACGAGGAGTATGCACGCTATACCGACAACCTTCAGGCAGAGGAGGCATGGGGTGATGGAGATGCATGAGATGCCGAGGAGCAGAGGGCTGCTGAGAGGGCCCGGGAGGCGATTTGGGGAGCGTATGGGCAGCCAGATCGGCCCAGATAGAGGTTGGAGGAGCCTGCTCGCCCGAGCTACCATGAGGGACAACGGGAGGTGGCCCACGTGGTGATGGCGGACCAGATAGCCGGTTGAGGAAGCTGACCATGCCCTTGTTTGAGGGAAAGGATCCAGATGCTTGGATCTACAAGGCGGAGAGGTACTTCGATGTGTTGGGGATGTCTGAGGCGGAGAGGATGCAGACGGTGGCGATGTGCTTTGAGGGGAAAGCCTTGGGGTGGTTCCGCTGGAGCCAACGGCAGAGGCCTATCCGCACTTGGATAGAGTTGACGGAGTGCCTTATGGAGAGATTTCAGGAGACACAAGTCAGTGGCCTATTTGAGCAGTTGTACACACTGCGACAGTAGGGGACCGAAAGGAAATATGTGGAGAAGTTTGAGCGGCTTGCGAGCCGAGTAGAGGGAGTTTCCGCTGAGTCCCTAGAAGGAAACTTCCTGAAGGGCCTCAAGCCGCAGATCAGAGCCGAACTACAAGTTCAAGAACCCAGGGATTGTCTGACATGATGAGGATAGCCAGGAAGGTGGAAGACAAGCTGGCGGAGGATAGGAGGGCGAGGGGAGCTTGGGGAGGATCTACTTTGCGGAGCCCAACAGTGGCAGGGGCACCCAAGGCTCCTACAGGCGCATAGACACTAGCGAGAGGGACTGGCCAGGAGACACATACGGGGGGTCAGACCCGTAGGATGACGGAGGCAGAGATGTGGGAGCGCAGGACTAAGGTGCTGTGTTTCAAGTGTGACAAGCGATTCACACCGGGACACAGGTGTGCGGGGCGAGCCATGCAGTTGGAGGAACCTGCCGAGGAGGAAGAGGGAGACCCCACGATTGTACTTGGCGTAGAGGACGAGGTGACAGAAGAGCAGCCACACTTGGACACCGTGGAGGTGTCCCTTAGTTCTGCGGTGGGATTTACTCCCTATCACACTATGAAGCTGGCAGACATGATAGCAGATCAGGAGGTGACGATATTGATAGACAGTGGGGCAACCCACAACTTCATCTCAAGGAAGTTGGTGGGGGCAGCTGGGGCTTGAGGTGAGTGAGACAGCCACCTTTGGGGTGATTCTGGGCACATGCCAGAGGGAGGAGAGCATGAGTGTCTGCAGGGCGGTGATTCTGGCAGTACAGGGAAATCAGATAGTGGCGGATTGTTACCCCCGGAGTTGGGGAAGGTGGACGTGGTGTTAGAAATGAGTGGTTACAGACCTTAGGCGACATCAAGTTCAACTGGAAGGTGCTGAGGATGGAGTATCGGGAGGACGGAAGGACCATGGTTTTGTTAGGGGACCCCAGCCTGTGTTGCTGCGCGACGTCCCTGAAGTCCTTGGCTCGGGCAGTACTAGTGGAAGGAGAGGCATACTTTGTGACATATCAGGAGTTAGGGGCAGAGGCGAAGGAGCAGCAGATGCCACCAGAGGTGGAGGAGTTGTTGGACAGTTATGGACACGTGTTTCAGATGCTGCAGTGGCTTCTACCTCAGAGAGACCACGAGCACGCCATTGTGCTTCATGAGGGAGCGGCTCCAGTCAGCATTCGGCCCTATAGGTACCCACATGTTCAGAAGATGAGATTGAGCGGTTGATCAGGGAGATGTTACAGGCTGGAGTGATACGACCGAGTGTTAGTCCCTTCTCCAGCCCGGTGCTCTTGGTGAAGAAGGACGGTAGCTGGAGATTCTGTGTGGACTACCGTGCCCTCAACAAGGAGACGGTGTCGGATCGTTTTCCTATACCGGTTATAGATGAGCTGTTGGATGAGCTATATGGGACGTCAATCTTTTCGAAGATTGACTTGAAGTTAGGGTATCATCAAATCCGGATGAAGGCAGAGGATGTGCAGAAGACTGCCTTTAGGACTCATGAGAGGCACTATGAGTTCCTCGTCATGCCCTTTGGGCTGACGAATGCGCCCGCTACCTTTCAGGCGTTGATGAACAAGATACTCCAGCCATACATATGGCAGTTTGTCTTACTTTTCTTTGACGATATACTGGTGTACAGCCGTACGGTGGAGGAGCACGTACGAGATTTGGAGACATGGTTGCAGGAGTTGCAGGCTCACCAGCTTTATGCCAACAGAAAGAAGTGTACTTTTGCTCAGGAGAAGGGAGTATTTAGGGCACGTAGTTTCGACAGAAGGGGTGGCAGCTGATAGAACCAAGATTGAGGCCATGTTAGATTGGCCGCATTCAACGACATTGAGGGCATTGCGAGGCTTTTTGGGCTTGACGGGGTACTACCGCAAGTTCGTGCAGGGTTACAGTACCATTGTCTGGCCCCCTGACAGAGCAGCTGAAGAAGGATGGGTTCCAGTGGAACGAAGAGGCGACTGCAGCGTTCGAGGCATTGAAAAGGACGATGACGACAGTTCCAGTGCTAGCTCTTCCTGACTTTAGCAGACATTTTGTGGTAGAGACCGATGCCTGGGGATACGGGTTCGGAGCAGTGCTGATGCAGGATCAGCGACCAGTGGCTTACTTTAGCCAGGTTTTGTCATCATGGGCGAGACAGAAATCCGTGTATGAGAGGGAGCTGATGGCGATCGCCCTGTCGATCCATAAATAGCGTCCTTACCTGTTGGGACGGCTGTTTATTGTGCGCACAGATCAGAGGTCACTGAAGTATTTGCTGGAGCAGATGCGGGTGGCGGCAGACTTTCAGAAGTGGCTATCTAAACTTGTTGACTACAAGTTTGAGATACACTATCGGCCGGGATTGGAGAACAAGGCTGCGGATGTGCTATCACGGAGAGAGGAGGTTACCTCCTTGGCAGCCTTGTCAGTACCACTGTTGGCAGAGTGGGAGCCCTTATGGAGGGAGGTGGATACCTATGAGGATCTATTTAGGATCCTGGAGGATTTGGTTCAGGGGGTGGCTGAGCATCCGGGCTATTCTTTGGAGAAGCAGCAATTGTTGTATCGAGGGAGGCTAGTCATACCGCGGGCTTTAGTACACAAACAGTTGATTTTTCAGGAGTTCCATGGGAGCGCGGTGGGGGGCCATTTAGGAGTCCAGCAGACATATATGCGGGCGGCTAGAGAGCTGTACTGGCGGAGAATGAAGAAGGACATCGCAGAGATGGTAGCCAGTTGTGACGTCTGCTAGCGTCACAAGTACCTGGCCATGGCGCCGACAGGGCTATTGCAGCCCTTAGCTCTTCTTGAGCAGGTTTGGGAGGGGATCAGCATGGATTTTATCGAGGGGCTACCCAAGTCGGAGGGATACACGGTGATTTTGGTGGTGGTCGACCGTTTGAGCAAGTATGGGAATTTCATCGGGATGCGTCATCATTACACTGCAGTGACAGTTGCTAAGGCCTTTATACGGGAGGTGGTTCGTCTCCACGGGTTTCCCACTTCTATTGTGTCGGATAGTGACACGTTCTTCTTGAGCCAGTTCTGGAAGGAGTTGTTCAGGGTCCAGGGGACCGCTCTGCAGAGAAGTACAGCTTACCACCCCCAGACGGATGGACAGACGGAGGTCGTCAACAGGAGCGTTGAGACGCACCTTCGCTGCTTTGTGTCAGATTGCCCGAGGAGTTGGTATCGGTGGTTGGCGTGGGCCGAGTACTGGTACGACACTTCCTTCCATTCTGCGGCCCAGACGACGCCATTTCGGGTTTTGTACGGCAAGGACCCACCGGCGTTGATCCACTATCGTAGCGGGTCAACACCCGTATCACAGTTGGACCAGTACCTCGAGAAGCGAAAGGGAATTTTGGAAGAGTTGAAGAAGCACCTTACGAGGTCTCAGCTGCTGATGAAAGCAAAGGCGGATGGACATCGCAGAGAGGTTGACTACGCGGTAGGAGACTAGGTATATCTGAAGCTGAGGCCATACCGTCAGAGATCACTAGCACGACGCCAGAACGAAAAGTTAGCTGCACTCTTTTACGGACCCTTTCAGATAGAGGCGAAAATTGGGCCCGTGGCTTATAGGTTGACGTTGCCCCCAGGATCGTCATTGCATCCGGTTTTCCATGTCTCTCAGTTACGGCGGGCGGTTGGAGCATATACGCCGGTGGCCACTCTGCCACCTACTTTGACAGCTGATTCGGAGGTACTTATGGAGCCCCAGGACATTCTACAGGTGCGGCGCAGTGAGGGTGGGGGCCGAGAGGTGTTAGTACGATGGACGGGGCTGCCCGATCACGAGGCTACGTGGGGGCTGGAGGACACCATCAGAACGCAGTTTCCAGATTTCAACCTTGAGGACAAGGTTCGATTTTTTGGGGAGAGTAATGATGTGGTCATGTACCGCAGAAGGCGCAAGGACAAGAGCGTGGGAGCGATCGTGGGATCGATTTAGCATTTTGATATTTTTGCTTTATGCACTACCTTCTATGTTTTTAAGTAGTTGTGTGCTTAGTAGTTGTTAGGAAGTATTTAAAGGGATTAACCTTAATTGTGTTAGCTATCGAAATATTGAGACAAATCGTCATTTGACGGCTAGGGTTTGGGGGATTAGGCTTGATCCATTATTTCAAGATAGGG
This sequence comes from Scilla litardierei, assembly GCA_030789695.1. Taxonomy (NCBI): domain Eukaryota; kingdom Viridiplantae; phylum Streptophyta; class Magnoliopsida; order Asparagales; family Asparagaceae; genus Scilla; species Scilla litardierei. The sequence goes on from CM061142.1 coordinate 90,933,306, forward strand.
AGAAGATCTACTCCAGTTTAGATCAAATTGTCTCTTTATTATCAAAATTCCAATTTCCACTCCAAATTTCTTTTCGTTCTTCCACTAAAAATCTAAGCTTTTTGATACGATTAACCCTAGTCGTATCAGTAACCAGCAATATTCCTCACAAGCTACTACTTTTACGTTGATGTTTGTTGCCGATAAGGATCCTTGAGAGAAAAGTAGAGTGTTTAGATTACATAAGGAATCCAAAAGATGTGAGGATGATGTATCTTTGCCACTCCACATATCGACTTGCAAGCTGGTGCTTTATTGGTAGTAACTTGCATCACATTTTGAGGACCGGCTGCTTCAATTGCTTTTAAAGAAATGCTCGTTACTTACATCCCCATTCATGGCATCCATGAACACTTGTCCACTTTTCGTCACCACCATCATAATAATTATAGGCATTTACGATACAGATGAACCATCACTCAGAATGAAGACACCTTTTTCTTTCTTCATGCTCTTTATTGGCTCCAACAAGTTCTCAGTGGGAGCCTTGTAATTTTGCGAAACACTTGCACCCAAAGGGTTGTATCCTTTGGGAACATAACCTTCAAGTGCTTGATTAGCGACAGGTAAGATTGGACGAAGCAGGGATTCTGTGGGAAGTAAAAAGACTAATTAACACATTCAAGTTATCCCACGCTCCATGATTAAGGGATTTCTATGTCGTGTTATTCCATACCACCTACTTTTTCTCTTCTTTTCAACTTCAATCGAAACCATGATGTTTGATGCAGGTTAGGAAACATTTTTCTAACTTCTTATCCTTTAAACTTTATTTCTGCTTGCTTTACCACTGTCTTGGTTTTAGGTTTATGTTCATGCTTCTTTGCACATCTTGATGCCAAGTAGTGGTATTTCCAAAACATGACCAGTTACCATCGAAACACTTCATGACATCAGTTGCATTGTCATTCCCAGTTTACCCTCCTTGCGGAGCTAGCTAGGGTGTTGTGACAAATTTTCAAGCAGGAGCAGATCCACCACAATAGAACTTTTGGACGCCATTCACTGGTGTAAATTTCTTACATAATTAATCAATTCAATAGTAACCAGACAGACAAGCATTTCGGACTAAGCATCAACTTTAGACTGAACAATGAACACTTAAAAACTGAACAATAACAATCATATAAAATTACTTTAGGTTAGAAATTAAAGAATAAAAAGTTTAAACTGAATAAACTCAACTCCAAATTGATCACTGAACAAAAATCAACTCGAAAAGAAACAAAATCGATACTAAAATGATCACTTATAAACTTGTAAACCAAATGTTATTAATCATACAATATGATCCTTGGATTTGTAGTTTCAAACTTTTAACTGAATGAAATCACTTTAATTGAAATGCATCTGTCATACAATTATGAACTCATATAATGACTACATCAATCATGCAGTACTTCAAAACATCAACCTCAATGCTGGAGCTTAGAAAATTCCCTGAACTGATGAAGCATTCATACATGGCAGAATTTCTCTCTGTCAATCTCCAAATAGAAAATCATATAATTGCAAAATCATTCGTGAACAAGAATAATTTAAACAATACCCAGTGAAAACATGAATTTTATGAATATGATAAAACACTTATCATAATTAAAATAATAGATTCTATGAATATTAATATAAATATAAATTCATGAGAACTCTATCCACATTAATAATTTCAAAAATTAAACAGATTCAAAAAAAGTATCTGATCAAGTAGAAAATTTAAAAAGCCCCAGGAAACCTTGAAATATCCAAAGCCACAAATCCACCTATTAGAGGTACAAAAACTCCATGAAGAAAAGAGGAAGAAGAAACAAAATAAAAAAAGAGAAATGCGTAGAGAATAAAAGAATTTATTCTGGAAAAATTCACTGGTTCAATGTTGTTGCTGTCTTCTTCTGTGTCTTTGGATGTCGTTGTCATCTTAGATCTTGTTGGGTATGCCCATTGATTGACTTTGCCGTCATTGGCAGCAAGAGGGAATTGAATCAAAGAGGTTTTTTGGGGGGGTTGGGGAGGCTTATATTGGGGCTGAGGGGTTGTTTTTTTTTGTTTTGGGGGGGGGGGGGGGGGGGGGGGGGGGGCGCTTACATTTAAGTTTGGGTACATGTGGCTGGTTACATATGCATGTTTCTATTTTTAACAAACAAGCCCGTTTAGGGTCTGTACCATGTCCAGAGCAGATCTGATTTGATGTCGGACATGCCTAATACATGTATGATACCATGTCCATTACGTGTCGGGTTTGCGTTCGACATCAGTACGGGGTGCAATTTCGGTTGCCCACATTTTAGTGTGCCACCTTCTAGAGATTTCACAATAAAGGAACTAGTGCTTGAGAAGATATTTTATGAATAATGATGATTTTGCAAGAATGAAGGAAGAACCATCAAAGTTTTTGTGATATTGATATAAATTTGCTCCTTTTTTTCATTAAGGTATTAATAAACAATGGATCAGAAGACGTGATCCATCTATACTTTTCGCTTGAATGACAAGGATACATGAACAATTGATGTAGGACATGAGAGGTTTAGGGATTTTTTTGGAGGATTTGAGGAAAAATTGATAAATTAAGGTTTCTTGGTTTCTCACCCTGGGTTCTTAGACTTCTCACCAAAGAGGGGGCCCTTTCTTAAGTTCTGGAGAAATTTTCTTATTGATTCATTCATTGATTGATTGAAAATAAAACAAGTCTAAGAATCTTTATATAGGCTTACAACCTTTTCCCTAACCCAATTCGACTTAGGACTATACTCACCCAAAAAGAAGAAGAAAATAAAATAAAATAAAAACCAAGTCATAGTCAAATACAAAATCTAGTCCAAGTCAAATACAAAAAATCCAATAAAATCAAAATAAAAATAAATTTGAACTTAATTTGCTTGGAATGTTGAATTGGATCAAGCTCTAGCTCAACTCTTGCTCATGCTCGAGCTCTTGGTTTAATTCCAATGATGGCTCGGCTTTCAATTTGGGCTTGGACTCTAATTCGGCATCAGGCTTCAATTCGGGCTCAAGCTTAAACTGTGTCTCAATCTCTTGGTTAGAATATGGCTTCAACTCAAATCTCACACTCTACTCAGGTGTTGGATCAATCTCTAAAGTAGGCTCTGGCTTGAGTTTACTCTTTTATTCCCTCTACCATTGTTTCATCCCTTGACGAATTCTTTTGTTTTTCTCACATATCTTTTTTATCTGAGAACATCTCTGCTTTTGCGCCTGAAGATTACTGGTGGAATCAATCGATGCTGGGAAGAATATCGAGATTGAAGACGGATTTGAAACATTGCACATCGACGACTATAGGTAGAAGTTACATAAACCAGGATAGAGCTTCTCCTTTGAACGTGTGATATGCATATGTATATTTCTTTTCTTTTGAAAAATTAAAATGTGAGAAAAATATTCTATACGGGATTCCCAATCATTATATCTATACTTACCATTGAAGCCATACAAGTTTGAGATATGATGATACATTGTTTAAGGAAAATAGACTTTGTAGTAATCATTGTCATCCTAGTATCCCATAACTTAGAAATGGTCTTTTTGCATGGTGGATACCTGTGTACTTAGCTGAGTGCTATTTGCAAGGATGGTCGAGATATGAGGATGAGGCTGACCGCAACAACTAGGAGAAGAAGGGTTTTTTTGCCAAAGTCAAAGAAACGGGGTTCCATATGAAAAAAACCAGTCACAGAGCCTATGGACTCACAGTCATGCACGCAAGAAAAAAGTAAAATGTTGATGTCCTCAGTGCTCCTCACATAAAATTCATGTGCTGACATCACTTTTCTATTTACATACATACATATACATATATATATAAGAATAATGAAAAACATATAACATATGCGGCAAAGCCACATATACGTCTCAAAATGTCTATGATCCACTACTTTTTTTTAACAATTGGAACAATTCATTTTGATCTTCATTTTACAATTCTAAAGCACCAAATATCAAGTGAACTCAAGAGATTTTACACATTCATCCATCCATTGCAAAAATTATATTCATGTGGAATCATTAAATTTGAGACGGATGGATGAACATGCAAAACCCTTTGGGTTCACCTTATATTTGGTGGTTTGATGTTTTAGAATATGAAGATCAAAATAAATAGTTCCGATCATCTAAAATAGGGGATCATGGAGTTTCTTGATGCGTATATGCAACTTTGCCGCATATGTCATATGTTTTCCATTATTCTATATATATACGCATATACATACATATATATCCATACACACGCACATACACACACATACATAAGAATATCCACTGGTGCGAATGGCACAGAATTTGGACTTCAAAAGGAGCCAAAAATTTTAAAATAGCAAAAATGTGCAGAAAGTCACCGAAAATTTGCTGAAAATTGAACGGCTCACTGTTGAGCTGCAGTTCGACCGAGCCGTTGACCAGTTTTACGCGGCTCAGCTGAGTCGGCTCGAGGTAGGCTTCGGTCAGCCTAGTGTTGGCTCTGTCCGAGCCGATGAACAGTAGAGGCTCAGTTGACTCGGCTCGTTGTCGGGATCGGCTCAACCGAGTCGACATTGTATCATATTGGCTCGGTCGACACCAACTCTAATTTTTAGCGACTCCGACAGTTATTCGCTGTCCAATTTGTTACTACGTATTCGCCTAGAGGCGACGAGTAATTTTATTGGGTCGTCAGCTCCGGTCGTCGCCGACAATGGGGCTATCAAACTTCGAAATTTTTTTGAAAGGCGGCAGGTTGTGGTTTCATCGATGGAAAAGGTGGTGCTGAGTACCGGAGATGACGTCGAGAACAGATGACCCTTGAGGCAGTGGCTGTCATCGACGATGGTACGATCGTTGGCATGGGTTGTCTGCAGTGACAACGGTGCAGTGATTTATGGATGATGGCGGAGCTATAACCCGATAGAGGCGAGTTTGGCAACGGCGTTGGAGCCTTGTGGAGGCGCCGACGACTGTTGTGGGGGTAGCTGCAAGCGGTGGCGGTGGCATGTGTGAGGGCTATGATTTTGAGATTAGGGTTTTACCGAATTTTGTCTTGGGTTCTTTGGCTTTTGGGATTCGAAACGAGCGTAGATGGAATCTTCGGCTCTGATGCCAAATTGATGAAGAACAAAAGAGATTTAAGGATTTTTTTGTGAAAGATTTGGGAAAGATTGATAAATTAGGGTTTCTTGGCTTCTCATCAATGGGCCTTTCTCAAGTTGTGACAAAATTTTCTCAGTGATTCATTCATTGATTGAAAATAAAACAAGTCTATTGGCCTTTATTTAGGCTTACAACATTTTTCCTAATCCAATTCTATTTGTATTTGGGACTACACTCACCCAAAAAGTAGAAAAGACTAAAATAAAATAAAAACCAAGGCCTAGTCAAATACAAAAATCTAGCCCAAGTCAAATACAAAACACCCAATAAAATCAATATAAAAATAAAAAGAAATTTGGACTTGATTGGTCCCCCGTCAACAACGGATCAAAAGACGTGGTGTTATGTCCTGGATCCCTCCATACTTCTGTTTTAAAGGCTAATGTTTTGAAGCCACTTGAACAACAAGAAGTCTTGGAAACGGTGCACATATTCCTTCATGTAGTGAAAGGAAAAGAAATAAGATGCTAACATGTGCTTATTTGTTGCATCTTCATTCAGCTATTGTTTTCTTTCTAGAAAAAGTGAAGAATATTCAAATGGCAAACAGATTTTAAGATTGGTAGTTATTTTTGCGAACCTATTGAAGATAAAGTAATGGTAGTCATGGACTGTTGTACATAAAGAAAATGTTTTTCGACAACATGCATGTATAGGACCGTTGTCATTCTCACTTGAAAGTAGTGACATTTTTAGTCATATTTCAATTTTCTTACTTTTGTATCGGGTGATATTTTATCTTGGTTTATTATGCAATATTTAGAATCTTACCAAAGGCCACTTGTTAGTTAGTGTCCTGTTGCGTAATAATTAAGTTGGATGTTTAGTGTTATCTGATATTGGTAAATGTGTAAATTTAATTACTTCACCTTTCAGTTAAATTATTCTCTGCTTTCAAATAAAAAAATAATATGTCTAGTAATTGATGTATCTCATTTTATGGGATGTTATATTTTGCCAATGTTGCTGTGCATGCATAAAGTATACATGTCTACTATATGTGCAACCTAAGACCAGGACTTACATATTATCATGTTAAAGCTCAACACTTAATATAACCACTATGCTTGAAGTTCATGCTCATCAGGGTGTTAATCCCGAGGAAAAGCAGATTCAAATCATTTGTAAATAGTATTACTTGTACTGTAGGCATAATTTGGCAACATGATTTTCTGGCAGTTTGTGCTTAACTGCCATTACTCCTTGCTAAAGTCAGTGTTACTTCAATCTCTCACGTTCCGGTGGAATTGCATCGTAGAAAAGTTAGTTTGCAAAACCTCATGCCTTTGTAGTGAGGCCTTGGCAAACAACTCCACCGAAATGGAGTTATTTGAATCCTACCTCTCATTGACTCGGATGGGATATGAAATCCTTCTCCCCGCCCAAAAAATTGTTTGGGTACACCTGCACGTGTTGTCTCTAGATGGGCCCTTATAAATAACCTTCAGCAAGGCATTATATAAAAGCCTGACAGACCTCTGGTGATTAGGATTCTGTCAGTGCAGCCAAGACGTGCTATATTTGCTAGTTTGACTATGTATTGGGAACGAAATCCATATGGGGCGTGCTCATGCAACAATGTTTTTTAACATTTGGCCCTCAAATAAAATCAGAATTTTATTATTCAATGATGAATTGAAAATATGGGGCCAACAATATTGTGCATGCTTGGTTTTACTTTAACATGATTCCCCTTTTCAACAAAGATACAACGTGATCACAGTTCCAAACGCAAGTTCTATTGTATTTGTAGCGCTGTGATGTGTCAGTGGACAACCCTGCCTTTCCTGTTTAGTGAAAAAGCAATTACATTAGAGATCAAGCTGATTAATTCCCGTGATTTGCAAGATGTTGATCACTTTAATACATTTCAACCATAATTGGTGTATTTTTATCGATTGTGAAGTTAGCTTGTCATCGCATAACCTGTAATATGCTGTGAACATTGTCCCAAAGATCCTACTTCGCATGATACATTGGTCATACACAGTAGCAGTCTGTTGAACAATGCCTGTTATTGGCTTCATACACCTAACCTAATTTGGCGTGAAGATCGCTCATGCTATATAGCGAGCGGGTCCAACATTGTTGGTACACTTGCTCTTTTGCAAGTTCCTTTCAGGTTTTTCAGTCGTTCATATAATTGCTTGCGTATGGAACTGCATGTGTGTAATATCACCATAGCGACTTTACTCTTGCATTCCAAGAGTGAAATTGCGAGCAATCATTTTATTAGCTAAGCAACTGCTTTCATGCTCCCAGCTGGTCTTAAACTCTACAACGATGATTAACAGGTTTATCAAAGAAGGGGGCACTGCCAGTGTGATGGGGATTCTCAGAAAGCACGAGAATCTGACCATCATCGATCAACCCAGGGACGTCGTTTCAACCGGCTGCCAGTGGAGAAGATGCTTCTTTCCTATGTACGTTGAAGGCCTCATCCTGATAGGAGATGAGAGACCGGAGGGAGAGGTATGCCACGTGTAAGCACCGTCGAATTCGATCATCCTTCAGCCTTCGGCCTCGTAAAAAGCGCTCCACGGAGAAGTTGGGAGGAAAGACGACCATCATGGCGTTCCGAGTTCTATTCTTTTTCTAACCTCTAGAAGGAAATAAAGCTCGTTTGGGTAGGTCGAGGCGACGTACATTGTCATGTACATATCATCGAAGGTTTTGAAACCCGCCACTGAGGGGAGGATGGGTGTGAATATTATTTGTTTACCAGTGCCACAACATTTAATCGAGTGAACTCTTATTTTTGCGTCGAAATTTTGTTCTGCAGAATTTTCCACCCCCTCTGGAGTTGTAAGTATTGGAACGTGGGAATAAAGATGATTGTATATATTGGCCATGCCTTTGCATTCCATGATGATGCTATTGTTATATTTCTTCCAAAATCTAGTTCTTTTAATATTTAAACATAAATATAATTAATTGTTATTATTTAAAACTAATTATGCTATTATTTAAAGAGAGGAAGAAGACCATGCTCTTGCTCTCGTTCGCGAGTTCATCATCATCATTACCGTCCAACGTTCATCGCTGCCGTCGTCTTGGGTACATCATTGTCCTCGTCGTCTCGAGTATTGTCATCATCGTTGGCGTCCTCGGTGGCGGGTGGATTCATCGATGGTCGGGCGGTTGAGGTGGAGAGAGACCTGTTTGGAGTTCGTCAACGTGCGTGAGCTTCGACGGCAATAAAGCTTCGACGGAGAGAGAGATTTGGCAGACAAGAGATACGAGGGAGAGATAAGACGTATCGGTTCTTTTTAAGGCCCCTTGGTTGTACATTTTGAGTAGACATACGAGTAGGATTGAAGTGTGTGTGCAAAGCATCGCTCTTACCATCAACGAAAAATCTTATTCTTGCACCCATAGAAAAAAAGGGTAAAGAGGGACTCGACGGAGACTGCAGGCGAGAAGATGTTTGTTTGCCGATGTACTTGTCGAAATTTGCAGCCCTCGTCCCAACAATCGGCCGATGAATGGGTCAGCGAGTCGGCGGATAAAGCCGCAGATCGTGCCGGCGGGGAGCTGCACCCTTCGCCAAAGATGTAAAAACCATCACAAGTGTGATGGAGGTTTGGGGCTTTCTAGTTGGTGTCTGAAACGCACAATGCCGTGGCCCTCGTTAAGACACTGCCCGATGAAACCAGTAATTACAAATAACAGAATCTGTTCACAACACAGAAATCTAAGATAAACATGTAAATGAATTCTGAATGTCACAGCAGACATGATGGTGGGGATCAAGAGAGAAACTGCCTCGAGGCCGAGGAGAGCCTCCAGCGCAACCAGCTCTCGTGGTAGCAATACCAACTAGTCATCAGGCGAAGACGGATGCAAGGGGAAAAGCTTGAACGTGATTCCTAGAGCCTTGAAGGCAGGCCTCCAGCGACCACGATGGTTTCTCCCGTAATGAATGCAGAGTCATCGGATGCAAGAAACGCAGCGGTTGCAGCCATGTCCTCTGGGGTTCCCAGTCGGTTGAGCGGGGTTTTCTCCTCAATGTTTTTTCTCTGCGTTCAAAGAGTGCATGGAACTCAGAATCAGTGATATCACTTCCATGCCACACTTGAAATAAAAAACAAACCACTAAAGTGGTTGAAAGTGATTCACTTCCGCGCCTTCCTCTTCATTTCCATGTAGCCAAACATAAGGTTGTGAAAGAAGAGACCCTAGTTTTCGAGTTGAATTTTAGGGGTTGACAAACAATACACATGAAAGAAGAGAAGCACATCATCATCGTTCGAAAAAAATGTCAAAACCATGGGCTATTCAGAGTTGAGTTGCAAACATTTATGAACAGATGCATAAGCCATGCCATCTATTATTAAGGGCAATCATTTAGAAAATGGGAAGTGCTTCGTTTAGAAATAGGTTTAGCTTAAAATTTCAAGCAGTGAGCCTCCCATCACATGAAAGAATAAAAGACTTGAATATATGATAAGCTGTCTCTAGAAAACTTACAATGGTTGGGCTGCTTGTGAGGAAATCAGCAAAACGTGTTGCCACAAAACCCGGAGCTATGCAGTTGACTCTGGTATGTGGAGCCATCTCCTTAGCAAGTGCCTGCAAGCATGCATGAAAGGATTTCAAATGCATGTAACTACTGTGAGACCTTAAATATAATCAGGTGTACAATAGCTCGACAGTTGAAATGATTATCATCAATACCAATGGCGAAAAAAGACAAGGAAAATGAAAAAAAAAAGTATCATCAGCATGATCAAACCATAAAGACTAGCTAGCAGCCTAGCACCATATATAAATGATATGGTTGCAGTCGTCATGGTATCTAATAAGACATACAGCAACACCAGCAATTGTTATAGATCAAATAGGACCAACGAAGTCAATAGATCACATACTTTAAGTCCAATGTGTGGCTTTAGGTTGTCAATCAATATCATTGCGAGAACAACTGTATCTTTCTGATTTCATTTGTCTACGCTCAGACATCTCACATCCAACACCGCTCTCTATGGTCCGACTGAGCATTTTCAGCCATCTGGGCCTTCTTTGTATTGCCATCGGGTGTTTCAATGTGGCCATCCGCTCACCGGACAAAGATGGCAATCTGGATTGGGGGGCATCCCCAAGGAATTTGGAATTCCACACTTTCGCTAATGCATTGGGCTCACCATTCTCTCAATTTAAAAACCATAATAATCACAGCTCCAAACTCCACAAAAACTAGGACCTACCCCGGCATAGGTTTTGATGATGAGCCAACATAATGTGTGATAATTATTTATGTGTACTCCAGTTTAAAATGGTGCTCGAATGATCTGGATATTCTCCACAATGGATTCGTTGGATTATGGCAACTATCTACTCAGTTTAATACATCCTCACCGACCCAGTGTTCACGTTGGAGCATGACACTAGAATCCACATATCCAATTCATAGTCAAAAGACTCCACTAGAAACTCCAATATCATTTCTGTGAGCCTATACTATTATGGAGTAAAAATATATGTGCAGAGGATACAAGGAATTAAATGTTGAGTATTGGACTTCTTCCGACTTGGTTTTGATGATGAGCAAACATAAATACTTGTGATTAATCCCCTACATGCAGTTAATCCATTACCTAAGCTAATCATGAAGATCAAATAGAAATGGATGACTATCAAGATCAATCAAAGCTCAATGAATTGGAGATTGGATGATCAAGTTGAAGAATGAAGCTTCAAAGACTTCAAGGCCATTCAGGAGAAGGAAGTGAAGCATATATACAATGTAAATCTTTTTATGCTTTAATTTTCTCTTGATTAGAATGTAGCCATATAGTAGAACTATCTTGGAGCTCACACACTTCACTTTATCTAGCCTAGGATGTCATTAGAAATCATTTCCTAGGATTCCAACTCTTTATTCCCTTCATTGGATGATCAAGTTGAAGAATAAAGCTTCAAAGACTTCAAGGCCATTCAGGAGAAGGAAGTGAAGCATATATACAATGTAAATCTTTTTATGCTTTAATTTTCTCTTGATTAGAATGTAGCCATATGGTAGAACTATCTTGGAGCTCACACACTTCACTTTATCTAGCCTAGGATGTCATTAGAAATCATTTCCTAGGATTCCAACTCTTTATTCCCTTCACTGTGCATTTTGGATTTTTAAGAGGCGACTGAAGAACAAAATGTAGGCGCATGTCTCCATACATGCGCCTGAGAATTGTTCTGTAGTCGACTATAAAGCACATTTTGACTTAGCTTTTTGGGCTTTTCTGTATTCAACTTCAACATGTGACTGCAGTACAAAGTACATGTGACTTTTTAGTCAGTCGCATGTCTCCTCTTACCCAAAAATCCAATGATATGTTAATTTCGCACTTGTGCAGACAGACGACTGTAGTTGGTTTCCCAGTCGTCTGCACATGGACAGGCGCATGTGGATACCACATCAGTCGCATGTCCATTACTTGCCCAGAACTTTCATTTTGACAAGTTACGCACTTGTGCACACAGACGACTGAAGTTGGTTTCTCAGTCGTCTGCCTATGACACAGGCGCCTGTAGATTCCACACCAGTCGCATGTCCAAGTATACCCAGAATTCTTACTCTCTGTCAACTTTCGCACTTTACCACACAGTCGCCTGTATAAGGTTTCTCAGTCGCTTGATGGTTTTCAGGCGCATGTCCAACTTTCATCAGTCGACTGTCCTACGTGGTAAGTTACCGTTTGAATTCTCACCAACCATTTGACACGGTGCAGCATGCAACTGTCTGTTCTTTATCAGTCGCATGTCCTGGCTATAAATTCTATCCGTTGGCTTTTTCCACACAGATTTCAAAGGGGGTTTTGGGTATTTTGTTTGATGGGTTTAGAGAACTTATAAAAGGGTCTTCTACTGTTCCATTGGAGAGATCTTGGGACCCTTAAGACTTCATTGATATCATCTCTAAGCTCTCAAGCTCTCATTTTCTCTGAGCCCTAGAATCTCATTCTCTCTTACTCTCCAACCTAGAATCAAAGTTGATATCCTCTAGGCGTTTGGTGGTGACAAGAGAAAGGACTCTCATTGTTGGTTAGGGATTTAAATTGGTATAACTATCGTTTAAATTTTATAAACACTATTCAACCACTCTTCTAGTGTTTTTCTCATAGCCAGGGTCCTTACATTAAATGTCATATGAGGAACTACCCTCCTACACTTCTACACTAATCCATAGTGTTAACTAGTTGGTACCACACTAAAAGCATGTCCTTAACATGTTTTGCAGGGTAAAGAGAAAGTTAAGGGTGATAACATCAACAAATTTGATCTGGTTACAGCCAAACTTGGATGGAAGGAAATGCCTACAAGGATGTAATGTATCGTGACCACATCCATTTTGTTATTGGTTGTGCTTATGCGCCTTTAACGAATTGCTACTACAATCATCAACAATTACAATTCATTTTAAGGAGATAATGGAATGCACTAATTCTATAAGCTTCCATCTGTTAGGTTTCCTTAGAACTAAAGCTATTCACAGTAACTGAGCATCATCCTCCAAATTAAGGATAGAAAACATTCAATCATCTAAAAAGCACATTTATCCGTCTCCTTTAAGTTTCATCTAAGAAACATGGACAGAAACATGTGATATAGACACCACAGGACATTCACCATGGCAATTCCTAGGAAGAAAACACATTCTGACACAATTGGAAGACTCTAGAACATATATAATAAAAAGAGAGAGTGAATGCATACATTTATAAATAGATGTGTTTATGCATCTAAAATTGAGACACATCTCTAAGCATATAGAGATATACAATCATTACACCCTAAAATTAACACACGTTTTTATGACTTTGAAAAAGGAATAGTCCTGATCCTTCAAATTTCTACTAACCAGTTTAATATATATGATATTTTATAGATATTAATGTTTATCAGGTGGCACCTGACCAACTTGGGTCAAGTGCGCTGACTGGCGGCCCCTCGTTGGCCGTCCATAAAGCAAATTTGCGTTATGGACCGCCAATGAGGGGCCGCCAGTCAGCGCACCTGACCCAAGTTGGTCAGGTGCCATCTTTTTTACATTAAATTCTATTTTATATTTAAACATATCCAACTTATCATAATTTTATACAAGTCCACATTTTGACAAACTTTTCCACTATAACCATTGATATAAAAATGCAAATAACATTTTGAGCATGTTAAACTATATAGTGAGAAGTATATTATTCATGTAAGACATTCGTCAAAGAACCTTTCGAAAAGTTAGTAAATGATACAATATACAATTAAGAACATGTTGACAAGCGCTTGGTACATGTCCAAGTGCTTGACACAGGTCTACGTTTCTCCTTGGATAAAGAATGACTTATCTCAAATTATACATAGCATTAAATTTCGGATCAACATCTTTACAGTCAATCATCATAAACATGTCTATAACTGTCTATAATATGACATCAACCATCATCCAAGAAACTTGATCGCACATTAGATACCAAACTAGAAAGGCTACTCAACAACTTGACACGCATTCCATTCCATAGAAAAAAGAACAGACCTTTGTGAGGCCAAGAAGAGCCGTTTTCGTGACACCATACATACCCATAGATGTCTCCGGATTGTATCCTGTAATAGAAGAAATAAGAATAACCGACGATCCCTTACTCAAGTGGGATCCAGCAGCCTGTAACAAATAAGAACTAAGTGTTATTAGTCTTTCATTCACGAAACGACATAGTTAACCCATATACAATCAAGGAAGCAACCTGCAAGACTAAAACTGCAGCTTTCACATTGATCTCCCAAAGTTTATCGAGCACGGACTCTTTCGTCTCCAATATGTTATCAATCGTTGGATTCGCAGCTGCATTGGACACAACAATGTCTATTTTCCCATATTTCTGCAACAAATTAGAGAAAAAGATCAACATTTTTCCCCTAAAGCTTTTTTCAATTTTTTTTTTTTACCTGGACGGTTTTATCGATGAGATCCTTCCTCTGTTGAGCAACTGAGACATGGCAAACGACCCCCAAAACTTCGATCCCTTTGGATTTGAGCTTTGCTGCTGCCTCATCTACGTTCTTCTGTAAACATCAATAAAAAATAACAACAATTGATACTATCATTAGTTAAAAAAAATAGACTATGTTTTACTCCTGAGAATAGGGTTTTGAATTTTGACCTGCTTTCGAGATGAGATGACGACGGAGGCTCCTTCGAGCCCGAACCGCTCGGCGATCGCGAACCCGATTCCCTGCGTCGATGCCGTCACGATCGCGACTTTCCCTTGCAACCTCCTCATCTTTAATCTTCGCCTCTCTCGAGATTTTGAGATTTTTTTAAAAAAAATTGTTTTTAAAAAGTCTCGATTTTCTTTTGATTCAAGGAAGAAAGCAGCAGCGAGCAAACAACGTATTTGAATGCGGGGGCCAGCAGTTACCCCTATCGGATGTTACGTGGGCCCCACATGAAACTGGATGCGTCGCCGGCAGCGCTTCATTCGGGTCACAGATGCGGACTGGGGCAGTCGGAGCCCAGGAAAAACCAGGGTCCTTTTGGACAAATTTTCAAAAGAGAACTGCTACATGCACCTCAAAAAATGAGGTGCATGTAAAAGTTAGTGTAAAATTTTTCTATTTTTAAAAGTAAGAGGACGTGATTTCACCTTGTGACGTGACTGACTCTTTTGTTTTTTGGCAAAAAAAAGCACTAGCACCGCAGTTTCCTGCGGTGCAGAGAGCATTCACCTTTTCAAAATCGGTCGAAAATTAAATATAATTTTAATATTTCTCTCACTATAATTTAATTTAAAAAATGATCTGCTTTGCCAACTCGAACTGTTTTGGGTTTTTTCAATACATATTACAATGAAATAGCTAGGTTAGCAATCTCCGTCATTTTAAAGGGTCACAATTTTACCGGGTTAGTCAACATCGGTTGTGTTTAGCACATTATTGCTAGTGAAATCATACGTGATGAGAATTTCATCTGTTTTTGTAACTAAATTCAATTTTGTTCGGGTTTTTAAATTATTTGTAATTTTAAACCTATTTTGAAAAGTTGTCTCGTTTGTCATTGATTTAGTTTTGAGCAGAAAATTTCGACGATCAAACCTTTGTTCTTGTTATAAACTCAAGAGATGATATCAATCTAAAATGGTTGAGTAGTCATGGCACTAAGTCATGGCCCTCTATATATTCATCCTCAATGGGGTACTAAGAATACCAAGGGACCCAACTACTAAGTAGTGGGGTGTAATGGGGAGATAATGAGGGGAGGGAGGCCAAAAGCCTCTCTCAACTCACAACACTCCCCCTTATCTCTCCATTACCTTGGGTTAAGTATATGAATACTGTAGGATGCTAATGAGATAGATACTTCTGGATCTAGAACCAATGTGGTTGCCTCGTTAAAACCTTAACTGTGGAAACCCAGTGGAAAAAAACCAGCAGCTTAAGGGAAAAGAGTACAACCAACTGGCGACTCCCCCTGATCCATACAAGCCTTATACTTGTAGGTCTTTTAGCTTTCATTAGGGGTGGACACTTCAGGGTCCAGAGTTAATGAGGTTGCCTCATTAACACCTTTGGCTATGGAAAACCCAGTGGGAAAACCCATAGCTAAGGAAAAAGAGTCCAACACTAATATCAACTCCCCCTGATCTATACAAGCTTCAAGCTTGCAGATCTCCTATGTATCTATACAATCATTTCCTATTCGTCTATACATCCCTCATGCTCTGAAAGCAAATACAATCATTATTCATCTATACAAGTTTCACTCATATCTGGCGGCTACTGGAAAACAGTGGTGCTCTGAAGTGGTACGCTCTTCGAAGTTGGTAGATGACTCCACGTTTGTATTACTCAGTCTTCATTGTGTCTGCAAGGTACTGCTGGACCTGGCTGAGCGTATTCTAGACTAGATTCTTGGATGATGAGCTTCTCAGAAGATGTAGACTTTGGAGGATGAAGTGAAGATCTTTAGGAGGTGGCTGGCCATTTGTGCTTAGTCATCGCGATGATCAGTAAACCTGCATATGCGATATATATTCCTTGACCCATGGAAGTTGCGCAAAAGCAGCTTATCCTTGGTCCAGTGGTGCTCTCCAGGGTAGCACTGTACCTGGCTAACAGCTTTACTGCAGACGGTCTAATAGAGACACGTGCAGTTGGCCAGATAAAGGAGTGTAACTAATACACTAGAGCTAGGCTCTTCAGGACCTAGTATGTCCTCCCCTCTTCCAGCGACTCGAAGGGGTCATAAATAAGCATCCATTTTTAATAGATTGCAAATGTGCATCTTTCTTCATAAACTCCTGGTGTATGAAGAATATAAAAGAATTCCACCACAAAAAGTGTTTTAATCGGTAAGCCGAGACAATACCCTGTTTTGACTAGGTATTTGATATCCCAATGGTCTCTGCAGGAGAACCTATTAGAATCATATATTGATCTTTGAAGCCTTTATAGAGAAGACGTTCTTATGTCTCTCTTTCATCTCTGGCGGTAGAGTATACCCTTCTGGAAGTTTCATATAGATCTCTATATCTATTTGACGTATAGATATGCAGTCACAACATCCATGAGCTGCATTTCTTGGCTTTTCCAGAGACGTTAGGCTTAATAGGAAAATGATCACATTTCATTCATTTATTTATAAAAACCCAACTTATATTCCACGGGTTTTCACATTCAGGTGTATGGACTACTGGTCCAAAGACTTTGCTTTTCAATAGTGAGTCCAGCTCTACTCTTATTACCTCGTCCCACTTTGGCCAATCTATGCGTTTACGCTATAGAAAAGTGGGTTGAACGTCATCGTCGTATTTAGAGACGTGAACGGCAATAGCGAAAGCAAAATCGTCGACGACGACTGTGCTATATCTATCCAGTACCTCTCCAGTACGTACTTAATAAAATGATATTTATCCTATTGTTTATCCTCCTCTTCATTACTCGATGTATCCTCACTTGAATCATCAAAATTCCTGATAAGTCCCTTCTTGTGATTTTTGGACTTGGACTTCCCTTTCCAATGCTTCTTCTCTTTATCCTTGTAAGCTTCTTTATTGGGTTTGGAAGGGCATTCGATGGACAAGTGACCTTTCCGCTGCAAGTGTAACAAGTAGGAACCTTGTTAGAATTGGAGGCAAACTTTAACAAAGACTTACCTTGCTTGCATTTGAGGAATGCTTTGAATTACTCGGCAAGCTCCTCAACTTCTTCTCCACTTGCATCTTCTTGCTCATCTTCTTCACTAGGAGCTTTTCGATGGAATTTCCTCCTCCACTTGATTGGCTCCTCCTTGGCATGGAATGCAATCCCCTTTTGCTTCTCCGGCTTCTCGGGCTTCGATGGTTGAATCTCCTTCTTATGTTGAAGCTTCACTTCATACGCCATGAGATTACCAATGCACTCCTCAACGGTGTATTTGGACATGTCATATGACTCCGGAATTCCGTTGGCCTTTGACTATGAAGTGAAGCTTCAACACAAGAAGGAGATTCAACCAGCGAAGCCCGAGAAGCGGGAGAAGCAAAAGGGGATTACACGATTCTCTTGGGAAATCATCTTCTCGAGTCCCTCCAAAGCGTTCACGATATCAGCGAACCTTGTGAACATCTCTGAAATGCTTTCGCCTTCCTGCATCTTAAACATTTCATATTTAGAGCTAAACACAGTTTGTTTAGATTTCTTTACCTTTGTTGTCCCTTCATGACAAATCTCCAAAGTATGCCAAATTTCGTTGGCCGTTTTGCACATGGAGATGTGGTTGAACTCATTTGCTGAGAGGGCGCAATGGAATGCATTCATAGCCATCGCATTGTACTTGATCGAGTCCTTCTCCGCCTTTGTCCTTGAAGCCGCAGGAGTAGTGGGCTTCTCAAATGGCACCTCCGTAATGTCCCATAGGGCTTGACCCTCCAAGTAGATCATCATTCTGATCTTCCAACTTGGGTAGTTGGTTCCGTTGAAGAGAAGGGGTCGGACGGTTGAATGACCTTCTTCATGAGACGCGGATGAGGCATTAAATGCCATTGTTGCAGTATGCTATAACCTCGCTCTGATACTGTCACGTCCCGCTTCCCTAATATGGAAGGCGAGACGTGAGGAGGTTCGCTCAGACGTGGAGCTGTGAAGCTGCAGTCTGATAAGCGTCTGTAAAAATTTCGACAAGTAGCAGGTCCTTGCATTGCGACAAAACAACAACAATAATAATAAAGCAGATAAAAGAACATCCACCAACAACATCCAACAAATATTACAACATCATAGAATAGTCACAAAAGTACAAGTCTGAACAATAGGCCTAAAGCATGGCCAAACAAAACAAAGATATGGGTGCTACGCACCAAAACCTAATCAGCAACTACTGGAAAACAACTGCTAAAAGAGACTCCAAGTGAGTCTAGGACTAGTCACCCGTGTTCTCGAACTCAGTCTCTGCAGGGACCTCAAACTCAGCGTCAACGACTGCTCGTCCTCAGCAACCTGCCCTGTCTCAAATCCTGACATGTGTCACCCAAAGAGAAAAGGGCACATGTCAGCAAAAGTCTCCCAAAAGAAGGCGGACAACTTTTGTGCAAGGATACAAAAATAGGAAAAAACAATCTAGCAGATCTAAACAATATGAAATGAAATGACATTAAATGATTGCAACAATTTAAAATGACATGATGACATGCACGCACGAAATTACTATTTCACGATTCATGAACACTAGC
Organism: Scilla litardierei; assembly: GCA_030789695.1. NCBI lineage: Eukaryota > Viridiplantae > Streptophyta > Magnoliopsida > Asparagales > Asparagaceae > Scilla > Scilla litardierei. The sequence goes on from CM061142.1 coordinate 90,952,184, forward strand.
TTGTCACTTTGTGCACAGGGTTTACACCTTTTGGCTGAAGTGGCTGTACGGGCACACTTCTACGCTCTAACCCTACCCCTCCACGTGTATCGAGCGTTGGTTTCCCAACAACACTGTGCTCGCTTCTGAATCACAAGCCAGGAAGTGTTTTTCAATATGGCATAGGGTTGTGCCCGCAAAAGTAGGTGCCTAGCCTCAATAGCAATAACATTTGTAGCGTGTGCTACTCAATCACGAAGAACATATGATGCATGACATGACATGGGATGAGCAGTTAAAGTGTGTACCGTTAATTGAAAATTAAACATGGCATGACAGCATGAATGAAAGCAGGTAAAGTGTCGGATCTAGTTTCATTGTCAAACTAGATCAAATAGTGCATCTAGACAGCTATCATTTCACTGTCTAGTCTCTTTTACGCTAACAAACAATTTGGCCTAAAAACTTGGCCTAAATAATTACTGGCAAGTATCACTTGCCTGTTTCTGGTGATCTCGGTTGTCGTGGGTTCGTCTGGACGGGTACTACGTGTCGGTACTTCCGGTTCTCTGTTTTGGTTGAACAAGTTAACGAATTAGGTCCATTGCAAGATAAGCACAAAATTAAGTTAATCCCTAAATTAGGTTTGTCCGATTTTATTGGGGTCCCAGGCTAGGGTGGTGTTTATATTGTATTAAACTAACATGATACACCTCATTTTATTCAAATATTACTAACCTAACATTATTTAAACAAGTAATAACATGCTGAATTAATCTAACTAACGGAAATTTAGATCCATCACTAACAACCTATTAATACACATCTTAGCTTAAGCTAATGGTATGGTTAACATCTTATTTAAGATACCTACTTAACAAATAATAACACTATCTCTCTCCCTATAACTTTTTCTTTATTCATTTAACATGTTTAAAAAAAATATTACCTATCAAACTTTATTCCATGGGCTGTCTCCTTTATTACCTATCAAATATCATTATCCTTCTAACACTTTCTTTCATTCCTTTAAGGCTAATAAAGCTAATAGAGCATGTCACCTATTCTTTTCTCTGTTCCTATCCTTGCTCAAGGCAGTCACTCTACTCAACGTTTGTTTTTATTAATTCAACCTCTGTCACACTCTTCCTCTATTAATGAAGCCTAGGCTGTCACATGCAACCCCTCTTTCTTTATTCACTCACCCTCATCTTTTAAGCCACTGTCTTCCTCTCTTCTCCTTTCTGTTCTTTAGTTTCTATTTTTTTGTTTAACAGTTGCAGACAACAGCAAACAAGGGAGCTGATGCGAAAACGAAAAGGAGGGGCTCACCTCGCGCGTCTAGGGGGAAGGAGGCCGGACGGCCGGTGTTCGATGGCTCCGGCGACGCAAGGCGGTGGTGCGCGCTGTTCTGGGCGGATTCCGGCGGTGGTTCACGGCGATAGCGACGGCGCACGGCATCACGGCGACGTCGGCTCCGGTTGAGGGGCTGAGGGAAGGAGGCCGACCAAGGGAGGGGAGATGGAAGATGGATGTTGAGGGTTTAAGGGTTTCGAAATTTGTTTGTTAATTGTTGATCTGAAGTTTGAATTTGTTTGATCTGAAAATGGGGTTGTTTATCTCCTCTCTTGATTTCTGTCCGTTGGGGTTTGATTTTGGTTTGGGCTGAAATTGATGGAAGATTTGTGTTGAGGGGCTGATTTTTGGATCTGTTGATTTGGTTGACTGATTTGGCTTGGAGAATTTGCAGGGATTTGGGTTTGACGGATTGCAGTGAAGGAGAAAGTGTGCTGGAGGGTTTGTTTGCAGGAGAAGAGTTGATGTCATTTCCTCTTACCGATGATGGTGATACGGATATAGGAATAGTGCATGGGGACAGTCTGATGGGGAGATAGCTGGAGGTGGGGGAAATTTTGATGAAGGATGTTGGATCTCACCAACCGGAGGAGGTGGGATTCAATGGGGTTTAATTAGTGATTTAATTATGGCTAAGTTAATCAATGTTTGATTTAGGGATAATTTAATTAGGGTAAAAATTAATGTTAAAATTTTATTAATCGTGCCATGGGAAAAATATTAAGAGATGGATGCGAGCCCGGGGTGACGCACAAAAGAATTCGCGCACAAAATATCCGGACGGTCAAAATGAAAATATGTGCACACATAATAATACGCCTAGAAAAATACCGGCCGTTACATTCTACCCACCTTAAGAAAAATTCCGCCCTCGGAATTCTTCTCCACTAAAGAGTAGGGAACACATATGGATAACGCTCCCGTATCTCATCCTCCCGCTCCCAGGTAGACTCTCCTGGCGAGTCGCGGCACCACATCACCCTGACTAGATCAACAGTCCTGTTCCTGAAGACTTTCTGACGTCGATCTAGAATCTCCACTGGTTGCTGTTCGTACGTCAGATCCGGTCGAACTGTAATCTCAGAGTAGTCCACCACATGAGAAGGATCGCTGATATACCGACGGAGCTGGGACACGTGTAAGACGTCATGAACTCCCTCTAAGGACGGTGGCAAAGCTAGGCGATATGCTACTTCTCCAACTCGCTCTAGCACATCGAAAGGTCCAATAAATCTCGGACTAAGCTTGCCTCTCTTCCCAAATCGAATCACTCCTCGATTCGGGGAGATTTTCAGGAACACATGATCTCCTGGCTGAAACTCCAGAGGACGTCGTTTAGCATCTGCCCAATGCTTATAACAGTCCTGAGCGATCCGAAGCTTGTCCCTGATATCACGCACAATATCAACTGCTTCCACAATCATCTCTGGCCCCAAGAGCTCTTTATCACATACGTCATCCCAACTCAGTGGCGATCGACATTTCCTCCCGTAGAGAGCATCAAATGGCAACATGCCAATGCTCGCCTGATAGCTGTTGTTGTAGGAGAACTCCACTAGGTGCAGATGATCCTCCCACGAACCCTTGAGATCCAACATGCAAGATCTCAGCATATCTTCCAAGATCTGAATAGTGCGTTCCGACTGTCCATTCGTCTGCGGGTGATACGCAGTACTGAACTTCAGATTGGTACCTAGATTGGTCTACAGACTCTTCCAGAACTGAGATGTGAATCTCGTATCACGATCTGATACAATGCTCACAGGGACTCCATGTAAGCGCACGATCTCCTACACGACATAATTTACATCACGACTAGTACCAGAAGGAAATTATAAAAGGCATGAGTCAGGTCATTAACTCCATATACTTTCTTGATAATATCTCCGTGGATTGCCCAACTCGGAAAGGTATAAAGTGCGCGGACTTGGTCAATCGATCAACGATGACCCAGATCGCGTCGTTCTGCTTGGTGCTCCGAGGTAAGCCAGTCACGAAGTCCATCGTGATGTGCTGCCACTTCCACTTGGGAATCGGCAGAGGTTGTAGTAATCCGGCAATGCGATGGTGTTCAGCCTTCACTTGCTGACACACGAGGCACTTGGCAACGCTCCGTGCCACAATTCTCTTCATCCCATGCCACCAGAAATTCTGACGAAGATCCTTGTACATCTTCGTACCTCCAGGATGAATAGAATAAGGCGAACTATGAGCCTCATTCATCAACTCTTCTCTGATATCTCCTGCAGATACGCAGATCCTGCTACCATATCTCAAAGATCCATCCGTGTGAATCAGAAAATCCGTCCGAAGTCCTGCTTCAACTTTCTCTCTGATCTTCTTCAATTTAGCATCTCCAGCTTGAGCAATCTTGATTCGAACCACGATCGTCGATTGAATCTGCATGTTCATCAACGACGATGTGACTCCCGGTAGTACAGCTTCAACATTCATCCTTCGCAGATCCTGCTGTAATCTCCACTGAGCTGTGAGAATCATCACTTCGGACAGTCGACTCAAGGCATCCGGTACGACATTCACCTTCCCTGGATGATACTGTAGATCGATGTCGTAGTCTGCCATCAATTCCAACCATCTACGCTGTCTCATATTCAGCTCCTTCTGGGTGAATATGTATTTCAAACTTTTGTGATCAGTGAAAATTTTCACTTTCTCACTCAGTAAGAAATGCCTCCAAATCTTCAAAGCAAAGATGATGGCAGCTAACTCCAAGTCGTGAGTCGGATAATTCTTCTCATGGGCCTTCAATTGTCGCGAAGCATATGCGACCACATGATTGTGCTGGTGCAGAACGCATCCAAGTCCCTTACCTGATGCGTCGCAGAAGATCTCGAAGCCTCCGCTTCTGTCCGGAATAGCTAGGACTGGTGCAGTAGTCAGTCTCTCCTTCAAGGTAGAAAAAGATTGCTCACAAGAGTCTGACCAACTGAACTTAACATCCTTCCTCGTCAATCTCGTCATCGGCTCAGCTATCCTCGAGAAATCCTTGATAAATCTGCGGTAGTATCCAGCCAATCCAAGGAAACTCCTGATGTCTAATGCTGATCAATGTGTAGGCCATTCACTGACTGCTTTGACCTTCTCCGGATCCACTGAGATACCAGCTCCTGATACTATATGCCCAAGAAATGCAATTCTATCCAGCCAGAATTCGCATTTGTTGTACTTGGCATATAGTCTATGGTGACGGAGCGTCTCCAACACTATCTTCAGATGTTCTGCATGCTCTTTCTCGCTCTTCGAGTACACCAAGATGTCGTCTATAAAAATCACCACGAACTTGTCAAGGAAGTCGTAAAAGATAAGGTTCATAAGATTCATGAACACAGCATGAGCATTGGTCACACCGAACGGCATGATAACGAACTCATAATGCCCGTACTTAGTCCGAAAAGCGGTCTTGAGTACATCTTCCTTCTTGACTCTGACTTGATGGTATCCGCTCCGGAGATCCAACTTCGAAAATGCCCTCGATCCACCAAGCTGATCGAAAATATCATCAATGCGGGGCAGCGGGTACTTGTTCTTCACTGTGATCTGATTCAACTCTTGATAATCAATGCACATTCTCCTCGAGCCATCTTTCTTCTTCACTAGCAAGACGGGTGCACCCCCAGGGAGATACGCTGGGAAGAATGAAACCCTTCTGTAGTAGCTGATCCAACTGCTTCCTCAACTCTTCTAATTCTGCAGGAGCCATACGGTATGGTGCCTTTGAAATTGGTTGAGCTCCTGGCATAAGATCGATGCCGAACTCCAATGCTCGATCGGGCGGCAGTCCAGAAATGTCTTCAGGGAACACGTCTTCGAAATCTCTCACTACTGCAGGCTTCTCTGGTTCGGCAATCATAGATGCAACGGTCAATCGGTAAGGCTGGGCTCGAAACTTGACAGGTCCAAGCGAACGTCCACCGCCGACAAACTCGAACACTGGGTGGTCGGGAATTTCGAACACCACTTTCTTCCGGTGACAGTCGATCGTGGCATAAAAAGCTCCTAACCAGTCAATGCCGAGAATAGCATCAAAATTGGATAGGTCGTGGACAATGAAATTAGCATATAGTTCGTTTCCACTAATCACCAACGGGCATGGTCTACATCCCAGTGCAACCTTCACTACACCATTCCCAGTTGTAATGTTCCAACACTTGGAAAGTGTATAGGTGGGTATCGAGTGTTCGACTACGAACGTCCGAGATAGAATGCACATGGAAGCTTCAGAATCGAACAGGGTCAAGGCCGGGTGAGATGAAACTAAGATGACACCTAAGGGTAACATGCAACTAGATTAACATAGATCTAACTAATCAAATATAATGGATAAATAAGGAAGACTGGTATAGAAGTTACCTGCAATAACTTCGTCCTCAGTCTCCGCCTCCACTGCAGTCATCGTGAAGGATTGCCTCTTAGGCTGAACAGCCTGCTGGAAAGCCTGCTTCTGGGGAATGAGAGGCGCTCCACGTCCAGCAGCCACTGGAGCTCTCTGCTGCTGAACTCCATCTGGTGCCTTCCACGGCTGCTTAGTTCTCGGACAGTCCTTCATTGCATGCGTAGTGTCACCACAAACTAAGCACTGACCCAAGAATCTCCTACACTGCTCCTTCATATGACCAGCCTTGCCACAAAAATGGCACAACTTCGGAGTAGGCCCACCTGGCCTCTTAAACGGCACGGACTGATTAGGCTTGAACCCAGGCCTAACCACAGCTCTGGCCTGCTCCATAGGCCTCTTCCCAGCACCTGAATATTGCCCTCTCCTCTGATTGGTAATCAGCTCTTGCCTCTTGGCAGCTATCAGCAACTTCTGGTAAGAGTCTAAGTCCGAAGAGGAAATCAGACTCTGCAGCTCCAAAGATAAACCCTGTAAGAATCTCTGAGCTCGATCCTCAGCAGTCTCCACCATCTTCGGCGAAAAGCGACTCAGTCTCATGAACTCTTGGTGGTACAGATCCACAGTCTGATTCCCCTGCTTCAGATTGATGAACTGCTGCATCAGCTCCCTCCTGGCAGCTCGAGGGAAATACTCATCATTAAATCTCGCCTTGAAAGTGGCCCAGGGGATAGGCTTCGCCAACATCTGCTCTTCTGACTCCCACCAACTGCGGGCATTATCCTTCAGTTGCTTCTTCACTAAGTCAACCCATCCAGCCGGGTTAACCTTCGAGAGAAGCAGGTTATCCTCTGTGTTCTTCATCCATTCATCCGCAGCTAATGCTCCTTCTGACCCAGTGAAATATGACGGGCCCAGCTCCCGAAACTGCTTCGCTCCCGGCTCGAAGCGAGGGGCATTCTGAAGCATGCCCTGCTGAACCTGCATCATCTGATGCATCATCCTCATCATCTCAACCGTGGTGGGTTCTCTATCAGCATCCGCAACACGTCCTGCTCCACCACCAGCTCCAGGTCCACTACCAGCTCCTCGAGTAATGCATCTACCGGCCATCTAAAACAAGGAAATGTTCAGATTAGACTTAATCATGACTGGAATGTTATGAATAATTAATTGGATGTCATAATCATTAATGTTGTTCCGATATTTCGCAGATGCAAAGAGGAGGACCTATATGGGCCACCAATAAAACCTGTCACGCCCTGCTTCCCTAATATGGAAGGCGAGACGTTAGGAGGTTCGCTCAGACGTGGAGCTGTGAAGCTGCAGTCTGATAAGCGTCTGTAAAAATTTCGACAAGTAGCAGGTCCTTGCATTGCGACGAAACAACAACAACAATAATAAAGCAGATAAAAGAACATCCACCAACAACATCCAACAAATATTACAACATCACAGAATAGTCACAAAAGTACAAGTCTGAACAATAGGCCTAAAGCATGGCCAAACAAAACAAAGATATGGGTGCTACGCACCGAAACCTAATCAGCAACTACTGGAAAACAACTGCTAAAAGAGACTCCAAGTGAGTCTAGGACTGGTTACCCGTGTCCTCGAACTCAGTCTCTGCAGGGACCTCAAACTCAGCGTCAACGAACTGCTCGTCCTCAGCAACCTGCCCTGTCTCAAATCCTGACATGTGTCACCCAAAGAGAAAAGGGCACATGTCAGCAAAATTCTCCCAAAAGAAGGCGGACAACTTTTGTGCAAGGATACAAAAATAGGAAAAAAAAATCTAGCAGATCTAAACAATATGAAATGAAATGACATTAAATGATTGCAACAATTTAAAATGACGTGATGACATGCACGCACGAAATTACTATTTCACGATTCATGAACACTAGCTTGTCACTTTGTGCACATGGTTTACGCCTTTTGGCTGAAGTGGCTGTACGGGCACACTTCTACTCTCTAACCCTACCCCTCCACGGGTATCGAGCGTTGGTTTCCCAACAACACTGTGCTCGCTTCTGAATCACAAGCCAGGAAGTGTTTTTCAATATGGCATAGGGTTGTGCCCGCAAAAGCAGGTGCCTAGCCTCAATAGCAATAACATTTGTAGCGTGTGCTACTCAATCACGAAGAACATATGATGCATGACATGACATGGGATGAGCAGTTAAAGTGCGTACCGTTAATTGAAAATTAAACATGGCATGGCAGCATGAATGAAAGCAGGTAAAGTGTCGGATCTAGTTTCGTTGTCAAACTAGATCAAATAGGGCGTCTAGACAGCTATCATTTCACTGTCTAGTCTCTTTTACGCTAACAAACAATTTGGCCTAAAAACTTGGCCTAAATAATTACTGGCAAGTATCACTTGCCTGTTTCCGGTGATCTCGGTTGTCGTGGGTTCGTCTGGACGGGTACTACGTGTCGGTACTTCCGGTTCTCTGTTTTGGTTGAACAAGTTAACGAATTAGGTCCATTGCAAGATAAGCACAAAATTAAGGTAATCCCTAAATTAGGTTCGTCCGATTTTATTGGGGTCCCAGGCTAGGGTGGTGTTTATACTGTATTAAACTAACCTGATACACCTCATTTTATTCAAATATTACTAACCTAACATTATTTAAACAAGTAATAACATGCTGAATTAATTTAACTAGCGTAAATTTAGATCCATCACTAACAACCTATTAATACACATCTTAGCTTAAGCTAATGGTATGGTTAACATCTTATTTAAGATACCTACTTAACAAATAATAACACTATCTCTCTCCCTATAACTTTTTCTTTATTCATTTAACATGTTTAAAAAAATATTATCTATCAAACTTTATTCCATGGGCTGTCTCCTTTATTACCTATCAAATATCATTATCCTTCTAACACTTTCTTTCATTCCTTTAAGGCTAATAAAGCTAATAGAGCATGTCACCTATTCTTTTCTCTGTTCCTATCCTTGCTCAAGGCAGTCACTCTACTCAACATTTGTTTTTATTCATTCAACCTCTGTCACACTCTTCCTCTATTAATGAAGCCTAGGCTGTCACATGCAACCCCTCTTTCTTTATTCACTCACCCTCATCTTTTAAGCCACTGTCTTCCTCTCTTCTCCTTTCTGTTCTTTAGTTTCTATTTTTTTTGTTTAAAAGTTGCAGACAACAGCAAACAAGGGAGCTGATGCGAAAACGAAAAGGAGGGGCTCACCTCGCGCGTCTACGGGGGAAGGAGGCCGGACGGCCGGCGTTCGATGGCTCCGGCGACCCAAGGCGGCGGTGCGCGCTGTTCTGGGCGGATTCCGGCGGCGCAATGGGCGGATACCAGCGGTGGTTCACGGCGATAGCGGCGGCGCACGGCTTCACGGCGACGACGGCTCTGGTTGAGGGGCTGAGGGAAGGAGGCCGGCCAAGGGAGGGGAGATGGATGTTGAGGGTTTAAGGGTTTCGAAATTTATTTGTTAATTGTTGATCTGAAGTTTGAATTTGTTTGATCTGAAAATGGGTTTGTTTATCTCCTCTCTTGATTTCTGTCCGTTGGGGTTTGATTTTGGTTTGGGCTGAAATTGATGGAAGATTTGTGTCGAGGGGCTGATTTTTGGATCTGTTGATTTGGTTGGCTGATTTGGCTTGGAGAATTTGCAGGGATTTGGGTTTGACGGATTGCAGGGATGGAGAAAGTGTGCTAGAGGGTTTGTTTGCAGGAGAAGAGTTGATGTCGTTTCCTCTTGCCAATGATGGTGATACGGATATAGGAATAGTGCAGGGGGGACAGTCTGATGGGGAGATAGCTGGAGGTGGGGGAAATTTTGATGAAGGATGTTGGATCTCACCAACCGGAGGAGATGTGATTCAATGGGGTTTAATTAGTGATTTAATTATGGCTAAGTTAATCAATGTTTGATTTAGGGATAATTTAATTAGGGTAAAAATTAATGTTAAAATTTTATTATCGTGCCATGGGAAAAATATTAAGAGATGGACGCGCGCCCGAGGTGACGCACAAAAGAATTCGCGCACAAAATATCCGGACGGTCAAAATGAAAATACAGGCACACATAATAATACGCCTAGAAAAATACCGGCCGTTACAGATACCAATTGTAAGGATTGTCTTATCCTTGCAATACTAACAACACACACTAGAGGGGGATGAATAGTGTAATGGCAATAAAATTGTCCAATTAAAATTAAACTTGCAAAAGTGGAATAATAAATGCAAGAGGAAATAATTGACACAATTAATCCAAACGAAAACACAAAGATTTACCCTGGTTCCCCAAACTTGGGTACGTCCAGCCACACCAATATTCACTATATTCCCAAACAGAGAAGTGAATACAAATCTCACAAGGAGATACCCCACAAAGAGGATTTATGCCCTACACAAGGACCCAACCAACCCTACATAAGGATCAAGACTCCCACATAGAGAATCACTAACTCCCACTCAGAGAATTAGGGTTAGCCCTATACTAGGACACTAAACTCCCACAAAGAGAGTTACTCCCACAAAGAGAATATCCTAATCCCACAAAGAGATAAACTCCCACAAAGAGAGATAAACGAATTCCCACAAAGAGAATTAGAGATACAAATTCACCACGTAAAATAAATACTCTTACATATGCCTTGAGATGCTTACTCATAAATGGATGCAAGGCATGGAAGAGGATCTCCAAGTGTTGAGATATGCTTGAAAGCACTTGGATGAATTCCCTTGAGCTGGACTTCAATACATGAAGAGGAATGAGAGCTCAAAAGAGGGAATTGAGGGAGTTTGAGAGTTGCTTATAGATCTCTTGAGATATTTAATAGCATCAATAAGTATAAGAGATGGAAGCACACTCATATATATAGAATCCCTATATCAAACCCCAAAACCCAAGAAAACAACCAAAGAATCAATTCAGCAACGGCTAGAAACTGGGCGAAAATGACAGGAACAGTCGACTGATGATCATAAGATAGTCGACTGATCAACGGCTAGAAAATATCCAACGGCTATAATCTGAGCCAGGACAGTCGGCTGATGAAGTCGATACAGTCGACTGTAAACAGGACATGCGTCTGTTAATCCTTCAGCAGGCGACTGCTGCAGGGGATGTAATAAAACAGAGAGCTGCACTCTTTCTCCAGATAAGCAAACAGGCGACTGATGTCAATAATACAGTCGATGTCTTATAGTCAGGCGACTGTAATACCTTCATCAGTTGACTGCAGTATAAGATGGAGAAAAGACAGAGAGATGCAGAGAATGCACTTACGCTACTCAGACGACTGATGACCAATCTACAGGCGACTGTAAATACACATGCGACTGTAAACTGACCAGTAGTCGACTGTGCGTAAAGCTCAAGTTTGAGTCAATTAAAATGTTGACTTGAGCTGTGCATCTCAGGCGACTGTAGAAGGATCTACAGGCGACTGGAAATCACCCAGTCGACTGTGTTTCCTTCAGCAGACGACTGATGGAAAGCCAGAGACTCCAAATGAGTCTTTGGACAGAGTGAACCTAATAGGTTGGATTCTATGATAATCCTAAGGCTCACTAAGATGGTAAAATGCATATGCATGTATGAGTAGACCATCTAACAAGACATTACATTAATCCTAGACTCAAAAGAGAGAGAAAGTAATAAAGTAATTATTACATGGATTACATTGCTTTCCATAGAGTCTAAGTCTTCAATCTTGATGCCTTGATTGTTCTCCATCATCTCCAAGCTTTGGCACTCCTTGAGTCCAAGCTTTGGCCATTCTTTACTTGATGTCCATCTTTGCACCAAGTGATTAGTCTCCAAGAAAGATATTCTAGGAATGAAACTGTGAGACTAAAACATGAAAGTCATTAGCAACAACATAATGTTGTGATCATCATCAAAATAAGATTAGTATGGAACACCAATATTCAACAAACGAAACATGTGAAGATGAGATCCTGAAGATCCTCCACATTCAGGACACTGTCCACCGACTACCAGACTCATTTACTGACAACCAGAAGATTGTCAAATCACACATCCCTGCTGCAAATACTCCAGCTAGGATTGACATCCCCGAGAATGGATGCAATCCACCAGCAGCAGAAGTGACTGCACCTCAACAGAAAAGAGGCAGACCACCAGGCTCCAAGGATAAAAATCCAAGAAAAAGAAAAATAGCCGGAGACCTTGGGACGATACACCCACAGAGAAATGAGCTCATGTCCATACCCTCACCCCTCCCGGAATCCACTGCAGATGAACTGCTGGGAGAAACTGAAATAACATTAAATTATGTACATACAGGGAAGGTATTGGACAGAAAGAGTACAGTCGTCGACGATGACTTCGCATTTCACATTGCTATTCACCTCGTCGGAAGCGATGATGATCATGATCCACATTCTGTTTGCTGAATGCAAACATAGAAATGATTGGCCAAAGTGGAATCATGCAATAGAAGCCGAGTTGGACTCGCTTCAGAAACGCAAAGTCTTTGGGCAAATAGTCCAGACACCTACTGGTGTCAAACATGTGTGATACAAATGGGTATTCATGAGAAAAAGAAATGAAAATAATGAGATCGCATGCTACAAAGCAAGGCTTGTAGCGCAAGGATTTTTCCAAAGACCGTGTATTGACTATGAGGAAACATACTCCACGGTCATGGATGCGATCACTTTCCGATTCCTGATAAGCTTAACAGCAAAGGAAGATTTAGATATGCAGCTAATGGATATTGTGATTGCATATCTATACGATAATCTCGACAAGGAGATATACATGAAACTTCCTGATGGCTTTTCAAAGATAGACCTCGGGACGTCTATTCTGTTAAGCTCCAAAGATCATTGTATGGTCTTAAACAATCGGGACGGATGTGGTATAACAGACTCATTGAATTCTTTGTACAACAAGGATTCAACAACAATGAAGTTTGCCCTTGCATCTTCATAAGAGCAAATGGGAAAGGATTCGTCATAATAGCAGTCTACGTAGACGATTTGAATCTCATTGGATCTCCTGAAGAGATCGCTGAGATATCTGTAAGCCTGACAAAAGAATTCGAAATGAAAGACCTAGGTAAAACGAAATTCTGCCTTGGCTTACAGATTGAACATCTAAAAAACGGAATCCTATTACACCAGACCATATATACGAAGAAAATGTTACAAAGATTTCATATGGACCAATGTCATCCACTAAGTACACTATGGTGGTATGATCATTTGATGAACATAAAGACCCCTTCTGGCCGCTGGAAGAGGGGGAAGATATACTTGGTCCAGAAGTTCATTATCTGAGTGTTATTGGAGCTTCTATATCTGACCAACTGTACGCGTCCCGATATAGCGTTCGTAGTAAACTTACTAGCCAGATACAGTTCAGCGCCTACGCAGCGCCACTGGACCAGGGTAAAGCACCTTCTACGCTACCTCCAAGGGTCTACAGACTTGGGACTCTTCTACAAAACTGGATTATCCTCCGCACTTGTTGGTTATGCTGATGCAGGTTACAGGTCTGATCCCCACAATGCAAAGTCACAGACTGGGTACATGTTTACCCATGGTAGGACAATCATTTCCTGGAGATCCGTTAAGCAAACCATGACGGCTACCTCATTCAATCACTCTGAGATCATCGCCATCCATAAATCAAGCAGAGAGAGTGTCTGGCTACGGTCAGTTGAAAATCACATCCTGGTGATGACCGGATTAATGTCTTGGGATCTTGAACCTACTACTATGTTCGAGGACAACGCTGCTTGCATAGCTCAGCTACGAGGTGGCTACATCAAAGGCGACAGAACGAAGCACATTTCCCCCAAATTCTTCTGAACGCACGAGCTACAGAGAGATGCAGTGATCGATGTCAGACAAGTACAATCATGTGACAACCTGGCAGACTTGTTCACTAAAGCTCTTCCTACTGCTACTTTTAGGAAGTTTGCACAGAAAATTGGGATGATGCGCCTAAGAGATCTGAAAGTCTGAGTGCTTGTACAGATCAGGACGAGTTGGGAGTATCTGCACTCTTTTTCTTTAGCTATGGTTTTTCTCACTGGGTTTTCCATAGCTAAAGGTTTTAACGAGGCAAATCACACCAACTCTGAATCCTGAAGTATCCACCCCATGTGATACTCTTACTATGCTCGGAATCCTGAAGTATTCATGAGCAGAGTCCACACCTGAATAAGGGGGTGTTGTGAATAGATAAGAACCAGAGTTGGTTAAGATCGTGTGTATCTTATATACACGTCCATATCTATGTATCTTATCTTATAACTCTCCTATCCTGCCTATAAATAAAGGACTGAAAGTTCCTCCCCCGGTAGTTGATTCATAAGAAGTTGCAATTTTTCACCTAATAAAAACCTTCATCTGGTATCGCTTTAAACAATATGAAACAAAACGGAACGGGGTGGTCAATTTCTCTCTCTAAAGAATGCATACAATCATATTTGGCTATGATACATCATTTTCATCCTGACTGCCAATTTTGTGACTTTACACCGCTCTCTTGAAACAAATGGGAAAAATTATTTTGAAGCGAGGCCCACAGCGACGGTGGCACAAATAATGCCATCCGCATCAAAGTTGCAATACAGCCTAAGGCCACCAAAGTTCTGGGGGTGAAGAGGCTCAAGAATTGCATGATATTGATTGAAAAAACAAAAAACTGATGCAGCTATTCTTAGTCGTATGGGTTCCTGAAGTTCTTGAGGAGCTCTGGGATGTCGTATCCCAGCATGTCGTCCACGGCTTGAATCATCTTTGGCTTCAGCCTCTCGAATTTGTCGATGCTGTAGCCACTCAGCACTTCTCTGAAGTGCTCCACGTTGGGAAAATCTCCCGCTGGTTGATGGAACTCCCTCTGAACCTGTGGAAAGAAATTTTAGCGCTTATTATATGGTCTAATTTAATAAAGCAAGGGAAGAAATCTGAGGGACGCCCAGCAGCAGCAAGGACAGGGGTCAACAATACAGTGTTCAGAAAACGAAATAAACAACCAGGTTACTTGCGATGCACATAGCCCTTGGTGGAAACATTGCCCACATGTATTTGATCAATGCAGATGATGGATCAAAAGACATAATTTAGCATACAACTTCTCAGGCCTAAATACTAACAAGAGGATATGATGACGGGGAGGGAGGAGGAACAAGAAAAACAAAGAGAAAAATAAACAAATAAAAAGTGTAGACTAGTAATTTAGAACAGTTGTGCACAACAATTTAAGAAATACCGAGGAACTGATTTCTGTAACTTACGTGCACGTGCACAACAACAATAAGGAGTGCAACCACTACAAGAAAAAGGTTCATAAAAGAAGAGAAGGGCAACCACTACAACAATTTAGAACAGTCGCAGTATATGTGAACGGCTTAAATCTCATCGTATCTCCTACAGAGATCAATAAGATATCCAAAAGCCTAAAGCATACATTCGAAATGAAAGACCTAGGTAAAACAAGGTACTGTCTTGGCTTACAGATTGAACACCTACGAGGTGGAATCCTGTTACACCAACCAAACTATACAAGAAAACTTCTAAGCAAGTTTCGAATGGAACATTGTCATCCTTTAAGTACTCCTATGGTCGTGAGATCACTGGATGTTCATAAGGACCCCTTCTGGCCGCTGGAAGAGAGGGGAGAGTTACTGGGTCCTGAAGTACCATACCTCAGTGCCATTGGAGCACTTCTATATCTGGCAAACTGCACGCGTCCCAATATAGCGTTCGCAGTTAACCTTCTTGCCAGGCACAGTGCTGCACCTACAAAGCGCCACTGGAACGGAGTCAAACATCTTTTACGCTACCTCCAGGGTTCTATAGATCTGGTACAGAGATGTGCTTCCTCCCAGTTACTTGGTTATGTTGATGCAGGTTACCTATCGGATCCCCATACAACAAAATCACAGACTGGCTTTGTGTTTACCCACAGAGAAACTGCTATCTCATGAAGATTGGTAAAGCAAACCACAACAGCAACATCTTCCAATCACTCTGAACACATTGCGATCCACGAAGCAAGCAAAGAGTGTTTTTAGCTTCGCTCCGTCATCCAACACATCCTTAGTACCACTGGTCTGAAGACTGGTGATCTTGAGCTCACTGTCTTGTTTGAAGACAACACTGCATGCATTGCACACCTCAAAAAGGGCTACATCAAAGGCGACATAACGAAACACATATCTTCCAAATTCTTCTGGACACACGATCTAGAAAAGAACGAGGAGGTCAAAGGTCAGCAGATCCAGTCCTGCAACAACTTAGCTGATTTATTTACTAAGTCTTTACCTAGATGTATTTTTGTACAGCTTGTAAAAAGAATCGGTATGAGACAGCAGAAAGACCTACAAGCCTGAAGCTTGTACGAATCAGGGAGAGTAACATGTGGGTTGCACTCTTTTTCCTTAAGCTGGTGGTTTTTCCCACTGGATTTTCCACAGCTAAGGTTTTAACGAGACAAATACGGTTACTCTGGATCCAGAAGTATCCATACTCTTAGCTTTATATGCTAAGACCAAAGTAATGGATGAATAAGGGGGAGTGCTATGAGTGAGGGAGGCCGTTGGCATCCCCATCACTTATATCCCTCCATTAATCCCTCACTTAGTTAGGATAATGGGGACCTTTAGGATCCCATGCCTTTTGGTATTCCATATTGTTGAATAAATAGAGGACCATGGCCTTGTGCCATGGTTACTCTTTCTTTTGAGATCTAACATATTTATAGTATTAAAATTATACATGTATTACAATCTAGAAAAATCTAGATCTACCGTTCAAGGCAATAATTAACAACATGCACACATGATAATACTATACTAATTAAGCACAAGCTTGAGTCATATTCAACACATTTCTAATTCTAACAATGCACGCGCACGCACGTGTGTGTATATCAACAACTAGAGAAATATACATTACCTACATAAGAAATATCTCATTGATCTTCTTCAAATAACAAATAAAGATCATGAAATCAACTATGATGATAATATATAATAAAACCCCATGAAAATAATCAGCAATATACTTCCAAATTTTATCAGTTTTGAGTAACAATTAAATGCAAATTGATTAAGGGAACGCACTACCTTTACAAACTCATCCTCCAGGTGATCTATGAGCCGCTGCTGAGTTTTGGCCTTGCCCATCATTGTCGGCATCTCCTTTCTTAAATGGCTAATTATATAAGCATGAATCTTGGCAGCTCTAGCACGCTTTACAAATTCATTGATCTGCAGAGGTGACAATAGATGAAGGACAACTGCAACTGATGGCTCAAAACAAGGTTTACAAGAGAGCTTACCCGGCGATCACAAGCCTTTTTTGGGATATCTTTAAGATCGGAGATAAGGTCATCCTGTTCTCTCTCAAAGAGCTCCTTTCCTATAGGTCCAATGGCTGCTTCGTTTATTGGCTTCTCATTGAAGGAACTGAAACATTCATGTAAAAATTAATAGATAGAGAGCAACAAGCACTAAAATTGCCAAAGGACACTGTATATCAGTGCTTTAAATAGTGTACTGAAGGCAAAGCTGCTGTTGTACGCCTTTAACTGGAGCAAAACATATATGCAAGTTTTGATGCAATAAACTCTTTTAAGTGATTTCTCGTGTACGCAAATTTAATACCCAACATGGTGGTAAAGAAACGCCATTTGTTTTTTTTTCTTACTGCAGTTTCCACTACGAAGAACATTGCAATAGAGCAAAGGCAGACAAGTAAAATGGATATTCTTACCCAATATATACGCGCATCACCTCAGGGGTATTTAACACCTTCCCCAGTGACCACAACAAAGCTCCGTAAACTCTCATGAGCTGATAAGATATATCAAGGAACATTTAGTTAAAGATGCAACAAGAATACTGCAGTAACATACAGAAATTATATGTTTGGCTAAAAACATGTGTTTTGGAAGTGAAAATGTACACGATAATAACTTTCACCTGCTGGGTATCAATTTGGTCTGCCTTATTCAAAACAACACGTATTTTGTCATCATGGCCCTGAAGAGATCCAATGACACGCCTGAACTCATCGCTGATATCAAGTTTATGAGGATCAAATAGTAGAAGTATAAGGTCACACTTGGCCGCAAACCAAGAAGTAACACCAGTAAAATCATAGCTACGTTGAGTTCGTTGCTTCTCTCCAGAAAGAACTCCTGGAGTATCAACAAATGTTATGTGCTCCAGAAGCTGGCAAACACAGGACAACAGTCAGTTTCCAACTTACTCTTTCCTGATTTCCAGATTTTAGGTTAAGATCAACATACTGGATGCGGCATCTGAGAACACTCAAATTTTGACAAAAATGCAGTTCCAAAAGATGTCAACCCACTATAAGGCATGTCTGCTTGCACAGCAATGGTATTTCCAGGAATGCTTCTTTCATCTGGTCCAGACTGTAGAAGAGTACATAAGAAATTAACAACTTGAACATAATTACTGTGCTTGAAACAAAAAAAAGATTTAGAATCAATGAATCATGCAGCAGACATATGTTGATGTTGAAGTTGACCACTACTCTTTAGTTCTAGAACACTTAAATCACCTGAGTAGAGTTCTTTATAATAATAAATCAAAATTAAACTTTTCGTTGTGCTGGATATCCTCAATTTCTCCTCAAACATCACCGTAACAAGACATGTGAACTCAGGTTTTTAAAAATTTGTTTCTATTCTGTGTGCCCTCTTACTCATAATTTTACATTTACCCTTGTGTGTGTGTTTTTTTGTGTGTGTGTGTGTGTGTGTGTGTGGGGGGGGGGGGGGGGGGGATCACATACCTTGGACCATAAACTCTCATTGTAGTCTATCAAGCAAAACTTAAGCCAGAGTTGATGGTAACACTACATCGTCCTTCATTTTCACATTAATATATCACCAAAAGAAAAGCCTGATAAGTATCAACCATCAAGTTATAGGATTCCACTATCATTGTAAGGATTGTGGCATTCTGTCAAAGTTGCATTTCTCTTTTGAACCTACAAGCATCCTTGGGAGCTCGGGATATTTCATAGATAGTCTAATACATTAAAGTTAGACATTGAGTCACAAACCCACTTTTGAGATCACTTGACAAACAGATAAAGCGCTTAGGAGAATCCATTTTACACTTCAATCACACTCCATGTGATATCTTATATATCAAAGAGCATATCTCTCAAGTTGAGGGAATTTTACACTGCATGCCCTAAGTTCACCATGTCCTTATTAATAATCTCTGATCTCTACCAACTTTTTTCTTTTTTTCTACTAAATAATTTGAAGGCTGTGTTTCCCTTTTAAATACTTTTCCCATCCGATGATGCTTAAAAAGGATGGTGACGGATATAACCAACGTTAGAGGTGCAAGTTTTGGTTTCGGTCTTCTGGAAAAATTTAGGTTTCGGGCAGTTTCGCTCGTTTCAGTGGTTTCGGAGTTTCGTTCCGTTTCGTTCGGATCGACAATTTTCGTAATATCATTTCGGTTATCGGTTTCGGTTTTGAAGATTTTTTATTATCTACTATACAATTGAGTGATGTTTTTGAATGAGTTTGCTGACTAGGACAAAAAGGTTGGTAGAAAGACGGATCTGATTTAATCTGAAAGAATCAATGGTTAGAATGCTAGTTTGTGAAAATTTTGAGGGAAAAGTTTTGGGTGAGGAAACCCCTAAAATTTTAGTGTAAACTAAATCTGGAGAGCTAAAATATTAAATTTTTGGTGGAATTAAATTTTGGTAAAACTAAATCTTGATGGAACTAAATTTTGGGAAAACTAAATTTTTTAAGGGAAAACTACATTATCTGGGGGACCAAAATTTTAATTTAAAATTTTGGGATTGAAAGGAACTAAACTTTGGAAAAACTAAAATTTTTGAAAGAAACTAATTCTCCGGAGGACCTAATTTTTAGTTTATCTGTTATTAAACTTTTTTGTTGAGAGGCAATATTCTGAAGGTGGGCACAAATTTTTTTAGGGGGATATTCAAGAGAATGCGGATTGTTTAAGGGTGATCTTGAATGAGTTGAAATTTTTTGAGAGAATATTTTGAATTCCCCATGACAGTCTTTAGGACCCCGGCCAGCTCTTTATTATTTTATTAATATAAAATAATCACACATAAAATGATGATGCTAAATCTACCTCATAATACATAAAATGAAGAAAATAAAGCAAAAGCTATAAAAAATCTCATTCTAACTCATTATCATCTGGTTGTGATGCAGAAGAGTAAGTTGGATAGCAATATAATATCTTTCATGTCCTAAAAAATGATATCGTCATATTATCATATGTAGAGGGTCGGCTTTGCTCGATAAAATGCATGCAATGACTCGCTTGCCTGCTAGACAGCTCATTCACAATTGAACCATATATGTTACGATTAACATAATCTCTATAGATATCTAAGTGTATGTACGGTGTGTAATCATTATCATGACTGCATGAATATCTACTGGAATATGATTCATGAATGACATGATTATCATAACATCCATAATAATCAGAACGTTGACATCGGGACTGATCAGATTGACCGTCTCTACCGTAGGATTGTTCCTTCTGTATTCACTTTAATACTATCAATCATGATCTCCATACCCATGTAAATGAGTTATATCATAAGCGTGCCCACACTTCTCTGAGTATGACGAATGTATTTTGAAGCACCACAACCTTTACCTGTGAGACCTTGTTCATCAAGAGACGAAACATCATCGTTTTCTCGCCGAGTTATCGCTTTTTTCGTTTATAAATGAGATTCACTTGGCTTTGGTTTGGTCACGACTAATTGTTTTTTGTCTATTTTGCTTTCGCAAGCGCTTCGTACAACTAAATATTGTCTCTGTCATCGAGCAGCATGTCTTTTGTCTCCCTGGTACAGTTGATCTCTAGTTGTTCTCCTCTTGCAATTCTTTCTCTTAGCATCTTACTATAATGCACATAAACAAATTTTTTAAGATTTACCATTTGTTAACATGTTCTTGGTCTTCGTGTGAATAAGTGAAAATATGGTCCAATTTCGTTCACAGTTTGAAGAAGAGACCATTGGGTTAAAACACGCACAGCTAAGCAAGTAAGTTTTAGAGCTTACACTCTCCTTGTGATTAACCAACATTCAGCTACAAAAATTCTCTTGCTCAGAAAATCTGGAACAGTTCAGGTGAACATATAATGAACTAAGATACTTATAGATAACTAAAGTGACCTGATTCATTGGTATACGTGCCTTTTGAGAGCTAAATGCATCAACTTTCATCATGTGTAACTCCACTAAAATTATCATGCATAATTTCAGAATATGAAGGAACTAAGGATTAGTTCGAATCATATATCAAAATAAAAATATCTAAAACCCATTTATCCCTCTGCCTATTTCAGGTTGCTTCAAGATGCTTGATTCCAACATATCAATCGCACGTCTAAATCCAACACACATAGTGTTATCATTTGTTGCCCTAGTAGAGTATTAGAAACGAGAATTTAGAATATAACATGTAATTGAATTACATCATGTAAATAAACGATATGTATCACGTTTAAGTTTAACTACAAAAATTAAAAACTACAATTTAACCTGCAACATAATATCGTGATGTAGCAACATATCCCATCTTTTATCGTTATGTCCCACCATTTTTAATATCTTCTACCAATATTCTTTTTATTTCTTCTTTTACTTGGTCCATGGCCATCTTAATTTTATTATCGTTGTTGACCATTCTTAGAACTTTCACTAACAGCTAAAATACGGTGATAATATTAAGAATGTCTTGCCAGATATCATCATCGTGAATCTGATTGTACACATTAGTAGCAACAATCATATCTAATGGATTGAGGAACGCCACAACATACTTTCGCAAAAGCATCTGACATGGGCTGATAGTATGGACTATTGGCCGCAGTGTGTGGAGTGTGGCTGTAGCATAAAAATTTGGCTACACGTCTACTGAGAAAGCTTTTGACTTTTTCATAACATCCTTTATTGCAGTTTTTATCGTTCTCTAGGTTTTGCCTTAATTTGTTAAAGTAAAAGGATCGGTACTACCTACGTCGGATTTGAAAATACCAGACAGTCAGCCGGTAAGTTTAGTACGAACAAAACTGTATTTAAGAAGACCAGACAATTTGCTGATAGATTCAGCAGGAATCATTTCGGATCTGTTTAGCACAGACCATCATGCTCTCATTCTTTTACTTTCTTTGGTAAATTCTTACATACTTGCTCTCAGTGCTCTTCTAAGCTATCTCTTCTTCAGTCTCATCCTCAGCGTTAGCATCCTCATCCGAGTTTGGGCCTCTAGGCCCAGCCATTAACTCTTCCTTAATCATCTCTCTCAAAATTTTAACATTTGCGTTTCTTTCCTCTTGGCAAATATGAGTGCATTCATCTCTACTCGCACTTCTTTCGACGTTTAGTACATGTCATCACATCCCTGAAAATTCCCACCAAATGATTCTTAAGACAAGTCATGCCTCCATGCATTTCTTTTAAGGAGTAATTGTATATTACATGTCTATGTTCATTTCCAACCATTTTACCATGAGCCCACCCAATATCCAACTCTGTTTCTTATTAAAAGTTCTCTAAAACATATCTGAATTATTGTTTATAACTGAAGACAACATATAATGGGTTAATTATTCAATACCATTTAACTATTGAAATTAACTAATCATGATACCAACTCTCTTATTAAACTATCTTATTGCTAATTGCATAGTAAATTAACACACTGCAAAATATGCTACAACATAATTTTAAATCAAACATTATCCACTAATCATTTAGTATTATCTCAAAATTTTAACAATGATGTGTAACTGATTTGAGAAGTCTCTACCCAACAAACTTTAAAATAAATAATGGCCGATAACAATAAAATTTAACCTGACCAATAATACTAAATTTTAACATTAAAATATCAACAATGATAAAATTAAATTAATTGTGCATTTAAAATAACAATGAACAAAACTAATAAGAATTAAAATTGACATATAACAATAAAATTGACCAATAACAACTTAAAATTATTAAAGAATATTTCTCAAACATATTTCATCATGTAATAGTAGTTAATATTAGAATGTTATATTATTTATGTAATATTATTAATTATTAATTATAAAATAAGAGTAATTTTAGAACAATGATGCAAATAGGAAAAATCTACGTGCAAACCTGCAAATAAATAATGGCAAACTTGTAACTACATGTAATAATATTTGTAAGTTAACAAAAAAATTGCACACGTGTCCTGCTAGTAAAATGACATTGTTTGCTCAACATATTTCATTTATTTATAAGTATCCCCTTCCCTTTATTTTACCCGAAAAACGTTAAAGGCAAACTTGTAAATAAGTATAATATGTTAAGCAAATTGTTTAGTGTGACCAGCAGCCATATTACATTTGCTCAATATTTTTCACTTATTTACAAGTTTGCCATTCCCTTTATTTTACACGGTAGGGGTTAAAGGTAAACCAGTAAATAATTGTAATATGTTTAGCAAATTGTTTACATTGATCAGCAGCTGTGTAACGTTTGCTCACCATATTACTCTTATTTAGAAGTTTAGCATTCCATTTTTAACAGGTATAGTTTCATGGCAAACTTGTAAATACGTTTAAATTGGTGAGCATTTTGTATGATGAGCAACAGCCCAAGATAAAAACAAGGGCGCAATGGTTTCATCTTCGTCGAGCGAAATATCTCAAACCCACTGTCGATGTTAGGGTTTTCGACAAATGATGCCACTGTCTCGCCATCACCGTTGCCCTCCTCTTGATATCGACATCGTCGCTTCCTCTGTCATCACCATATCTACAACCTCCTTCGCAGATTAGTGGAGATCAAGGCTTCCACTACAAAATTCTTCGTCGATCCTTCGCAAATCAGTGGAAAAGGTACGAAAAATTACAAAAATTCATTCTTAATTACTATTCTCTTAAAAATAATAATATTTTTCTATGTATTCACATGAATTTGTGTGTGCATCGTGTTTAAATTTTAATTAATTTATTTTTATTTTTTCTTCTTCATTCGATAATTGGTTTCGGCTGCAATTGTGCAAGTCCAGCCCGTTTCGGTCGAAACCGACCGAAACTGGCCAAAACGGCACAGTTTCATCTCGATTAGCTTCGATACCAAGACGAACCGTCCTATACCAAAGGGTATCAGGCGATACCTTAATACATGGATATAACGACTAGCTATGTTGCATGAAGTACAAATGTGAGACACATGCATCACTAAATATGGATACAAGCATAACAAACCTTGAACATTAAGAATACAGATACATATCATATAGAAAAATTATAATATTATATTGGCAGCTATGTTGTTATTTAAAACGTAAATTCATAATGTTATAAAGCTTAAGAAATACAACATGCATACATTATGAAACGTTTTCAGGTTATACAGATTATTGTGGCCTAAATAATCATAATTCCTTACGGTCACATGTTCCTCGAGACAAACATCCATCTCATCATCCACAGCTTGTTTCAAATATTGATTCTTCAAAGCATACAGATAAATCTTGGGTATAGAAACACACGATAATGACAAGAGAAATTGCTAGAAAGAAGAGGCAAGTCTATCATAAGAAACAAAATAAGATATAGGATGTAAAGTGATCGATCTTTTAATCTAAAATGTGGATCAATGTGAAGATCTAAATTTTAAAATTAAATGGAGCAATTTTAGTCGAAATAGTAGGCTAATCAAGATCTACAGATGTAAATAATGGAGCAGTTGGGGAAATAACAGTGATAGCATCATTTGGGGAAATAATAGTGATAGCATCCCCTGGATATCTAGTACACACCTGTTTTCGATGCTAAAGACACTTCTTTAACTCCAATACTAAGTACTGGAACATGTTGCGGATTACATGAGAAGGAAGATGAAACCTTACAATTATTATATATGGTATAGACTCAAAAAAAAATAACATCAGTAAATACATAATACATGCGATCAGTGTTCTAAGTATTGAATATCGGTCGCGTATCGGCCTATGAAATTTGATATCGGATTGCGGATATCGGGGATATATCGGGAATATTGACTAGATATCGAATTGTCATATCGGAGGCTTAAAATGATGATATATGCCAGCATAGATGTATCTAAGAAAATATACATTATACTAACTCAAATAAAAGTATGTTTTGGGTATACATCTCTCGTTAAACATGAATATTGGGTATATTGACTAAATAGCAGAGTATCATATCGGATGCTAAAAACATAATGTCAAATAAAAGCATAGATGTTTAGATAGATATAAACTATAAAAACTCAAATAAAAGTATGTTTTTGGTATACTTATCTCATTAAATGTGAATACCGGTCATCCACTCGGTGGAATATTTTCCCGAGCAGCGAGATGATCGGTGGCAATCACCTGAGCAGCAAAGGCATGGGTAGGAGATCGGTGAGCTTTGAGGAGTCACGGCAAGACCCAATGGCATGACTAAAAAATGAAAAAATATTATCATGAGCTCCGAGGAGTCTCTAGTAGCTAGATGACCGACGACGACCACCTGAGCGGAGAAGACAAAGGGAGGATTCGGTAACCGTGAGCGGCAAAAACTGAAGAACAAATTAAAAACTAAAAACATCTAATAAAATGAAAAAAATTGAAAGAAATTACATGTACGGCTCCGAGAGACGGGCGATCAACTTGAGAGGCTCCCACAAGCGAGAAGACCGGCAACGATGGTGAGAAAATTTCCTCCGAACAGTTTGAGGGAAAAGGGGAAGTCGACGAAGGGCGCTGCAAATTTTAGGGGTTTTCCTCTTGATTTTTTCTCTAGCATCGGACGCAATCGCAGCCCTCTCGAACATAAAAACAATCGGGTAAAGAGTCGGGTCAGATCCACTGTGCCATGGACCGGCCCGTCACCCGCTAACCTCCTAACGAATTTTGGCCGATATCGACCGATATTTAGAACCGATATATCGGCCGAAACATCGGGCGATATCCGATATATCGTCGATATGAGTCTCGAAAACCGGAAACGGCAATAAAGTAGTGAATATCGTATCGGCCTTGTAATATTTCCGATATAGCGGCCGGTATATCGGATTGCGGACCGATATTTAGAACACTGCATGTGATGTACAAGATAATATCAACAACAACCTTTTTATGTTCTAAAGTATCTAACAAAATTACATTTGATATATCTAGGAGTTAACTTGTCAAGACCAAGCTAAAGATATAACAAGTACATCCAGAACTACGTAAGCAAATTAAATGCATGTTTGTCCGGAAACAAATATGAAAAAAGGATCTTTAAAATAGATAATGGAATTTTATTAATCGAATGACATGCATTTAAGATCGCATCAGACCAAAGATACTGTAGATCATTCATTTCAATCAAAAAGGATTCAAGCCATATCAAGATGTTTAAGTTTCTATTCAGTAAATGTATTTTGCTAGGACGTGGATGCAAAATAACATTAAACACACAAAAGTTAAAAATATCATTTTTACATAAATTCAAATAAATTCAAGAGCATTGTATGTGACCAAAATATGGAGTTGCAAAAAAAACTGGGTATTTCTTTCATTGAAATCTATTTTACAATTGACGACCTTTTTTGAATTTTGTCCTATGTATGGCACCGAAAAATGACTACGACAAAAAATGACTGTGCACATTGACTAAGACATGGCCTTCTTCATTTTTTTACAAAACATATAACAAAAAATATAAAACCTCCGCCCCATTTTCATCCTCACGTTCTCCAAGTGGGGAAACTGAATTTTGTTGTAGAACAAACCAAATAACAAAAAAAAGATAACCTGAGCCCTACTTTCTCTATACTTTCATCCTCACGTTCTCCATGTGGAGAAACTGAATTTTTGACCAAACCAAATAACTGTTGTGGAGAAACTAAATGCATTCGTTAAGCCACGCATTCACATTTTGCTATCAGCCTCAAAAAATTTTCTCCACATAACCATTAAGCCAGGCATTCAGATTCTAGCATTTTAGGGAAAACCAAATAACCTTTGTCGCACACTCTTCCTCTTCATCCCTGTGAATCCAAACAACGCCTCTTCATCACTCAACCCCTCATCCCCGGAGCACGCGCCTCTTCACAACCTCAAACCCTCATCCCCGAAGCACGCGCTTCTTCACAGCTTGCAAGACTTCCAGCATCCTTTTGGTACGTCCTCAACCCCTCCTTTTGTTCTTTGGTTTTTGATTTTCTTCATTTTGTATATGGAAATGGGAAAACTAAAATTTTGGGATGAACTAAAATTTTTTGAACTTGAAAATTTGGATGGTACTAATTTTTTTGAGGAACTAAGATTTTTGTGATGTACTTAACTCCTTGGAATGAGCTAAATTTTCGGGTAACTAAGCTTTTGACAGGGGAATATCTTAACTGAACGGTGCCCTACGGGCACGGGTTATGACTAGTTCTTTGACAATTTCAGTAACAAAAGACATGTCTTTTATTAAATAAAAATATAAGTCATTCTCGAAAAAATCATCAATAAAAACTAGAAGTACTCATAACCAGAAGAAATACAATGATTTAATCCCCTAAAAATCAAAATGGACTAATTTAGAAAACGACTATAACTGCTAATATGGCTAGGATAGGAAGCATAATAATTCTTTCCAACCCCATAAGATACATGATAAAGAAGATAATAAGACTAAACAAATAAACTTCATGTAGTTTCTGTTAAAAAACAAATAGCCCAACCAATGATGCTATTGTAATGGAGTATCAAAAGAAGAAATTACAGCCTGCATCCGATTGACTATCGTCCAAGTAATGTATGCCTCCACTCTAATGACCAGGATCAATCCTTATCCAGTCTATAGATACTGAAAACATAGTATGAAAGAAAGAATGATACTGAGCAGTTTTTATGTTTTGTTAGCTGACTGAGGGATAAAAGATTGATAGAAAATTTAGAAACATAAAAAACATCAGCTAAGGATAATCTAGTAGCATGGACTATTCCTTGATCAGAAACAATTAATAATGTAGTTTCTGTTAAAAAAACAAATAGCCTAACCAATGATGCTATTGTAATGGAGTATCAAAAGAAGAAATTACAGCTTGCTTCTGAATGACTATCGTCCAAGTAATGTGATGGATCCGGCCCACTTTTGGGGCCTTTGGGTTATTTTATTAGAATATGGGCATTTGGGTAATTGATTATTTTGGGAAATTGTATTAGAAGGAAGGGTTGTAGCCGGCCCTAGCAGGCTTGATTATTGAGTTGTTTTGAGAGAGTTCTTAGGTAGATCTTAGGAGAGTGCGGACGTCCTCTTAACGGTGTCTTGGGGGGAGGTTACACCTATCAATTGCAGTCATTTATCTTATTTTCTGCTATTAATCTCTATAGAAATTGGATCTTTCTTTTGGATCTATCAATATGGTATTAGAGCAACTACGATCCATGGCGGCGTCAATAAGGAGCAAGGATCGAAGCGAGGCGGAGGAGAAAAATCATGCGGAGATCGAGGAGGTGAAGAAAACAGTAGCTGAAAATAGCGAGTCGATCGTTAAATTGACGGCGGCGGTGGATCGACTCGCCGTTAAACAAGATCGGACGGAGGAAGTCCTTACTCAGATCGTCTTCCAACTTACGGCTCTCAACGGAAAATTGGGGATCGACTGCACAAACCCTAGTTCTTCGAAAAAGGTCCCACCTTTGGAGAAGGAAAAGGAAAAGATGGAATCTTTTGACGAGGGGATGCTTTCGGATGCCGCTGATTACTTCAAGGAAGAGGAGTCCTGGAGGATCGAATAGAGTGGGGAACGAAGACGAATCATCGAGGGAGGCCGGCCGCCTCCCCCTCTCAACCCTAGGGGCGGCCGACGGCTGTGGAGGGCGGGGATCACCGCCTCGCCCTCGAGTGTGGCCGGCAGGGCCGGTCGAACCCTTCCGGCTTCGACAGGGTCAGCCGACCGTGCCGGGCCCCCGGAGCTGCCGCCCGGCCACCGGCAGCTCCGGCAAGGCCTGCCGGAGGCTGGGCGGGCATGGGCACACCCCTGGCAGTAGTCAGGGGTGACATCGGAGCACACCGCGCGTGAATCGCAGGTCTGGGATTCCGGGGGCTCCGCCACATCGCCACGGGCATGAGGATCATTTTCAGGGTCCTCCTGAGTTTCTGGGACACTGACAGGCTGGAGACTACTACTACGGCGACGAATGAGGGGGAGGAACCATTATGATGAAGATAGAGGAGCTCACGGAGGTGACTTTAGTGTTGGAGGTGGATGGAAAGATTATGGGGGACAACAGGAGGGCAGCAAGGGGACTACGGAGTCTGCGGAGGAGGGCCACATGGAAAGTATGAGACACAAAATGAGAGATGACAGCATTATCACCAGCACAGACGCGTCGAAGGGAGACCAGACCAGGGGCATTTTGGGGGTGACGGCAGAGTAAGGAAGCTGAAAATGCATGTGTTTGATGGAGAGGACCCGCATGCGTGGCTTTTTAGGGCTGAAAGATACTTTACTGCGCATCACATGACGGAGGTCTAGAAGTTGGAGGCAACGGCCATTTGTATGGAGGGGAGAGCCTTGGTGTGGTATCAGTGGAAGGAGAGGAGACAGCACTTTCGCAGTTGGGAGGAGCTTAAGGATATCATTTTAGAGAAGTTTTGGTATTCCCACCTGAAAAACCTTCACGAGCAATTGTTTGCCCTCAGGCAGGAGGAACCGGTGAGGGACTACATTGAGAAGTTTGAGACCTTGTCTGGGAGAGTGCACGGAGTTACTGACGAGTCGCTAGAGGGCACATTCATGAAGGGGCTGAAGCCCCGTCTTCGCGCAGGCAGTGGCGGTATGTATATTAGATTGCCCAATCAAAAAATAATATTTGCCACCATATTTATTCTCTTTAATATGCAATTGGCTAGCTAGTATGCATATTAGATGTATATTAGACACTTAAATACTGACTTTGCCCCCATGTTAATTTTCCCCCTTATTAATTGCCTATTATTCATATTAATTATTCTTATTCTAACGTTTAATTCCCCCGTGTTAATTAGCTAGTATCCATATTAATTGCCCTCTTTTGCTCCCGTGTAGCTCCACCACTATATGCAAGAATAAAAGTCAACATAATAAAAAAGAAACACAACTACTATATCTCTTTATATTAACTATTTAGTGCAGACCTCATTTAAATGTACTTATGATCTTCAAATATAATGGTCAAATTGAAAGCTCAAATTTTGCTGTAAAACATAGCCACTCATTTATTTTACACAAAAAGTCCATTCATTTTTCTTCTTTTTACTCATATTATCGTCAAGATATTTTAAATTATAAATGTATTTCTCTATTTTCTTGTTAATTTATTCAAAACTTTTTATTGTTATGTTCTCCTTACCCCCTAATGGTTATTCTTTAACACATTGAATCTTGTAAAATGTTCATTTGATAAACTTCTACATTGATTCTACAAATGTTGACATTTTCAAAAAAAAAATTCGTTAAGTTTTTGCCCCCACTATGAAAGTTTTCTGGCTCCGCCACTGCGCGCAGGGGTTCGGCCATACAAGCCTAGGGGGCTGTCAGAGGTCATGGAGATGGCACAAATGGTCGAAAATGCTCAGTCGAATGAGAGGAGAGATAGGAGTGGCTATGGTGGTTAGGTGCAGCGCGGGTCATCAACTGTCGAGAGGGATGAAGGCTACCACAGGGACAGATCAGGCGAGTGAGTAGAAAATTGAGGAGAAGAGCAGCGCACAGACAGCAGTGGGACAGTTCAGGCGGATGACTGACACCAGGATGAGGGAGAATAGACAGAAAGGGTTGTGTTTCAGATGCGATGAGAGGTTCACCCCATGGCACCACTGTGGGGTGCGCAAGCTGCAAGTGCTGATAGCCTGTGATGACGAGGAGGATGTCGTGATGGATGAAGACCCAGGAGTGGATGACGATCACGACTTGGAGTAAGGACCGTCAGAGACTTCATGCACCACCTTGAGGACAATGTGGTTTTTGGGGGCGGAGTAAAGATGGGTCTGGACCACTTTTGGGGCCTTTTGGGTTATTTTATTAGAATAAGGGCATTTGGGTAATTGATTATTTTGGGAAATTGTACTAAAGGGGAGCCAGCCCTAGCAGGCTTGATTATTGAGTTATTTTGATAGAGTTCTTAGGTAGATCTTAGGAGAGTGCGGACGTCCTCTTAACGGCGTCTTGGGAGGAGGTTACACCTATCAATTGTAGCCATTTATCTTATTTTCTGCTATTATTCTCTATAAAAATAGGATCTTTCTTTTGGATCTATCATAATGAATGCATCCACTCTCATGACCAGGATCAATCCTTATTTAGTCTATAGATACTGAAAACATAGTATGAAAGAAAGAATGATACTGAGCAGTTTTTATGTTTTGTTAGCTGACCAAGGGATAAAAAAATTGATAGAAATTTAGAAACATAAAAAACATCAGCTAAGGATAATCTAGTAGCATGGACTATTCCTTGATCAGAAACAATTAATAATGTACCATCAGCTTCATGAACAGGAGAAAATGGAATTAGGAAATGACAAGAGATGAAATTTTTGAGTACCCATCAAATGAGATTATACTCCAGAATCTAATACCGAAGGCATATAAAAAGCAATGAATGCACTAGTACCTAAAGTAGTAAACGTAGTGAAATATGATGCCTAAGTTTAGGATGATTGGAGCTGTAGAAGTCTTGCACAGAGTTTGAAATCTGTTTTAATATGGAGGATGTCGATGCAAAGTTTGTAGAAGATAAAACAAATGGAGCGCCTGTCTTAGCCATCTACGTCCAATTTGGCCTCTCAAACTTTGTCCAACACTTGCCTAAAACATGATTACTCACAGTGGGTACAATACTGTACAACACCATGATCCTCTAGCAAATGCTAGCTTCCAACCACTAAGGGCTCCATGCCCACCTACAAACTCATGTCCTCGTCCCCAACGACCATACAATAAGCAACCATTCCAGAACTCTTAATAGTAAAGGGAAGGCATAGCTATTGTAATGGATCGTACTTCCTCTTTTTTTTATTCTCTCCATATTTTCCCCATTTCAATTGCTATTATTGTTGTTGTTGTTGTTGTTGTTACTATTATTATTATTATATTTTCTTTTGGTGGCTGTTCTGGGCTGTTTTGGGATGTTTTGGTGGCTTTTTGGTGGCTGTTTTGGTGGCTGTTCTGGGAGTTTTTGGAGGTTGTTTGGTGACTGTTTGGGTCGCTGTTTTGGGATCTTTTTTTGTGACTGAACTGTTGGGTTCTTTTGGTTATCCCCTGGCTGTCTTACGGCTGTCCCCATGGGCCTTTTACTGTGGTATTCTTGTGGGCTCTTAACATTGATGTTTAATAACTATTGGGCAATTTTACTAGGGCTTTTGGGATTATTTACTGATTCGATTAGTTTCTGTTTTGGGCTTTTCGAGGTTGTTTCTTCTATGTAGTCCCTGAAAGTTTCAAAAGTACAATATCATTTTCTTTTATTTGTTTTTGTTGCTTTATACCGGACGTGGCGAATCCTCCTACTGAATTGTTAGAATGTTGGGCTGAGTTGGATTTGCCGAATCTGATCCCAATAGTGTCAAATTTTAATTTCTTTTTATTTAAAAAATTTCCTGATTGATTTTCCAAAATTGTAGAGTTTTGATATGATGCCTGCAATAGTTGATTAAATGGTTAGCTACTCTGATGTATGTAACTGAATGCTACACTTGATTCATACACTTTATGATCCACTAGCTTATATAAGTTAAATGCTATATTACATGAACTGGATATTGGACACATGTATTTGACATTCTACATGATATATACAAATTCTGTATAGCACTTGATTATATTATTTAGGGACTACGGACATGACACTCAACATAACTTAGAACTAGAACAACTACACTAATAGAACACGGGTTTTGGGGTAACTTATATTGTAGAGAGTGTTGGAGTGATTGAAGCCATACTATTGGCTCCTATCTGGGAGGATGTCCGTCTATAGATTCTGAGTTCTTGCTACAGTTGACCTTTTTACTCGGCCTGTGGTAACAGCATGCGGTCTAAGGTGAACTTCACGTTGCACATCGTGCTCTCCTATTGTAAATTACAACACTAAATGAATTGTTAGTTGATAGATCCTTACGGCTACTAGACATGACCAGGTTAATACTTTCCTTTCAGTTTTCTTTTGCATGTCTTTAAATCCTTGCATGATATTAATTGATTGTTTTAGTTGAGGTTTAACCTACTGTATTGATGGTGGATCGATTCCTATTGTTTCCGTTAGGGGGTGACGATCAGATTGATAAGAAGGCTCCACACTACGAGGAGTCCGAGTTCCCAGTTGACAACCCTGAGTTCTAGTGCTTGGAATTGATAGGAGAGTACGTGTCTTTGCTTTACTTATTTCCTTTTCGGTTCTTATTAGTTGAAAGATGTAGTTCATCTTGCTTTAGACATTGTAATCTTTGAATGATGAAATAAATGAGTGGTTCAATTTCTTATCTCATTTCCTATTTATTTCTATATTGTTGTCTACACTGGTACCGACAAGACCTGCATAACTATTATGAGTGTGACGGTACCCGAGTCTGAGGTGTTACAGCTATGAACCCTTCAGTGATAGCCACACATTGAACACATGAAGGAATAGCAAACAAGATAAAGCAGAATCACTACAAAGTATCTAGCCACGAATATCAGTATCTAAGAAGGAATTTAGTCCAAAGAAGAAGTTTACCACAACAAGCTCTTTACAATATCTTTGAAGCATCTCTAGATCCAACACACCAATGGCTAATACAAATTAATCACATCCAAAATACATTTAGCTCTGAATATTAATCAAATAAGGGACCGTCGTCATGCTTCAGTGCAAACTACATTTTATACAAGTCTGCTGCCATCGGTATTCTAAAGACAGTTTATGCAGCCACATATTCTTATGTGATATTGGACCGCATCTGAATCATATTACATACATGAAATGTACAGTCATCCGAGTATTCAGGTGCCTAAGCATTATGCGCCCGTATAACCGTATAATCGTGTAAGCAACAAATATCATACACATAATTGGATAACTATTAAAATTTCTAAAGGAAACATGACAACTGCCATTTTTTCCTAGTTAATTGGTTATTTGTTTATATTTAATTATGATTTAGGTATTAATAATATTTATTATGTTAAAATTTTAATGTTGCTTAAGAATTCTGCTTATTTCTTTTTATGCCATTAATAGCTGTATTAATACTAATTTTAATGTTGTTTTATGTTCTTACATATTTGTAAAAGCTCCATAAAACCCCACAGACTCGCTTACGCTTTCCGCTTTTTGGAGCGCTTAGCACTACTTCAAGATTTTAAACATGTTATATTTTATAAATCATCTTCTTATATTGAATTTTTTATAAAATTTATGAGCAGATGGTATTAATAATTAAAAAAAGACATTAGTATAATTTTTCCTTCATTTTTTCCTTCGTTTCTCTATTCTTGTGATTTTTTCACCATAATTTTTCACTTTATTGTTGCCACTATTTTTCTATTTGTTGCTTGAATCCTACTTACGTGTTGTGTCAACATGCATTTTCTGTCGCAATTGCTTTCCATAACCTTATGTTCTTATATGCACATGATATATTTATTACAAAGTTTTAAAACGCAAAGGCGTGACGTGAGGCGTTTTTTCGACCCGTGACGCGAGGCGTAAGCCTCAACGCGTAAGGCGTAAGCCTTCAGCGTGTTGTGAGGCGTAACACATTATAACCACATAATTCTAAAATATAGATGTAAAAAACTTATATTTAAGTTTCAAACCATCATTAAAGTATCAAAATATTAAAATAACACTCCAAAGACAAATATAAAATATCCAAAAAAAGATCAGAGTATTTGAGTTGCAAAATTAGACTCTAAATTTACTCTTACACATCATCAAATACAGAATCTTCATTTAAGCCATCTCCCTCCCCAAAACTTCCTAGGCTACTAACATCATCTTCATCTGGGGCGACAAATCAAGGCGACGGCGAGTCGTCTCTCTCTCTCTCTCTTAGCTTTTATACTTGGGAAATAAAATTTTTTTGCAAAAAATCACATGTTGATGGCGTGAAAACCCAAACGTATTTGATGCGCCTCCGAACTGAGGCGTAAGCCTTTAAGCGCCTTCGACCCGAGGCGTAAGCCTTTGGGGGCCTTCGACCCGAGGCGTAAGCCTTTGGGCGCCTTCGACGAGTGAAAGCATCTTCCCTCAAGCCTCAGGGCGCTGGAGGTAAGCCTCGCCCTGAGGCGCGCCTTGAGGCGTAAGCCTTTGCCGCCTTTCAAAACATTGATTTATTAATCCTTTAGAAAATTCAGAATATATTTTCCTAATTTTTTTCGTGTTTAGGTTTTAATGTTTGATGTTCACATATACATATATATACACATTCTATTTATTTCATATATAATTTTTTATTTTTTACATAATCCCGACATAGTCTGCATATGCATCATGCACTATTAGATCGAATGCATAATAAAACCATCTTTCAGAACATCGGATGCCCCAAAGATTTTTCTTGTTTGAATACATTTCAAGAGTCTCCTATATTCCCTTGACATTTTTTTTTAAAAAACATAACACTTGTACTCACATTCTCCTTGATGTTGTTAAAGAGTCAAGTCTTGACACAAAAAGCACCAACAAGCCAATCAACATATTTACCTGATTTAGGATCTAGTGGGTTATCGGTAAGATGGTTCTTTTACAGGCCAATAGAAGGATGAAAGATTGCTGCCACAAAAGATGGCGTATTCCATTGAGCTTTACAGTGACAGGTGATGGAGTCATTGAAATTACAGGATTAGTAACAGATATTAAGGACTTCTCGTCATCGCTGAAAAAAGCCATGATAGCCAGAAATCAGAGGATCTTTAGAAAGATCATAGAAAGGACAACATGCAAAATCCAGTAAATACTAGATAGACAACAACAGTATTCAGGAAGCAGGTCAACTAATTAAAAATCCATATAAACAATCAGATAGCAACAGAGTGCATCAATCAGAGAACCAATCATCTAGGTGAAAAATAGCCAGATAGATAGCAAAAAGTCAGCAATCCTGAAACAAAAAGCAGACAAGGACAACTATAAAAAGAGACATGTTTCCCATTTTTAAAGGAACTACCGTAAAAAATAGTACCTTTTAATGGTTCATATATGATCAAAACTGATTAGATCTAAAATCAAAATAGTAGAGCGATACAAAAAAATAGGCATCAATGCTTTGTCATCATCGCGGAAGGCAACTGTGTTGTCGGCAATGTTAAAGTCATTGAGATAAGAGATAAGAGGAACATGAGGTCTTGGCCCAATCAAACAAATAAGATGAGGTCATATCAGTCCTAAAGAGGTCAAATAAGGAGGGTGAGGTGTTGGCGATGTTGAACAACATCGAAGAGGAGTCAAATCACGTAAGGGTAGTCCCGAGTTGATCAGATTTTATAAGAATGTGTTTGAACACGACTAATTCTTATTTGAATAGGTCAGACGAAAGAGAAATTAGGATTTATCTAGTTTGGGGCTAACTAAAAATAAGAGTTGATATAATTGTAAGGCTAATTTTGTTTAGATTGATGAAGAAAAGAGAAATTATAATTAAGAAATGATCAAAGCTCCAGAATTAGAGATTCGGAAAAGTCATAGCGAATGGAGAAAAAGGATTACCACCAGTTTCCATTATAATGTTATATATATGGGGAAAAGTGTTTCTTAGGTGAATCTTAAAAAATTATCCAAGGAGTCATCTAAATACATATTTTATATTTTGTATGAAGTTTACGAATGATCCAATCCGTTCATTCTGATCTACATGTCGTCAAATGCTTGTTTAAAAAACCATGCATTTTAATATGTTTTAATTATGTGTTATGCGGTTGCAAAATGAACGGTTTCTTAATAATAAAACAAATGATACTACTTGATCAACGGTCAAAAGTGTCTAACTCACATGATATATTATGGAAAGGCCAATTTCCCAAGGCAAATTTCCCAAGGAGTCACATTAAGAACACTTTTTCCATAAAGTAGCTCAATTATATGATTTTAGGCCGACTCCTTGGCAAATTTCCCAAGGAGTCACATTAAGAACACTTTTTGCATATGTATGTATGTATGTAACTTAGCAATCCAAATACACAACTTTCTGATTACATTAATAACTCTAACGATCCATTACATGTTCAATGCACAAAGCCTTCCTTAACATTATCTTTAGAAACCCACCATTGCATAAATGTCCTCCATGACTATATTTCACACATGAATTATAAGTGGGAAGTAGAGAAATCTAATAAAACATTACCAAGATTTTGCAATCAATTAAATATCTTAAACGCCCATGAGCACTTCCTTTCCTTCTTCTAGTTTCCTTTTCATATTTTAGTAGCAAAACATGTGAATAGCTTTCCTCCACGTTACCACACTCAAAATTTAGCACGTAGCTAGCAGTTCATTTGGCCAAATTCAAGAAGAGGGACAAGCTTAATTGCAGATATTGTTCTCACCCTTACATTATGCAAAATGGCATTCAATCAAGAGTGCAAAATGCAGAGCTTATGGCAAATACAGAAGTGCCATGTGCTCGTCCTCTTTTTTCACATTTATTCTCCTCCCCTCTTATTTATCATTTTTCCCACCATTTGTGTTTTTGCTGAAACCTACTAGTAATCTCAAGAGTGGAGCAAAATGAAAGATGTTTATTACATCAGAGATTCTTCTTAAGAAACTGTCATCATTATTTCAAGGGTAAATTGCACTGAGACCCCTTGTTATATAGGGTATTTGTAACTAAACACCCCAAATCTTTGATATTAACACCATGACCTTCTGAATTACCCTCAAAATTCTAATTTCAGGTTGTCTAAATGCAACTAACCTTTTATTAATCAGTCAATCAAAGAGACCTCGGTGTTAGTACTAAAGATTGACTGTGTTTATTTACAGGTGCCCTATAGAAAAAGGGATCTAAGTGCAATTTATCCTTATTTTAAATAAAGAACATGTATGGAAAAATCACTTTTAGAACAGCATTACAGTTGAATTGTATCATTAATTATAAAAATGACAGTGGAACATGTGAATTGATTAAGAAAAGGATAGTGGGGGTCCTGTTACAGAAAAATAAGCCGAAACATACCATGACAACAACAAATCTATCTGTTGTAGGTTCTGGTCCTATATGAGCCCCTGCATAGTACGATAAGATACTAGTTAGCCAGTGTTTCTTTCTAGAGAGAGAGAGGGTGGCATTAGATTTAAACTTGAACCCATAGGTTGGACCAACCTGGGTAGCCAGCTCTTAGCAAATGCTTTATAAACGTTGTCTTTCCGGTAGAATATTGACCCAAAAGCATAACCATAGGCTTGGCATCAAAATCGCTATTTGTCTAAAAGAGAAATGTTAAAACCACAAATCAAAACTTGCTGACGCTTAATGTTAATTTTTAACAACCAAAATCAGTTCCCAAAGCCCCAAGCAGTGTTTAAAAGTAACCCTACATTTACAAAACATTTGCCCATGATAAGAGGACTGTAGATATGACATAACTTACCAACAAAGGAGAAACAAAATCAGTAAACCGGTAGGTGACTTCCAAAGGCTTCAGTTTTTCTATATACAATTTCTTCAAACCATCAATAATTGAAGTGACAGAACTCAAAGGTATCTGCACAGGCAATAACAAAGCAGGTAGATGCATAAGCCCACAAAATATAGGTAGTAACTAAATTACTGTAGAACAGTTCCACAGGAGTTAAAAAAAAGCAAGTAATAATTTATGAGCTGATCTTTGAGCACAAGTGAAAGTATTAGGAATTGCTAAAGCTAAAAATAGAATGATACCAAATAACATGCAGAAAATCATCCCTGGTAACTGTCACCATGGCACACTGATTGTTTTTTGATGAAAAGTGACTCACTGATTTTAATTAGTTTGTTTGTGATCATTACCTGAAAATCCAGATTTTCATAATCATCCAAAAAACAGAGGTTTCATCTTTTTTGGGAGAAACTTCAGCCCCATTAATAAAGAGGTTATAAATCAATTCTGAACCCACGAGCTTGGACTAGTTGGTCCTCGTACCAACTTTATATTTAACTTCTTTTCTTTTCTTCGGTCTGGGACTCTACATACACATGTGAATACATCACAACATCTCTCTCATGTGTGAGATACCACAAAACCAACATCCACACGAACCATCACAAGTCCATGCACCCAATCACTCATATCAACAATGGCCTACGACTGTGCCAATTATACATGTGTTTGGGCTTGGTATCAGTCAGCTTGGTTACCACCAGTATCCAACTATCACGCCACATGTGGACATTTTTCTAGACCTCCGTCACAACTTACATAGTGTTACTCCAGGTCATGTATTACCCCTAGTAGGGCCACAACAATGACTAATGACTCAAATACCAGTATACCACTTTTGAGAACATCTGGGTCCTTTGCCAGCAAGATATGGCTTACGTGTGAGTCAGTCCTGACCTTTAAGCACAAAAGCATTAAGTTAGCATATTTTGCTTCAAACATCATAATCGTATTTAATTCCATCAGTGTCTCCGTTATTCGTCATGTGGGAACAGTTAAGACTGGTTGGCATCGCATATGTAATGTGCCTTCTGACCTCTAAACATGATAAGTGCTTTTTTCAAAACAGATGTTTGGTAATCGATTTGATGGACTTTAGATTAGCAAAAGCCACAAAGTTGTTTTCTGAGACGGTAATTTATTCTGGCTTCTTCTACCAAAGCCAAAAACCCACACTATCCTCTTTTCTCTCCTATTTTTCCTCTTGCCTGACATCTTACTAAATCATCTCTGTAGGGAAAAAAAAGAAATTTTCATCTTTCTTTCTCTTACTATTTTTATAAATATTATCTAAACTTTATCAAATCTTGGCCATCATAGTTTCTATTAATAAACAATGTTTTAAATATCGGGTATTGGTATCGTATCGGATAGCTAATTTCATATCGGATATCAAATATCGGGTGATAAATTAGAGATACGGGTCAATATCAAGTTGCTCATATCAGTCAATGTAAATATATAATTATAATATCATAAATATCCATGTTTGTTCTTATTACCAAAATATCATCAATAGGATCACATAAAGTTATGATAAATGCATTAAGTAACCGTTACCACCAACATACTAGTATGTAATACTACAAGTCTACACATTAACAAAATATTAAAATTTAAAATACTGTATGAATAGGAAATGAATTAAAAAATTACCAGAAAGAGTGATTTACTCCACCTTATTTAACAAGCTCATTCTTCACACGTCTCTTCGACGAATGTTTCAGCATATTCCCATCACATGAAGAACTATCCGAAGAAGATGACTTTGAAATCCATGAATCAAAATCTAAAGCTTCCTCCTCAAGCATTTGCTTCTTCCCCTTCACCTTCCCTGATAATGATAATGAATATTGAGGCTTTTCTTCTTAAGTCTTTAATATTTTTACTAGCTATTAGTGTTGGATCAGCCAACATCGCTTCTTCAACTTGCTTCCTTGTCAACCTTTCTCCAGGGAAGACTTCATCAACCTCCTCTTTTTTTGAAGCAATAGAAGCATCAACTGATTTTTGAGCCATCTACTCGAACACCTTACCCTTTCATGGAATGAGCAAATAGAGTAGTAGTGTTTTTGCACTCAAATATTTCTTTCAGTTGAGCATTGAATTTGACATATAAAGTCTACCAGTTTATTTATTCTTTTCATATAAATCTGTTAACGAAAATATGATAATCAATTAACCATCATGAAAAATGAGAAAAATATGAATATACGATATAAAAGAAAATTTATTTAAAATTTTACCATCTCAAAAACACTCCAATTTCTTTCGCAACCACTCGAGCTAATGGTTAATTCCAAAATTCTCATGGTCATCTTCAAATTAGGCATGTGCCACCATGCAAAAGCAACCAATTAACTAAAAATAAAAAACCAAATTCAAATTCTTTTTAGTTTAAACTTTAATAAATAAAATACTGCTATAATAGGAATATGAAATTGATATTAGTTTCTTAGATATCTGGATCAATGGAAGAATTTTTAGCTTGCATTTGCGCTACTTCCCTACCAAAAGATCTGCTTTGATTTTGATACAAAGTCAGCTGAAAGCTAATTTTGTCATCTCAAGATCATGAGCATACATCCTGAACATGCACTCTATGAGTCCATCTGCAAAGACATCATCTCCATCAATAGCCTCACATATTTGATAATAAAAAGATGGGTTCACAAATGACCCGTCATGTGTAAATGAGTCTTCAGATTATCATTCCATCTTTTATCAATTAGAATGGAGATCAGCCTCCTCATTATGCTTCAAATTCAACGTGATCTCCTTCTTGCATATGTCCAAGTCTCCTTACAACCACCCTATTGATGGAGTGTCGCTATCTGCCCTTCGATCAAATATGTTCAATGTCAGTGTAACGTTCAGCCAAAATGAACGGATGATGGTATATACCTAAAAAGTACAAAGTTAATCAAAAAAATCAATTAGTTAGTTAACTCTTAATTGCGGTAATATGCAAACCAAATAACAGATTAGATTAGATATTTGATTTTTACCCTTCTTGATTGAAGAGTCTTGGAGAACTTCGACTCCTTCCTTTTAGTGTAAATTGACAAAAACATTAAATTTGGACTTCTTATCATGCCCGCTTTGTAATGATAATGATGCAGCAAAGCGAGTAACATCGGGCCGAACAAGATCGCACACAATCTGCTTCCTCACATACAAGAATGATAGT
Source organism: Scilla litardierei (assembly GCA_030789695.1). Lineage (NCBI taxonomy): Eukaryota > Viridiplantae > Streptophyta > Magnoliopsida > Asparagales > Asparagaceae > Scilla > Scilla litardierei. The sequence continues at coordinate 90,993,738 of CM061142.1, forward strand.
ATAGACATACCAGTGTTCTAAAAGACGGTTTCATTATGCACGCGGTTCAGGAGTGCATGGCGCATATTCGGATTATGCGATCGATTATGTGAATCATGCGGTTGATTGTGGATCATGCGGTTTACACGAAAATAAACATTTTAGTAAATAAATAAGCAGTAAGTATATATACATATATATGTATGATTGTGTATATTAAATTAAAAAATTTCTTTAAATGGGAACAATAAAAAAATCATATCAACTTTTAAAAATATGGATTAATTCATACTAAAACATCAGCACCATCAAGACGATTAATACATACAATAACTAAAGTCTAGAATATAAAGCAATCAACACAAAATATAAATATTTAGTTTTACATCCAAATCAAAAGCATGTCTAACACAAGTACTCTGAAATAACAAAAGATCTATAATCTATTCTATATATACTCTTCTTCTTCATAACGAATATCATCATCTAACCTCATCAGAAGGAACTTCATCAATCTCATTAAAAATATTATCACCACCGTCTGAATCTTTTCCATTTGAATGCTCTTGAACATCATACATCGCTGCACTAGAAGAATCCTTTTTATCCTTACATATGTTATTAATGTGCTTTACTCGTTCTAAGTGGATCTTCATTAGCTCCACTAGCCTAGGCAACAACAGCCCCATGCAGGTTGATTTCTGTTGAGTGAAACCCCTTAAAAACAAAAAAAAGCCCTTAAACGAAAAAACCTGATTTTTATGCTTGGCGGGTCGGGTTTCTTAACGGCTTGGTTTTATAGTTGCCAATTATACAGCCTCGTATTCGCATATGCTGGTGCATAAAAGTTATGCATCCGATTATGCGGCCAACTGCATAATTTGGTCGCATACCTAATTTTTCATGCATCAAGAAGCCGCCTCCTTATATGTGGCCGCTTATGCGGCTGCATATAACTTATTTTAGAACATTAGGGCATACATGTACAGTGTGACAAATCTTGCATCTAAAATTGCATTTTGGATCCACTTGATCTTTCCAATATCCTGCAATAAGATATACAATGTGTGTGCAACACCGGAAGTCCAGAAAAAAGAAGAATGCATCAAAGCTAACTTCGTTGTATCCATATTGTTTGATGCATTATCAGTCACTATTTGTACGGCAAATTGCTCTCCTAACTTTTTCAATTGGTGCATTTATCAAATTATAGATATATTTGACATCATGTATATCATTAGATATGTTCTCAGAATCATATAACATCGTTCTCGTATAAACATGAATGACAATGTTCATTATGCTCATATCCCTCCTATTAATCTAACAATCTGTCATAAGATTACAACCATGCAATCTACATGTATCAAGAAAAGCTTCTAACTTCTTCTTAGAAGCTACATCCTTAGAAAGATACTTCTCAGCTATTTCATACGATATAGGACTTTCAAATTCGGTCCATATTTGCTAACAGCTTGCAACATCTGGTTAAAAGATGAGTGATCCTAATAAAGAATGGTGATCTTGTCTAAAAATACATCGTGTGAACCACTCACACACATCTCCTCTTTCCTTCTTCCAATGTTCATTAAGGATGGTTTACACCCTTTTTTCTTTATCCTTCCCCAGCTGCTCCAACTTTCTCATTTCATGAACCACATGGTTGTCTATATGCCATTTGAACCTGAAACTTTCAGGACCATAACTAGTTTAATGGGAAGACTCCACTTCAACATCCTCATCTCCAACTACCACCTCATCTCTAAGAGCTTGGGCTTGATTCCTTCACCTCTTTCGAAGACTGTGTAGCTTTTAATGCATCAATTGCCATCAGCCTAATCTCTTCAGGAATTTTTGTGCAAGAAGCAGCATTTCCTCTCTTTCACGCAAGAAGGGTCTTGAAACGGCTAATATCGCTGCTAATGACATGCTCATAAAACTTGCACCTTACTTTATTAGATGGCAACTTCTCCCCATGATCCCAAAAATATGTGCCTCTAATGACGGATGATACCTTGTAGATGTTCATGAAGACATTTTCGATATCTGCTATCAAAGATCACAAATTTTAGAAAATTATGAAATTAAAATTTTAGATACAAAACATTTAAAGAAATTAAAACATACTATGACTCATGACTGTAAATAATTATGGAATTTACATGTATATAGCATATATTTAGGACTCAAGAGACAACGTCTCTATTTATAGTCCAAAGACAATATCATTGTGTCAATCTCTATAATTAAGAATCGGCCCTATGTGGTAACTGGTAAGGGACAATATCCAACTCATAATCTTCATGTCAAGTGTCAACCCAAAACTGATATAATATTAATTATCCAATAATCCAATAAGCCATGTCATCCAACTATACAAGTGAATGCATGAATCCCCAACCAATCCAAGTGTTATATTTCCAATAAGGCAATAAGGCAATAGCATAACCCAATACTTGACTACAAAGAATCATTTAAAAAAATTTATTTTATAATCATCTATATATCTGATGGGCCTGGGCCCAAACCCATGCGGGTTTACACCCGCCGGCCCAGGCCAGCCACCACACCCCCCCCCTCTAGCCGACCCATTGCCACACCCTCTTTTTTGTACTTGCCCTTTCCAAGTCCTCCTTGGAGTAGGATTCCCCCTCCCGCCCCGAGTCCTCCTTGGAGTAGGATTAGCCGGACTAGTCCTACTTGGTTTAGGATTGTCATGGTTTCTATTATAAATAGGGGGTAGCCTTCTCTTATTTTCTCATGCTTAATATTGGAATATTTCTATTGAGCATCCATTAGGAGTAGACGAGTGCGGACGTCCTCTAGGCGTCTTGGGAGGAGGGCACACCTCTTTTGTGTCCAATTATCTTTTTATTTCGCTTGTTATTTTCTAATAAAAATTCCATCTTTGTTAGTTCCTAACAATTTGGTATCTCGGAGAATCCTAAGGAGTGGGTTCGCTGGTTACCATGGGCAGAATATTGGTACAACACTTCATACCACACGGCAGCCCAGACGACACCCTTTAGGATTTTATATGGCAGAGACCCTCCACACTTATTTCATTATGGGCAGGAGACGACCCCGGTTTCTGATGTGGAGCAGTTCTTAGCTGAGCGGGACCGGGTTCTAGAGGAGCTGAAGCTCCATTTGGCGAGAGCTCAGCAGGTGATGAAGGCTCGGGCAGACCTCCACCGTCGAGATGTACACTTTGAGGTGGGCGACATGGTATATCTGAAGTTAAGGCCCTACCGACAGAGGTCGATGGCTCATAGGAAGAATGAAAAGCTGTCACCACGATATTTTGGGTCTTTTGAGGTCGAGGCACGGGTTGGATCGGTAGCTTACAGGTTGCGCTTGCCGCCAGGATCGACCATTCACCCGGTATTCCATGTTTCACAGTTACGCCAGGCTATTGGCACCCACACTTCTTCTCCGACATTGCCCGAGTCACTTACTGCAGATATGGAGGTTGGACTGGAGCCAGAGCTACTGAAGGGGGTACGTCGGACCGACACAGGCGCGCGACAGGTCTTGTTGCAGTGGAAGGATCTACCAGAGCACGACAGCACTTGGGAGGACATGGCTGATATGGTGTTGCGATTCCCAGATTTCCACCTTGAGGACAAGGTGGCTCTTTGGGGGGGAGTATTGATGGGCCTGGGCCCAAACCCATGCGGGTTTACACCCGCCGGCCCAGGCCAGCCACCACACCCCCCCTCTAGCCGACCCATTGTCACACCTTCTTTTTGGTACTTGCCCTTTCCGAGTCCTCCTTGGAGTAGGATTCCCCCTCCCGCCCCGAGTCCTCCTTGGAGTAGGATTAGCCGGACTAGTCCTACTTGATTTAGGATTGTCATGGTTTGTATTATAAATAGGGGGTAGCCTTCTCTTATTTTCTCATGCTTAATATTGGAATATTTCTATTGAGCATCCATTATGAGTAGACGAGTGCGGACGTCCTCTAGGCGTCTTGGGAGGAGGGCACACCTCTTTTGTGTCCAATTATCTTTTTATTTCGCTTGTTATTTTCTAATAAAAATTCCATCTTTGTTAGTTCCTAACAATATCATCCCATAATTTTCTTAGAACATTGTCATTATCGAAATAATATTTTAACCCAACAATATTTATTATTTTCTCAAAACAATATCGTCATCAAAATAAATATTTCTGAAGTCTCAACCCAACAATATTATTCTCAAAACATTAAGAACAATCAACAATGTCATCATCGAAATAATATTCCACAAGCTGACAATTTTTCTCAGATCAATATCATCATTGAAAAAATATTTTTCAAGACTCAACCTAACAATATTATCCAAGTCTCGTGTCTCATGTCTCAACCCACAACATTGGAAACCCCAAAGAATAAGCCGAAGTTGCAGCATCCGTTGAGAAGAAGAAGAAAAAGAAGCGGCCGCATGAAGAGTAAAGAAGGAAGAAACGAGAGCAAAGAAGAACATCGAAGAGAAAGAAGATCGATGAACTAATAAAAAATTCCCAAAAAGCATGTAAAAACTGTTGAATTAAGCTGAAAAACATATACACTTACTTTTTTCGATTTACCTCAAATTTCCATCAGACGAGTGAAGAATCGAAACAAAAAAACCCGAAATTCTATCACACGAGCAAAGAAATCGAAGTGAGACGATTAGAGTTGATCACAAGTGATTTGGGGCTCGTTCAACTGATAATCTGGGTTTTAATCAAACGGATTTGGATTGAATCGTTCCCAACCCGTTTAAAAAATTTTAAACCCCGTGAGGAACAATAAAGGCCTTTATCGGCCAATATTAGCCCGATATGTAAGTTTGTAACAGTCCTATTTATTGGCCAATAAATACAGTTATCGGGTTTTTCCTTTTCCTCCAAAAATCACGGTATCGGACCGGACACCAATTTATTGGGTTCGATACCAATTTATTGACCGATATTTAAAACACTGTTAATAAACACTAAAGATCTTAAAATTACCAAACCCCTAATTTATGTAAAAGCCCTATTCTGAAATCACTTTATAATAGGTCCTTGTCAAAAGTCCTTTTCTAATAAACAAAGGCATGTCCAACAATACCCCCTTGAAAAAGTATCCCTAGCCTCCCCTAGCCTCCCCCCCAAATGAAAGAACAAAATGTTATGACACATCAACGTTTACGACCCGTTTAAAAGGACAGATAATGAAAGACCCATTTTAAACATGTTTTGACTTTTTTAGTCTTATCAAGAATATCTTCTAATAATTTCAAATTGTGTATGTGATTTAGTCATAGTTCTCCATTAGTAAACTTATTTATCCATCAAGAAATCAAAATATATAGTATATGAAAAACAATGTTTATTGCTTAATAATATTAGAAGGTACATTAATTGAGAATCTATAGACGTAAAGAATAATGTGATACACATAAAATATGATTTGCTTATTTTTTCTTTACATCCACTTTTCATAAATGAACTGTTATAAGCACAATTCTGTTATAGTATTATTTTTCACATAAAGATGGATATCTGTGTGCCAGTTAACCCAGGTGGAAAATCCTCCTAGGCAATTGTTAAAACTCCTCTCTTTATCATTTTTAGGTGATCAACACTATTCATTTTGATTTCCATAGTCTTAAACCCCAAAACATCAAAAATATCTAGTGAACCCAATGGATTTTGCTTGTTTAAAATGTAATGGTTTTGTAGTAACAGATTCTTTTGACATGACTAGATCAACAAGCAAAACACATTAGGTTCATGTTATGATCCGCAAAAGGAAATAATATAAAATTAGGGGGTTTTGGAAGATTTTAGAAAAAAGATGGGATTTTTATCTCTCTCAAAAGAAGAATACAAAAATAGTGAACATCTCTTTCAAGAGGAGGGCGCTCTCCTAGCTTTTACTTCGAAGGAATAGCCTAAACCTCCAAGATTTATGGTTCTATGGACTTCTAGAAAATTTCTCTCACAATATTCAACATGCCTCCCTCAAACCATAGCCGCCACCTAATAAACATTGTTTCAGCCGAGAAATTCAAGAAATACAAAAAATTATGAAACCCCCACAATCCAAAATTACGAAAACTCCATTGGCTAAGCTCATCGTTCTTGTTGCGCCGCTGTCGGTACATTCCTCCTTTGGTAAGTAATAATCGCATCATTACTCCCCAAAAAGAGACACCTTGTTCTTAAGGTAGAAGTCAGGAAACTGCCGATGAATAACTCCGAAAGATTCCTAAGTAGCATCATGGTTGGGTAATCCTCTCCAATGAATCAACACCTCTTTGGCTCCTGCAGTTCTTTGACGGACCCACAAGCACCAGTGGCTTCAGGATCACCTCCATTCCTTAATCAACGTAGGTGGTAGCATAAATGAAGGTGTATGATCTCCAATCACCTGCCGCAACCGTGAAACATGAAAAATCAGGTGTATGGCGGATGATGGTGGTAGCTTCAACCTGTAATCAACTTCTCTGATCTTGGCCTCGACCTCATAGGGATCACAGTAGCGGGCTGCGAGCTTCTCATTACACCTGTGGGTCAAAAATCTCTAGCACTATGCCTCAACTTCAAATAAACCTCCTCTCCCACCGCAAACTGGACCTCCTTTCGATGTGCATCCGCCTTCTTCATTATCTATTGCGCTCTAGCCAAGTGCATCTTCAGCTCCTCCAAGACTCTGTCTCTCTCCTCCAAGTACTGTTTGATCCGTGACAACGATGTTGAACTATGGCCGTAGTGTATCAGAGTGGTGGATCGCGATCATATAAAATCCTGAATGGTGTGGTCTGTGCAGAAGTATAATAGGAGGTGTTGTACTAATATTCTACCCAAACCAACCACCTCGCCCACTGCTTAGGCGCCTCGGACACGAAATAGCACATGTATGTCTCGATGCTCCTGTTGACAACCTCGATCTGGCCATCAATCTGTGGATGGTAAGCCGTGCTCCTTTTATGGACAGTACCTTGCGACTTAAAAATCTCTCTCCAGAAATGGCTCAAGAACACTCGATCTCTGTCAGTCACTATGGACTTAGGAAACTCATGCAAATGTACTATCTCCTTCATGAAAGCTGCCGCCACTGCACCATATTATAGGGTGCCGAAAAGCCACAAAATAAGCTTACTTGCTGAGATGATCAACCACAACAAGCGTCACAGAAAAACCCTCTGATTTTGGTAGGCATTCAATGAAGTCCATGGTAATCTCCCCTCAGACCATGTCAGGCAAAAAAGTGGTTATAGTAAACATACATGGGCCATTGCCAAGTATTTATGACGCTAGCAGACGTCACAATTAGCCACTATCTGAGCTATATCTCTCCTTATCCCGGTCCAGTAAGGCTCTCTGACCATCCGTTGATGGTCTGCTGCACCCATGAATGCCCCCAATGGCACTGATATGGAACTCCTGGAAGATCGTTGGAATATGTGTAGAAGTCCGTGGCAACACCAGCTGCCTCTAATACAACAATCTTTGACCCTCCAAAGAATATCCCGGGTGCTCAGTCGATCCATGTAGCAATGTCGCCCGTATCTATGCCAATCCATCATCAGCCTTAATCTCCATCAATAAGAGCTCCCAATCAGCATCACTGGCACTAATAAAGCGGCCAACTATACACCATCCTCTCAATGCGATAGAGCATCTGGCGCTCTGTTCTCCGGTCTTGACCTGTACTGGATCTCAAAATTATATCTCAGGAGTTTGGTTAACCATCTCTAGTGCTCCTCTGTAACCATCTGTTGCTCTAGCAAATATTTGAGGCTCCAATGGTCAGTACGCACAATAAACCTCCTGCCAAGCAAGTAGAGCATTCACTTATGCACTACTAATACGATGACCATCAATTCATGCTCGTATACTGATTTGAGCAGTGCTCATGTCGTCAAGACCTGACTGAAATACTACCTCTGGTCCTGCATCAACACCGCACCAAACCCGTAACCAGAGGCATTCGTCTCCACCACAAAAGGCATGTTGAAATCCGAAAGGGCGAGCACTGGCACTGTAGACATGACCCGCTTCAGGGCCTCCTCCCCCACTAAAAATATCCTTCTTAAGATGCTCTGTAAGAGGCCAGGCGATGAAGTATTCCCTGACTAACTTCATGTAATAACATGTCATCCCCAAGAAACCTCGCAAAGCTAGCAAGGTGGTCAGTCGTAGCCAGTCCAACATAGCTGCAATCTTCGATCGGTCAACGGTCACCCCCTCTACAGAGACAACATGACCCGATATTCCATCCACAATTGCACAAAGTGACACTTCTTGTTAATATACAGCTGGTAGTCATGCAGCTCATGTAAGACTACCTCCAAGTGACACATGTGCTCCTCCATAGATCGGCTATAAATTAGAATGTCGTCAAAGAACACCAAGACGAACATCCTCGAGAACAGACGGAAGACTATGTTCATAAGGGTCTGGACAATAGCCAGGGCATTAGTCAAGTCGAACGGCATAACTAAGAACTCGTAATGTCCATCATGTGTCCTGAAAGCTGTTTGGACACATTTACAGCTCGCATCCTGATCTGATGGTATCCTGCCTTCAGGTCGATCTTGGAGAAGACTGCTGCTGAATGTAACTAATCTAAGAGCTCATTAATCATCGGGATAGAAAATTTATCAGATATTGTCTCCCTGTTCAGCGTCTGTAATCAACGCAGAATCTCCAGCTGCCATCCTTCTTCACCAACGGGACCGAGCTAGAAAAAGGACCCACACTGGACTGAATCACGTCGGCCTGGATCATCCTCCTACCATCTTTTCGATCTCATCTTTTTGTGCCTGATAGTATTGGTAGGGCCTCACGCTGATAGGTGAGACTCCCTCTCACATGAAAATGACGTGCTCATTATCCCATGGGGGACGAAAGGCCACGAGGCGTCTGAAACACCCCTCGAAACGGATCAAAGCTTGATGTATCTCAGAGGGGATATCCTGCTCCGTCTCCATATCCTTAACTACTAGCCATGCAGCTCCACTAGAAAGCCTCCTCCCTCCGTATGGCTGACATAGGCCATGGTTTCAGGGAAACCATAAACCTGCACAAACTCGGATCGCCCTGGAGAGTAACTGTCTTCCCCTTTCCTAAAACTCTATTCTCAGCAACTTCCAATTGATTCTGGTATCCCACAAGGACTATAGTCACCACATGCCCAAAAAACAGTTGTACTCCCTATATCTAATGATAAGAAGTCCACCACAATCTGTACACCCTGAAAGGTCAATAAAAGCCAACGACACACTCCTCAGCTAAGCTCCACCTTCCATGCCCCCGTCATAACCCCAAAAGTCCTCGTGTCGATAAGCTGTATCCCCTGCTAATCCACCACCCGATTAGAGACGAAACTATATACGGCCCCACTGTCAATCAAGACCATGACATCCTACTCTGATATCCTCTCTGCCAACTTCATGTTATGATTCAAAGTTGAACCCCCGCCACAGAGTTTAGCGAAACATCCACTACGTGGAGATGAGATGCTCCTGGTCTACCTCCTCTGTCGTTGACTCTACAACTGCATCATCCTCATCATCCTCATCCACTATCATCAACTGGAGAGTGTGGTCGCCACATCGATGCCCCAGTGTAAACTTCTCATCGCATTTGAATCATAGCCCCTTCGCCCGTTCGTCACGCATCTCTACCTCAGTCATGCGCTTGAATTGTCCCCTAGGTCGTGCCTCCCTCCCCTTCTCTTCGTTGGTGGCCCTCCTGAATGTGCCTTCTGTCCTGCTATCTGTACCGCCCCACGTTCCATTGGCTCGCCGCACCTTTGTAAGTCTACCATCTGCACCAACTCCATCCTGTCGATCAGCCCTCTATGTCGTTATATGCGTAGCTCCGTCCATATGCTTGGTTTGAGACCCTTCATAAAATGTCCCTCCAAAGACTCCCCCTAACAATCCTCGAACACAGGCTTCCAGCATCTCAAATCTTCTAAATAATCCTTGATTATCCACTCTATTGGCCTAGTTACTAACTAGGTCACTTTTAATTTTGATGATAACAAACAAGTCATATGCTACCAATATGTTTGTTTAATGACTTTCAGATCAAAACAAGCCTATATTGACCAAAGGGCAATTTCGTAATTTCTACATCATTTAACTTGTCCGAAAAATGCTCAAAGATCATTGTCCATTGCTAAAGCACATCACGATAATTCTCCATGAATTATAGCTTCAAAATAATGGCAAAAATCAAGTAGGAGATGAATGGGCAATTTGGTAATTCTACATTGGTCAGACATCTCCAAAAAAGCCAAAGAAAGAAGGTGAAGATAAATTGAGCAAAGACTTGGTCAAACTTATCTTGAAAGTCAAATTATGAAGGAGGAAGTGTTTATTAAGGATTGCATATTTGGATGACTACTAAAGTCCTACTGCAAGTGGGATTCAAAGAGTTCATGTGCACAAACAAGTCTAGCAAGTGGGATTCAAAGAGTTCATGTGCACAAACAAGTCTAGTTGGCCACCAGAGTTACTATGCACATCAAACACTAGTCAAATGATTCATGGTACATCAAACAACTCATGAATCCTAGTGCTACTAGGACTTGGATCCTTTCCTATTTAAACCCATCATGTGCAAAGCCTAATCCCCTAATGAGAGGCAAACATTCTACAAGCAAAAACCCTAGTTGGTGGGCCATACCCCTCACCAAGCCTTCATCCAATGCCAGCCTCCCTCTCCCTTCAAGCAAAGATCATTAAGCATTCATCCATCACGCTAGAAGAAGGAAGCCATAGTTCATTTCCTAGCAAGTTGTCCATGCAAGAAGTTTTTCCAAAGCTCCTAGCTTGAAGTTCCTTGCCGCAAGCTTCATTGACCTTCATCCTAAGCCAAATGAGCAATCCAAGCCAAGGCTAAGGACATCCTCGTCATCAAGCCCACACATCACATAAAGCTCCAAAGAATATCATCAAGTCACGCATCCAATGGGCCAAGTCATCATCTACATGCCAGTCAAAGCATCTCCAACCACTACTTCTTCAAGCAAGCTTTCATCAAGCTCCTTGCCGCAAAGACCAAAGCCTAATCACTCAATCAAGGGACTCCTCATTGATCAAGTCACACAAGGCCAGGTCAACTATCAAGCTACAACTTCAAGTCACGGCAAGCAAGCAAACTTGCAAGCCTCTCATCTTCACATAACTCACGGCCAAAGAGTGTTGCAACCATCCAAGCATCATATATTCATTGGACAAGCACGTCACGGTCAAGGAGCTTTCTAAAGCATCCAAAGCACCGAAGCATGAAAGGATAAAGCTAACCAGAATTGAAATTTAAATCTCCAAGCAAAACTATCCCATGCCGCAAGCCCAAGTCCCTCAAGAGCATCCAAGTATGTTTTCTCTTATTTTTCAGTCAAAGAGGACGATCCCACGATTCCAACAGATATTTTTTGCGAATTTTTCCAAGCTTGGGGCTATTTTCTATATTTTCTGGAAGACATGTAATGGCCCACCTCATTGTTTTATTAATAAGTCCTTAAGGCCCACCCACTATCCTATTATATATATATATATATATAAACTTAACTCTCATCCCACTCACCCCACCGAGCCCAAAAGAAAACCCCGATCATTTTATTTTCTTTCGTTCCTTCGCTCGAAAGCGGCAACGAGCCCAAACCCTATTCGACGAGCGGCGGCGATCAAAAACCAAATCGTTCGGTTTCGATTCGAAATCCTAGCTTATCCGATGACGTGTGATCCTCTCACGAAGAGATCGCGACGATTTCGGAGCCATGATTCTGCGCGATGAGTTTTCCTCTCTTCCCCTCCTCTCCTCTATTTATACGTGATGATTTTTCTAGGGTTTTCTTTACGCGAACATTACTTTCTTTCTTCCAAAAAGTTTCCGACTTTGCACCTACGGTTTCGATGTGTTCCTGGAAGGCTTCGATTTTGTTCTTTGGTTTTTAGTTCTTCTTCAAGAATTTTCAGATTGCTATAAAGCTTCGGATTTACCTCTATTGGCTTCGGATCTATTATTTTCCTTTCGCAAACTTCGTTTTAGGTAGATTCGATTCCTATTGAACTTTTAATTATTTTACTTTTTAATAGAAGTGATGATTCATGCAATTTAGCGAGGTTTACCCCTCCGATGAATTAATCTTTTGGCACCTAGTTTAGATTCATCGCGTTATAGCGGTTGTCCCTTATTTTTGGTTTAGACCTTCGTGCCAATTTTAGACGTGGTCAGCCGCTGAGGCGGACGGCTCGGTTGTGGGTGTTGTTGGTAGTTAGCATGTTGTTTCAATCACGTCTCGCTGTTTTAATTTCTAATTCGTGCATGTGTGCTTGCTGGTTTTTGCTCCGAGTGCTTGCAGTCTCCATCTTTTTGGCCTACAGTTGTTTGGGCTTTTTTTGTATCCTGTTGGGGTCATTTTTTGCTTGCTGTTAGAGTCCTACTTGGCTTATTGAGTGATGCTCTATTGTTAATCGCTGTTGTGGGTGTTTTTGCATGCTAAAAATAAAGGGTTCTGTTGCATGTTTGAAATTGGGTCATGTACTTCCTACTCGTGTTGTTTGAGGGGTCAGTTTTGCCATCCAGTCCACCTTATACATTCAGTTCTATTCGCCTACAACCCACCTTATAAATTCAGTTTAGTTTTGGCATTATAGATTCAATTTAGTAGTTTAGTAGTTACAAACATATACCTCCTTTATTACAATGTTTCGGCCTAAATCATAATCTAATTTTTTTATTGTGTACGGTGGCCCGAGCAACCCCTCTAGCCAGGTAGACCACAACCTATGAGGTGCCAAAACATGAATCTGATCCATTGAGACTTCTTCCATAATTTTCCAATAATTTCGTCGTTTCCTTATTTTATTTATAAATTGTGCCTTAATTATCTTTTTCTAACATTATCAATTTTTAATTGTTAAACGTTATGATTCCTGAATAATGTAACTAGACATGTTAAATCTGGAAGTTGTTAAATATACTAAACTAGATGAGTAGAAGTTATCCAATGAGATTATATAACAATATTGGTAAGCCTGCTTTTCCTTGCACAAGGAACTAGAACAACTACACTCGACATCACAGGTAATGGAGTAACTTATAATTAAGAGGATGCGGGAGCGATTGAAAACATGCTTATGGCCCCTATCTAGGAGGATATCCTTTTACGAATCCTGAGTGCTTGATACAATTGACCTTTGTACTCGGCCCGGGGTAGCACCCCGCGGTCCAAGGTGGACTTCATGTTGTGCATCGTGCTCTTCTCTTATAAGTCAAATCATAACAATAATTCTTTTTGATTAGTTGCTTGATCCTTACCGTTACTTAAAATCATGCCAGGTCAGTAGTTTCCTTCACAGTTCCTTTTGTGTCGTTTAAAATTCTGCAAAATAAATTAATTAACTGTTTAATATGGATTCAATCTACTTTGTCAATGGTGGTTCAATTCCATCAAGTGATACTCAGCTCGAAGAGGAGGCTTTGCAGTACGATGAGTCCGATTTTCCTGTTGAGAACGCTGATTTCTGATCTTTTGTGTTAACAGGAGAGTTTTTACTTTACTTATTAGTCGTTTTTCTTTCAGTATTTTTTTAGTTGAGCGTTGTATTTTTTTTTGCTCTTTTGCCTAGACAATGTAATCCTTTTCAAGGTTGAAAAAATGAGTATTTTTCTTATCTTTGTTTTAAATATTTTCTGTTTAAACTATATTGATTTCATTAGTATCTGCAAGACCTGCAAAACTATTGAGAGAGTGACGACACCCGTTTCTGGAACATTACAGCATAGCTGCTAACTTCTTTGCACACAGCCCCGCAAGTCATGCAGTGACCCAGCACTGATTCCGATCGAGCGAAAGCAGACTTTTAACGAGCCTGTCTCGTAATTCTGACAAGCGAAATTGAGCTGCTTTACGGACAGACCGCTGCAGATTGAATTGAGCATCAAACTTCAAAGTGATATAACGTATGATCCAGAACTCCGATTTGTGAATCATTTGCACCGATACCATCACGATCACGCAATCTACGCTACGGTGATATATCTCTGATTTATTACTTCTGTTTTAAATCAGTTAGATTTATTATTTTGTGAGATTGTATTATCGAATAACTTCAACCCAGAAGTTATCGTTGAGCTTATATTCTGTAAGTTGGATAGTGTAACGGTTCGATCACCACCCAAAAGTGTGATCGGATTGTAACGGTAGGATCATCACATGTAAGTGTGATCATGTTTGTTTTGAGTGTTATCAAAAAAGGTTAAATCCTCTAGGTTGAGATCGGAGAGTAGGCTTTGTGAGCTCTGCATTAATCCGATGTGTGCTTAAATTTTTAATTTGTGTCATACACTCTATTTCACCCCCTCTAGGGTGTTTTCAATTGATATCAGAGCGGGATTCTTTTTAAACTCACAGTCTAGTTAAATCTCGATTCTAGCTATGACACAGAGACTAAACACTTCACACATTATCACAGATAATTTACAGGTACCAATGAAATTTTTTGATACATTGATTTCTCCATTTGTAGTCACACATTATCACAGATAATTTACCAGTACCAATGAAATTTTTTTACATTGATTTCTCCTTCTATAGGTACTGTGAATTCCGTAAAGACGATGGTGCAAGAAATTTCAGACGACGAAGAGATTGACGCCTTTACGCATAAATTCAAAAAAGCTCTGATGAACAACAAAAGAAAATTTGGCAACGTATAGGGCAAAGAAGATGGTGATGAGGATAACCAACTTAAATGCTTCCAGTGCAACAAATAGGGACACTTGAAAACCAATTGCCCTCTTATGAAAAGAGGAAAAGCAAAGGATGGCAAGAAGAAAGGAAGAAGCGTGTGGCTAGCTACCTGGGGAGAAAGCGATGCTGAAGAGCTTTCTTCAGATGATGATAGGAAGAACGGGACGTGCTTTATGGCAGGTAGCAGCGAGGTACAATCTGAATCTATATTTAGCAAAGTCAGAAATGGTTTTAATATTAGGAAAGACGAGTTCTCTGATATGGAAGAAGCATGTGAATATTTATTAGATCTCGTTAATGACATGGCTCCTGAGTATTCTAAACTTAAAAGACTCCGTGTATCCTTCGAAAACCAACTTGATGCCGATAATCATGAAAAGAAAAGTTGTTTACTAAATGATAAGAATTAAAGAAAAAATTAATAATATTGACGAAACAAAATTAGAGACCAAGACTTTTAGAATTAAAAGAGGCTAATAAAAAATTAGTTAGGTTAGAACTTAAAATTTCTAATTTGGTTAAAATTTTAAATGAGAAAATTTGCTCCTTAAATTCTCAAGATTCTGATATTAAATGTTTAAATCAAAAGGTGTTTACTTATGAAGAAAAAATTAAATAATTAGAAAAAGATAAGTCTAATTTGATAAAAGAGAAAACTAGTACCTTAAATTCGAAGGACTCGAATATTAAAATTTTGAATCAAAATGTATTTAGCTATTCCGAAAAATTAGAACACCTTGAGAAAGAAAAGTCTAACTTAATTAGATAAATACACATAGCTAGTGAAGTTAAAAAAGTGAGAAAGAAAAGAATTAAGAGATTAGGATCCAAGAATTAGAGAAGGAAAACCTAGATCTTAACAACACCATAAAGAAATTCACTAACACCCAAAAGAGTTTAAAAGAGATGTTAGACGAGCTAAACAATAATTCGAGCAAACATGGCCTAGGTTTTAAAAAGAAGCAATCACCTAAAAAGCCAAGGAAACCAATGGAAAAGAGATTTGCCAGATACACAAGCTATCCATCTGGCATACATGATGAGAACATATTTTCTTCTAACAAGCACTCAAATGTTACATGCTTGTATTGCAATACGAGAAGACATGTGATGCATGATTGCTTTGCTCGTATTAATCCTAAGACTTTCATGTGGATCCCTAAATATCAAACAAAGCAAATCAAGTCATCTGCTAAAACTTTCGGATCCAAAAAATGGATACCAAAAGGTGTATCTTCTGTTGCAGGTGCATCAACAAGATTCAGGTGATATCATATATCGTGTTGGTGAAATCGGTGAAATATTTGATGGATTGAAAGATACTTATTGGATCATGGATTTTTGATTTAGGCAAATGGAGGTAAAGGGATGCTTTTGATTCATTCTTTTTTACCTTACCTTCATTATCTTTTGTGACAAATTTGATGTGTCACGGGTTTCATAATGGATCATGTCATCATGGACTACTTAATATTTTGCATGTGCATATACGCGAGTCATTGACATCATCGCTTAGATATTCATACAAATATTTATCATTGATGTAGTTGAAATTTTGATGAGCTTTTGGTATAAAATTTTTTAGAGATCCTAGAAACATTAAATATGATTTTGATGATGACATTTAAGTTAATGAAGAACCCACATACTCAATATTGTGCATGACTGATTGTTCAATGTCAGCATGCCGAATTGTTAAAAAAAATTAAGTAGATATAATCATATAATCTATGGAAAATTGTTGGATGATGTTTAGGCTCTAAAAAATTTGAACTCTTTTTGATTGTCTTTACACTTATATATATAATTCTCTTTTGAAAAATTGAGTAGGAGTCAAATATGTCGATGCCTTCATGCGTCACTATTCTGAGACAACATAGAAAAATAAAAATAAAAGCCAAAAAGAAAGTATATTGGCAAAATTGGCCAACGAAAAAGAGAGTATAAAAGAAAAAGAAAACATGAAAATAATTTTATAACTGTGACTAGTAAACGGTTTTCGGGAGTTTGTTGAGCAATGCGTATGAAATATGGAAGATGAAGTAACCATTTAGTGCACCTCAACTCCAAAGGACCCGAAATTTAACATCATTTTATCCTATATTGGTTGTCTCTGTACATTATGCTTGATAAGTCTTGACAAAGAGATTAATATAGAACATTTGTATAAGACAATTTATGAGTTTGATTTTTTTTGTTCTCTAAGCATGTACCAATGATTCAAGTAAGCTATTTGATGATATCTCTTTTTATATTTGAGCAATGGCTGTATGTTTTCGATGTTCATGAAGTTGTGTATGCTGTAAGTTAGGGGGTGTACACATTAATGTGAAAGTTATTGTTAATCTCATGTCTGTTCGATATGCTAATATTGTTTCATGACTTATGCTTAAAAAATTTCAATAAAGATTAATGATATTTTCTTGCTTATGTCTATCGTTTTCGATTGATGTCAAAAGGGAGCGAGAAGAAAATTGAAAGAAAAATGAATATTAAAAAGCGATGCATGAACTTCGGGGAGCATTGAGCATTATGTTGCATGAAGGATAGATAAAAGAATTTGAGATATATGTGCTTATACTTTTTGCATGATGTCAAAATGGAAAGAGAGAAAAATTAAGATATACATAGACTTGGGGGGGAGTTTGTCAAAATATTCATGAGAGCACATAGATAGTGGAGCATTTATTATGTGCATATTTTGACATAGCTTTATATTTATTTTTATCTTAATTTTCTATACTCGTTTGCCATCATCAAAAAGAGAGATTATTGGCCTAGTTAGCCCACTAACTATGTCACACTTATAATTTTGATGATAACAAACAAGTCACTGATACAATTATCACCTATGAGAGGAGGCGCAAGAAGTCGAAGGAGTAATTGCTAGGCGCACCGACGATTTGAGGGTGATTTTCTTTAGGCATTACTAGTTTTGTTTTAGTTGTTGTACGCACCACGCCTAATCATTATATAAGTGATGGTGTGGGCTAGGGTTAGAGCATCGAATATTGTATCCGTCTTTTGACATTTCCTAGAGTTCTCCGAGGAGATCTAGAAGAGAGTTTAGGCTTTTCCCTTAGCAAAAGCTATGAGAGAGGCCAACTCTCCCAAAATTGGCTATTTATCCCTTTGTAACCATATTTCCCTATTTCCAATTCAATAAAAATCCCCAAATTCCACCAAATCAACCATAGTCCGCATCAATTTGGCATCAGAGCTCTGATCCAATGGCAGCAACAAGATCATCTACGGCAAAGTCTCTGGAGGAGAGGTTAGATGCGGAAATCGTCGAGCGAAAGAAAGATATGGCGGATCTCATCGAACAAATCGCCGCAGTCAGATCTGATCTCAAGGAGAATATGGAGCAGATGAAGGAGATGATCGCGCACCTCCTAGCCCAAAATACATCCGGAATCTCGCAATCAAAGGAGTGAACGACTTCAGATCTGAATCTCCAATCAGATCTGAGGACGATGGCGACCCGCACGGCAAAGGGGAAGGCGGTGATGATTCCAGATCACGGGGGTGATCCTAGAAGAGGTCGATCCAGATCTGGATCTGGAAGACGAAGAATGGCAGGAAGATCTCACCGAAAGCTCTGAAGAGGAACAAAACACAAGGCGACGACGGCAAGCGCAGCCGGCAGCCCTAGGGGACCGCCAGAGGGGAGCCAACCCCCTGGCAGCCCACCTGAGGGCCGCCGACAACCAGCAGCCCTGCAGGGGGGGCGATGGACGGGCGACCCCGCCTGGGGGTCGCCGGAGGCGGGCGACCCAACAGGGGGGCCGCCGAGGCGGAGCGACCCCAGGCGGGGGCCGCCGGGGGCGGGCGAAGCCGCAGGGGGGTCGCCGAGCCTGGGCGACCCCGCCTGGGGTTCGCCGACGATGAGCGGGCCCGCCACGGGTCCCGCAGGCCACGGGCGGGCCGCGCGCGCGACGATAGTCTTCCTGTGTACCACAGGGAGGCGACGAGTGGCGAGAAGGGCGCGTACGGGGTGCTCGTGGTCCAGAGTACTCGAAGGACAGTGATGGTGGCCCTGAGGGGCGACAATGAGCTGACAGGCATGATCGTAGGTATGAGGAAGATGCTCGTTACCACGTGGAGGAGTACGAGGAAGAAGAGGAGCGAGATAGGAGGGAGGACCGACGATGGGATTATGGAGGAGTCAGATTTAGAGATCACCACCGCCAGCAGCAGTATTATCGTGTTGACAGAGGAGATCCACGAGCGGATGATCGCATTCGGAATCTCAAAATACCTCTGTTTGAGGATAGCGATGCTACGGGGTGGATGTACAGGGCTGAGAGGTACTTCGAGATGTTGAGGTTGACGGAGGCGGAGAGGCTTCGGGCGGTTGCACTCTGTTTGGAGGGAGAGGCCCAGAATTGGTGGAGGTGAAAGGAGCAGCAGAGACCTCTGAGGACCTGGGACGGGTTTAAGGAGGCACTATTACACCGATTCCGAGACTCTCAGGCGAGGGGAGCTTATGAGCAGCTACATGCCTTGAGGCAGGTGGGGACCGTGCGAGACTACATTAAGCAGTATGAGGTACTCACTAGTAGAGTGCGTGGGATGCCTGCAGAGTCCCTAGAAGGGTTCTTTATGGATGATTGAAACCCACCATTAGGTCTAAGCTTCGCACTCTAAGACCTCGTGGATTGGAGGAGCAGATGGAGCTAGCACTGACAGTTGAGGACAGGTTGGCAGACGAGCGCCGCGCCAGGGGGCGTTTGGAGGACAGTTTTCACGTCCACATGCTGTTCCAGGAGGACAGTCAGGCGTTGCAGGAGGGGCCCCAGCAGGCGGAGGGAGACCCGGGGATATGAGACGCGGGGGGCCATACAAGAGGATGACAGATGCAGAGATGCGGAATCGTAGAGCAAATGGATTGTGCTTCAAGTGCGACGAAAGTTTTACCCCAGGGCACAGGTGTCGCAACCAGGCCTTGCAGGTATACGAGGTGTACGTTGAGGACTTGGAGGGGGAGCAGGCAGAGGAGGAAGCGGTAGAGCCCGAGGAGGACGGCGGACCTCTACTACTGGAGGCGGCCGAAGTCTCGCTTAGCTCCATTGCGGGGCTTACACGGGTGCACACCATGAAGCTGCCTGATAGAGTTCGAAACATGGACATGGTGATTCTGATAGATAATGGGGCCACCCACAATTTCGTATCCCCTAGGGTGATTGAGGGCCAAGGGATACAACTGACGGAGACGGAAGGCTTCGGAGTCATACTCGGGATCGGAGTGGTAGAGCAGAGTAGAGGCATCTGTCGAGACCTGATGGTGTCCATACAGGGAGTGGTGGTCACCGGGGATTTCTTGCCCTTGACTTTGGGCAACGTCGACCTGATTTTGGGGATGCAGCGGTTGCAGTCGTTGGGGGAGACGAAATTCAACTGGAAACTGCTACGGATGGAGTTTCAGGTGGACGACAGGAAGGTGGTACTTCTGGATGATCCGAGTTTGTGTTGTTCGTCGGTGTCCTACAAGACTATGGCGAAGACACTTTAGGCGGGAGGAGGATTCTTAATTAAGCTACAGGGGTTGGTGACCGACGAGACTGTGGGAGAGACGATAGTACCACTGGAGGTGGAGCAGCTACTGCAGGGGTTTGAGGGGGTGTTCCAGCCACCCAGCGGTCTTCCACCGCCAAGGGATCATGAGCACGCTATCGTGCTTAGAGAGGGGGTTGTCGCCCATTAGTGTGCGTCCATACTGATACCCCCAGGTACAGAAGGATGTGATCAAGAAGCTGGTACATGAGATGCTGCATGCGGGGGTCATCCGCCCTAATGCGAGTCCTTTTTCTAGTCCAGTGCTGCTGGTGAAGAAGGACGGCAGTTGGAGGTTATGTGTCGATTATCGGACTCTCAATAAGGAAACTGTCCCCGACAAGTTTCCTATCCCGGTGATCGACGAACTACTAGATGAGTTACATGGAGCGGTGGTCTTCTCGAAGATCGACCTGAAGTCAGGATACCACCAGATCCGCATGAGACAGGAGGATGTGCAGAAGACCGCCTTCAGAACTCACGAAGGCCACTACGAGTTCCTCGTCATGCCCTTTGGGCTGACGAACGCACCTGCCACCTTCCAGTCGTTGATGAATAGGGTCTTCCGACCCTACCTGCGGAGGTTCGTCCTGGTCTTCTTCGATGATATACTAGTCTACAGTGCATCACTACAGGACCATCTGGGCCATCTTGAGATAGTGCTACGAGAGCTGGAGGACCATCAGCTACAGGCCAACCAGAAGAAGTGCCTCTTCAGACAGGCGCAGGTGGAGTACCTGGGTCACATTATTTCGGCGGACGAAGTGGCGGCCGATCGATCGAAGATTTCAGCTATGTTGGATTGGCCGCAGCCAACGACGATACGGGCCTTGCGGGGGTTTCTGGGTCTCACGGGGTATTATCGGCGGTTCGTGAATGGGTACGGCACCTTGGCATGGCCCCTTACAGAACAGCTGAAGAAGGATAGTTTTTGCTGGGGTGAGGAGGCGACGAGGGCATTCCAGGCCCTCAAGGAGGCGATGACGACAGTGCCGGTGCTAGCACTCCCAGATTTTGAGAAGTTCGTGGTGGAGTCGGACGCGTCGGGCTTCGGGCTGGGGGCCGTGTTAATGCAGGAGCAGCGGCCGATCGCCTACTTCAGCCAGGTCTTATCTTCCAGGGCCAGGTTGAAATCTGTCTATGAGCGAGAGTTGATGGCAATCGTGCTGTCAATACAGAAGTGGAGGTCATACCTACTAGGGAGAGAGTTTGTGGTACGAACAGACCAGCGGATTTTGAAGTACCTCCTGGAGCAGCGCATGGTGGCGGAGGAGCACCAAAGGTGGTTGTCCAAGTTGAGCGGATACAAGTTCGAGATTCACTACAAACCCGGCTCGAACAACAAGGCGGCAGATGCGCTCTCCCGACGAGATGAGGGGGTGCATGTGGTGGCTCTTTCTATCCTGATACTGCTGAGGAGCGACGCCTTGCTAGCAGAGATTGAGGCAGACGAGGGACTGCGGCAGATCCGTGAGGCTATCACGGGGGATCTACAGACTTTCCGGCTATACATTGGAGGAGCGAATACTGCTGTAACGGGGGGAGGCTGGTGATTCCACGTACTTCTAGTCACATTCCTACTCTCTTCCATGAGTTCCATGGCAGCGCTGTGGGAGGCCACTCGGGAGGATACCAGACGTATCAGAGGATGGCTCGGGAGCTCTACTGGCCAGGTATGAGGAAGGATATCGTGAGGCTGGTCTCGAAGTGTGATATATGCCAGCGCCACAAATACCAGGCGACATCCCCAGCAGGTCTCTTACAGCCATTGGACTTACCGCAGAGGATATGGGAAGACATCTCGATGGATTTCGTGGAGGGGCTACCATGATCAGAAGGCTTCACTACGATATTTGTTGTGGTTGA
The DNA here is from genome assembly GCA_030789695.1 of Scilla litardierei. Classification (NCBI taxonomy): domain Eukaryota; kingdom Viridiplantae; phylum Streptophyta; class Magnoliopsida; order Asparagales; family Asparagaceae; genus Scilla; species Scilla litardierei. Next base: position 91,015,870 of record CM061142.1, read on the forward strand.
TCGCCTCAGCAAATACGGCCATTTCATCCCACTACGCCATCCATTTACTACAGCGTCAGTGGCAGTAGCTTTTTTGAGGGAAGTGGTCAGGTTGCATGGGTATCCTCGCTCGATTGTGTCAGACAGGGATAAGGTGTTTTTGAGCACCTTTTGGAAGGAGATGTTCCGACTACAGGGTACATCGCTACGACGGAGCACTGCTTACCACCCGCAGACGGACGGCCAGACGGAGGTGCTTAATCGCAGTGTGGAGACATACCTACGGTGTTTTGCGTCAGAGACACCTAGGAAGTGGGCCGGGTGGTTAATGTGGGCTGAGTACTGGTACAACACCTCGTACCACTCAGCGGCGAGGATGACACCGTTTCAGATTGTGTATGGCCGAGATCCACCACATCTAGTGCACTACAGCAGAGGATCCACCCCGGTGTCGGGATTAGAGCAGCAGCTGGCGGATCGTGACCGGGTGTTAGAGGAGTTGAAGCGCCATCTACTGTGAGCCCAGCAAATCATGAAGAAGAAGGCAGATGCACATCGCAGGGAGGTGGAGTTCACCGTAGGAGAGCGTGTTTATTTGAAGCTTCGACCCTACCGACAGCGCTCTATGGTCCAACGGCTTAATGAGAAGCTGGCGACGAGGTATTATGCGCCCTACGAGGTTGAGGACCGGATCGGCAAGGTTGCATATCGACTGAGATTACCTCCCACTACCCGGATCCATCCGATTTTTCACGTATCGTAGTTATGCCGAGCTATTGGAGATCATGCGGCATCGGCTACGTTACCACCGACTCTGACGGTCGACATGGAGGTACTTTTGGCACCCGAGGAGATTATGGGCATTCGCACAGGAGCATCGGAAGCACGGGAAGTACTGATTCATTGGTCAGGATTGCCGGAGTATGAGGCAACGTGGGAGTTTTACGATCATATCCTGCAGCAGTATCCTGATTTCCACCTTGAGGACTAGGTGAAACTCCTGTGAGGAGTAGTGATACGATTATCACCTATGAGAGGAGGCGCAAGAAGGCGAAGGAGTAATTGCTAGGCGCACCGACGGTTTGGGGGAGATTTTCTTTAGGCATTAGTAGTTTTGTTTTAGTTGCTGTATGCACCACGCCTAATCATTATATAAGTGATGGCGTGGGCTAAGGTTAGAGCATCGAATATTGTAGCCGTCTTTTGACATTTCCTAGAGTTCTCCGAGGAGATCTAGAAGAGAGTTTAGGCTTTTCCCTTAGCAAAAGCTAGGAGAGGGGCAAACTCTCCCAAAATTGGCTACTTATCCCTTTGTAACCCTATTTCCCTATTTCCAATTCAATAAAAATCCCCAAATTCCACCAAATCAACCTTGGGGGAGCCGGGCCGCCGGGCCGGGCCGGGCCGGGGTTCTCCCCGGCCGGGCCGGGCCGGGCCGGCCCGGTTTTTCGATGGGCCCGGCCGGGCCTATTTGACACCATGAGTCCGCATCAGTCACATGCTACTAATAGGTTTGTTTAGTGACTTTCGGATCAAATAAGACTACATTGACCAAAGGGCAATTTCGTAATTTCTACATCATACAACTTGTCCCAAAAATGCTCATGATCACGATCACGCAATCTAAGCTACGGTGATATCTCTCTGATTTATTACTTCTATTTTAGATCAGTTAGATTTATATTTTTGTGAGATTGTTTATCGAATAACTTCACCGTCAGAAGTTATCGTTGAGCCTATATTCTCTGAGTTGGATAGTGTAACGGTTCGATCACCACCCGAAAGTGTGAACATGTTGTAACGGTAGGATCACCACCCGTAAGTGTGATCAGCTTCTTTTTAGGGTAATCAAAAAGGTTTAAATCCTCTGGGTTAAGGTCGGAGAGTAGGCGGGGAGCCAACTCTGGTAAAAATCTGTGATTTGTGTGCTCTGCATTATTCCGTCGCGTCTTAAATTTTTAATTCATGCCATACATCCTATTCACCCCATCTAGGGTGTTTTTCACCCTACTGTCTAAGGACAGAACGCTGATCATGAAGGTCTCCCCATAGGTATCACGAAATTGGTGTAGCAGACAATCCTTAAATTCCTCTCATTCGCGCACAGGCCGTTGCTACTCTCTATCGGTGCCAAGACAATGCCTCACCCTCCAAACATATCTCGACCGCCCTAAGTTTCTTTGCATCAATAAGGTGTGTCACCCCAAAGTACCTATCCGCCATGTAGATCCACCCATAAGGTTCCTCTCCTTCAAATATAGGCATCTTTAATTTCCTGACGCTGTTGTCGGTGTTGAAATCCCAGATGATGCTCTCCCTCGATACTGGTCATAGTAGTACTACCGTTACGGGCCATGTCGTACATCAAAGTCTCCAAATATGTGTCCCTCTTCTCCATCTTTGTTCTCTCAAACCGCCATCTTCCCAATAAGATCCTCCTCCATCGTCCACGTACCCCGACACCTTATCGTGATATCATCGAACTCCTCGTAGTCTCGTGCACAATGTCGGGGTGTCTCTCCTACAAAATCCACGCCATTGGCCCCTGAAAGTCCTGCAGATCCTCGTCGATGTCCCGACAAGGCCACACGCGCTCCTCCAACCCCCCGACAAGCCACCAGGGGCTTGGCCGGGCCTTGGCGGCCTCGCCGGCCCTCGATTTTCTCCAGCACGGCTCCATATAGACTGCAGGGCCCCAGGTGTTGCTGTGGCATTTTGCCACCCTCTTTGGTGTCTTCCTCCGCTTCCTCGGACTCCACTTCCGCATCGGAGAGAAGCCCTTCTCTAAAATCTTTGATTTTTTTCATTTCTTCTCTCCAAAGGTTTCGCCTTTCGCCTTAAATCTTGGTTGTTGTCCAGATCTGAATTCTTTGCCTTTAACAACATGACGATTTGTTGATATATCTGTTGATTTGATTGTATGAGAGCTTCCAACTCCGTGTTCATCCTTGTTTCCAAGACCTTCACTTTGGATCTGATTGCAGATCTCATCTCCTCCATCAATTGCTTCAATCCTCTAAATTTGTCATCCATTTTCTCCTCCAAATGTTCTACTTATTACAATACTGCCACTGCCATGGATCGTTGAACTCTAATACCAATTTGTTATGATTGGCAAAATAAAATAATATAAAAATAGAGTTTTTTGTGGAAGATTTTGAGAAAAGGGTGGGAACTTTATAGATCTCAAAAGAAGAATTCAAAAGATAGTGGACCTCTTTCGAGAGAAGGTCGCTCTCCTAACTTTTACTTCGAATGAAAAACTTAAACCTCCAAGATCTAGGGTTCTATATAGTCCTAGAAGATCTCTCACAATATTCAGCATGCCTCCCACAAACCCTAGCCACCACCTAATAAACACTCTTCAGCCCTGAAATTTCAAAAATACAAAAAATTACGAAAATGCCCCCTACATTCCAAAATTACAAAAACGACACTGGTTCAGCTCCTCGTCCTTGATGTAACGATGTCGATCCACGCCTCCTCTTTTGGTAAGTGATAATCGCATCAATTCACTATATTTGTGATGTATTAAAGTTTTGGAATATAAAGATCAAAATGAATGATGTCAATCATCTAAGAAAATTGGTGATTCGAGTTTTGATGACCGCCTAAGAGGGTTTTCCTCTGATGATGCCTTTTTCATTTTTCTTATTATATATATATATATGGCAAGTAAAAGGATCTTTATTAATAACAAGATATATACAAATTTATAACGCTAATAGTACCAGCAGATAACAAGAAGAGATGGGAGAGGGCACCAGCGCCGTCACCCACTACCTCATACTATCTACCGTATCTATAAGTGCCACCAGATATCCCAAAAATCCAAACAAATACTAACTGGCCTAAAATTGATATACAATTTAACCAGCATCGATAAATCCCCAATTGATAAAGGGGACTAGATCCGATGCCTGATCAGTATCCATGTCATGAAGGGAAATAAGAACATCAGCCGCAATATCCTTGAATAGATCCGTCTTCCCCACTTTAGTAGCTTCAAAAATCCTCTTGTTACGTTGCTTCCATATGTGACATACCATGGAGGCTAAAGCTGCCTTAGCTAGGACCCCTACAGGGTCCGTTTTGCTATAAAGGGAGAGGATCGGATCGCAGGTACGTGCCAGTGAATTTGGGACGACTCCCGTGTAGCCCAGCTTTAGTAGACTTCTGGATAAGATATAACGCGAGTAAGCGCACTCAAAGAACAAATGTGATATACTCTCATCCGATGTGTCTTCGCAAAGAACGCAAGATTGTTCGATGATAATTCCGCACTTGGACAAATAATCACGAGTTGGCAGCTTACCTCGAAAAGCACGCAGCGAGCAAATGCCCATTTTTGGAATTTGTCTTGAATGCCAAATTAAATTGGAGTAGATAAAATTAGGATGTGGCTCACGAGAGCCTTCCCATGCTGAGCGGAATGAATAAGTGGGGCCCGGTACCCACTTCCAGCCATCAGGTCCCCCGGACATAGGGAAATATGCCTGAGGATTGATAATAAGTGCAAGACGTTGGGATCATTCAACCATCCCGCATCTGTCCAAAAATCACACACGTGCAACCCTTCTGATCCAGGAGCAGGAGATTGAAGGAGATATAATGGGCCATTTGGATGCCAGTTGTCAAACCAAAGGATGTTGAAGAGCTATCATTATTATTATTATATATATAATGTGTATCATACGTCATATGAGGCTTTGCCTCATATACACTCTCACAAAAAGGTGACAAGTATACCAAGTACAAGCCTCATATGGGCTTGTACTTGGCACCTTTTTGTGAGAGATCAAAGCCTCATATGGCGTATGATACACATTATTCTCATATATATATACACACTCACATACACACACACATATAACTTAGATTAGATTTCATATCAAGACATACTTACCATTCCTTTTATCTAGTTACGCTTTGTGTGAGACGACACTAAACATAAATACATCAACATCTCATCAAGTTTGAACATCGATATTGTTATCACTTATCAAGTGAAAGAAATATAGACATCTCCATGTAATTACTAATTTAGTAAGATTTATAGTAACAAAAGAACAATAAAGGTAAAGAACTTCTTGCTTTTTGCCATAATTATGTGTTTTATGGAACAAGACTGACCCTCAGGCTAAAAACATGTAGGCAAAACTATCACACTCTTCCCCATCAATATCAAACCTTTTTATTACAAAATAACAAATGGAAAATTAACTTCTGCAATTGTTCGCAAACGATATTTAGTGAAGAGGAAGAGGTTAAAAAAGTAAATGCAAGCCATTTTTATAGTTTACCTAAATGGTGAGGTTGCGAAGAATTATGGTTAAATTCATTTGCAGTCATCCATGGGCACACATCTTGTAAAGGGACCAGTATCAAATTAACTAGGGTAAATTTTATTGTGACCATATCAGTTAGGTTTGCTCCAAGTTGGTCACAGAGACGCTAAAGATTGTAAAAGAGATTGTGATGCGGACCCGAGCCCGCACCCACCACTTGAGGCCGGCGGCTATCTAGGGGGGACCCACCCCCCTTTAGTCACTTACGTGCGCCGTAGGAGGCACGGTAGCACGTAGGAGGGTTAGTTAGGGGTATTCTAGTCATTTTAGACTAGATTAGTAATTCCCCACTTTTCTATAAATTAGGGCTAGCCGTCTTTATTTGTTTTTATGCTTGATTTGTGAAAACACTTTGAGTTATCAATTGTGAGGGTTTTTAGGCTTTGATCCGTTCATTCAAAGCTAGGAGACAGGATCTCGTCTCGAAGGAGATCCATTTATCTTGTGTTCTTCGCAAATCATTCTCTATAAAATTCCTCTTTTTATATTTTCCTCTTTTAAAAATCTGAACTTTATTGATTCGATCCACCGGATCGTATCAAATTGGTATCAGAGCATTGAGATCCAATGGCGACGAGCACGAGGTCAAAGGCGGATGGCGTGGATGAGAATGTACAAGGGCTTCGAGAAGAGTTCACCCGGGAGATCGAGGGCTTGAAGAAAACCCTAAGTGAATCCATCAAGGATCACGCCCATTCGCAAGAGGACATCCAAACCGAGCTTCGGGGCATGCGAAGGGACGCCGCGCAGACGGCAAGGGACATCCAAGGGTTAAAGGAGGCAACTTCAGATCTGAAGTTTTTAAGGGAGGCTACATCGTCAATTCCGGAAATAAAGGCTATGCTCCAAGCCCTCACGATGGAGAGGGGAAGAGATCGGGGCAAGGGGATTCAAGGGGGAGAAAATCAAGGAGATTCTACCCTTGAATCAGCAATTTGGGAGCAACCGGAGGGGATGACGGCTACGGCGACATTTTGGGGGCGAAACGCGGCCCCCCAAAACCCTAGGAGGGCCGGCCAGCAGGAAACAGGGCCGACATGCCCTCCTGGGCCTGCGAATGACCCGGCAGGCCCCTCAGGGCCTGCGTAAAGTACAGCAGGCCCTGTTGGGCCTGCGCAGCACGCGACAGGCCCAACTGGGCCTGCCGCAGCTGCGGCAGGGCCCAGCGGGCCTGCCGCAGCAGCTACAGGCCCGGACGGGCCTGCTGCGGCATCGGCAGGCCCATTCAGGCCTGCCGCTGCCCCAGCAGCCCCGACCCGGCCTGCAGCCCAGTTCTGGGGGCCCGCCGAGGTGCAGGCGGCCCCCTGGGGGCCCGCGTCGATGCCAACTACTTTCCGAGGGCCCCCGGTAGCGCAGACAGGCCCATGGGGGGCCAGATGGAGGCGGATGGGCCCGGGACACGATGATTGGGGCTCCAGCAGCCCAATTTTGGAGACCAGAGGCTCACCCACAGGTACTGAGACCGCAGGTGGACCCCAGACAGGTATTTGATGGCTTTCCGGAGCGGGGACAGGGCCCGGGGGCTACTTTGGAGGCCGGACAGCGCCGGTACAGCAGCCCAGAGGAGCCGGAGGACCCATGATGGCGCGACAGCAGGAGTTTCCGGGGTACAATTACCAGCCCGAGGCGTGGGAGCGACCCGGGTGGCCTGAGGAGCTGTACGGGGCTGACAGAGGAGGACCCGTTGAGGCAGTCGGCGGAGGATTCGGCCGTGGGGGAGACCGCGGTAGAGATGGGGGTCCACAGGGAGACATTAATGCAGACCGCCGCCTCATGAAGCTGAAGATGCCGATTTTTGACGGCACAGACCCGGACGGATGGATCTACCGGGCGGAGCGGTATTTCCAGGTGATGAGACTGACGGAGGAGGAGGTTCTGCGAGCCATATGGATCTACTTCGAGGGGAAGGCGTTGGCATGGTACCGGTGGAAGGCGGCACGGACGCCCTTTCGCACTTGGGAGGAGCTTTCTGCACTGATACTAGACCGGTTCCAGGAGACCCCAGGAGGAGATTTCTACGAGCAGTTATCTGCTTTGAGGCAGGAGGGGACGGTCAGGGATTATGTGGAGAGGTTCGAGATGTTGAACAGTAGGGTGAAGGGGGTGACTGACGAGGTGATGATCGGGAATTTCATGAGGGGGTTGAAGCCCTCTATCCGAGCAGAGCTGAGGATGCAGAGTCCGGGGACATTAGAGGATGTCCTTCGCCTGGCCCACAAGGCGGAGGAGAAGCATGCGGAGGAGAGGAGCACTCGGGGAGCTTGGGGAGCCCAGAGCCAGCGTAGTCAGACGGCACCGGTTCCACCTCCGGGAGTTACAGTAGCACCAGGGGACGCGGAAATGAAGAAATAGGAAACCCGACCAGTGATCCCTGGTAGGCGGATGACTGAGGCTGATATGAGGGCAAGGCGTGCCGCAGGCCTCTGTTTCAGATGCGATGAGAAGTTCAGTCCCGGTCATCGATGTGCGAGCAGGCTGATGCAGATCGTGATAATGCCGGACGAGGGGGAGTATGCAGAGGAGAGAGCGCCAGTGATGACGGAAGAGAGCGAGGCTGAGCACGCACATCTGGATGTAGCGGAGGTGTCCCTGAACTCCTTGGTAGGGGTAACCACGAACCATACCATGAAGTTGTCAGTGCGATTGGACGACGCGCCGGTGACGGTACTCATAGACAGTGGGGCTACCCACAACTTCATCTCTCGACATTTGGTTGATCGTCATAGGTTGCAGGTGAGCACCTTGGAGACGTTTACGGTCCTCTCCGGGACAGGAAGGAGGGAGGAGACCAGTGGGATGTGCAAGGGGCTGAGTCTGACCTTACAAGGGGTGCAGATCGTGGAGGACTTCTTGCCCCTAGAGTTGGACAATATCGATGTGATTTTGGGCGTGCAGTGGCTGAGGGGGTTGGGCGAGGTGAAGATGAATTGGAAGCAGCTTAGGATGGAATTCCAGGAGGGGGGTCGCACGGTGGTTCTGACAGGTGACCCTAGCCTCTGTTTTCCCTCGGGGGCCTTCAAAGCCAGATCTCCACCTTGAGGACAATGTGGCTCTTTTAGGGGGCGGTATTGATGCGGACCCGAGCCCGCACCCACCACTTGAGGCCGGCGGCTATCTAGGGGGGACCCACCCCCCTTTAGTCACTTACGTGCGCCGTAGGAGGCGCGGTAGCACGTAGGAGGGTTAGTTAGGGGTATTCTAGTCATTTTAGACTAGATTAGTAATTTCCCACTTTTCTATAAATTAGGGCTAGCCGTCTTTATTTGTTTTTATGCTTGAAGTGTGAAAACACTTTGAGTTATCAATTGTGAGGGTTTTTAGGCTTTGATCCGTTCATTCAAAGCTAGGAGACAGGATCTCGTCTCGAAGGAGATCCATTTATCTTGTGTTCTTCGCAAATCATTCTCTATAAAATTCCTCTTTTTATATTTTCCTCTTTTAAAAATCTGAACTTTATTGATTCGATCCACCGGATCGTATCAGATTGCCATTGTGGGCGTAGCCTCATATATATCAGAGATAACGCACTAGCTAAAATCACAAATTACAAAATTCCAATAGCTGTCTTATTTAACTGAAGTGCATAGTCTTCAGACACCCACTAATGACAAAGATAATTAGATGGGTTTGATTCCTAAGCTGTTGTAGTAAGATAAGAAGATTGGCAAGTTGACAAAAATTATGAAGCCCTGCATGTTCTTATTCCAAGTATCAGCTCTCTTTTTTCCAGTTGTATTCAATATCACAGATTCACAATCATTTATTTCTAAGTTTCTTGTTATAAGCTGAATTGAAAAGTGGGCCATTTGCTGCATAGATTGTTAAGCAAAATGGTCCCACATTAGAAACATAAAGAACATGAGAAAATAAATTGAAATTCAGACCTCTACTTAATACCTTAAGCTTTTGGGTTAGAATATTCTGGCCAAGATTATGGCCTCACCTATTTAAAACATGCCCCCCCCCCCCCCCCCCCCCCCCCCCCCCGCGATTTCTTTCTAATTCTAGCATGGTATTAGAGCTCAAGCTCTTCTCTAATCTCTAATACGGGTGGTTATTCTTCTCTAACATGGCTTCCAAACTCAAAGGTGAATCCACCTTGAGTTTGAGAGGTGGTGTTAAAAGAAAGGTCACACATTTGAATAATAGGAAAGTGGAGAGTATCAATTGAAAGTTGGGGCTCTGCCTAATAGTTTAAGTTTTTGGGTTGGAGTATATCAAATGAAAGTAGAGAGTATCAATTGAAAATTGGGGCTCTGCCTAATAGTTTAAGTTTTTGGTTGGAGTATATCAAATTCTCAGACAAGATTATATCATCACCAATCTACTAAACATGTGACCTCTTGATTCATATTTTATTTCTAACACAAACAAAATTTCTATCTATTACCAATTGATCTCAACAACCAAAATATGGAAAATGGACTATCAATCATTGGGAAAGTTTGATAAGCAAATTACAATCAAATGGTCCTCTAATAAACCCACCGTTGGAGATTTTTTTATCCATCGGACTACAAGCTACAACAAATCAGAAGGTGAACCCTCTAACTAGGTCCTCGTACATCCATAAGAAGTAGCTGTGATAATGAACGCTGGTGCTCTTTCTCAAATCCGCAAATCTTTATCCAATTGGCAGCCTAAGTTTACAAGTGCATTAGCACAGAAATTAGCCTCCCGAAAGACATGTCGAAAAGTACAATGGAATCGCGAGGCAAACTCCCGAATATCCAATATCAAACTTAGAAGAGAGTGAGAGGAGACATCAGGCGCATCAAGGAGAAGAAGAGGAACCTTAGAATCACACTCACGCATAATACTATGGAACCCTCAATGCCAAGTAATCGTCAGCCTAAATCAAATAGCTTGAAATTCAGCATTTAAGTTAGCACAACACCCAATGTAGGCGGAGAAACCAAGTAACCATGTACACATGTCAGTACGAAATAGTCCACCTGCCCCTAAAATTCCCGGATTTCCTTTACTATCCCCATTAACATTAAGCTTTACAACTCCACTATTAGGAGGGAACCACCTAATCACAGAAGTAGCAGAATGAACTATTGCATGATTACCATAAATTCGTGATACCTCTTATATAATAAGGGCGATATGTTGCACAATAATTGTATCACTATCACCCTCGTCCACAACCCAAAACCCCCTCTTACAACGGGCTCCCCAAAGCTTCCACAAACAGGTAGCAAAAAGAATAACTCGATCGAGCGGATAAATCTTTGCATTCAAGAATTCCTTCACACACTTTAATAGAGGTAACTAATAGAATCCAGGAAAGACCGTCGTAAGGAAGAAGACATTCTAGACCGTTTCTACCGACGCGAATCTCGTAGGACATGAATAGTAGTTTCTGCCTCTACTACACATAAGGAGCACAAATTTGACGATGTTATATCCCGCTGAAATCACAAATCATTAGTAACAATTCTTTCCGTCAAGACTATCCATAGAAAGTGCAGCCATCAAGCAGGTAAGGGCAACTTCCACATCCATGCATGATGATCATCCATGTTTAGGTGGTGGTTTTTCCACTGCAGATACAAAGACGGAGATGTAAATTTCACAATGAAAGTGAGACGTCATATCTATCTATCTCCCTATATTGTGACTTTTGAAAGTGGATAACACATAATTAGTTGAGCAACATTCTCTAGCATAGATAACGATAACTCCAAGCTAAACAAAGTACTGGACAAATATCTGAGAAAAATCCACCCCAGTCGGAGGAGAAGTAATAGACAAAAGTGATTGCCCCAACCAATTATCACTCCAAAATTTAGTAGTGGTCCTATCACCAACCCGTTTAACAAGTCCATCCTTCAACGTCTGCAGACCATGGAGTAAACTTTTTCGGGAGTACGACCAAGAAGATGGGAGAGAATCCAAACATGCAATGTAGGAGACAATGTTCGTCTGGAAGTTTAAACTTCGACCACAAATGTTGAACCCAAAGAGAATTCGGCTTCCTCAAAAACCTCCCGGCTAATCTATGTAAAACACATCATTGTGCAACTCTATAGACCGAATACCAAGACCTTCTAACTTAGATAATATGTCAATGTAAGAAGTGAAATGTGCAAAGCTATTCTATAAAAAGTTGAAGAGCGACCACATAGCCCTTTTCAAAGTCATAAAATGCATGGTGGCTTAATATTTTACCATGTATGGTATACTAAGATATATAGTATATTACATACTATACTATTAATAATATATTATTCGTGTAACTAGACTAATGGATGACCGAGCATGTCTATATACTAGTGTGTGTCTAGACTAATGGATGACCGAGCATGTCTATATACTAGTATGTGTGCCTATATACTAGCATGTCTATATATACTAATGGATGATGCATGTGACCGTGTTATTGGTATTATATGTAATCCTTACTATTTAACTACATTATATTTGTTAGTGGTTGTGCCCTAGGCCAAATATTTGGACCTTTATGTTATGTCATTTTCATTTATAAAATGTTTCTCTTAATATTGTTATTATTATATTGCTTGCATGTTTCTTTATAATAATGTTTGAATAGTTGTTTATGCTATTTTAAGCATCCCTAGTCATTCATCAGTAATGGTTTAATGAAGAATTAAGACTAGTATGAGTTTGATAGATAATTATGAGATAATTATATGTATGGTGATACAAATCAAACTTATAGGTACTTGTTGGAGAACATGTACTGGATAGACTCGCTATGAGATCATTACATGGATTAGTGTCATAAATGATCTCATAATAGTTATGTCATTGAATCCTTCGACCTGAGCTCATCACAGTTTCCTACATAAGGAACATCATATTTTGACATAATCAAACGTTATCTTTAATCAGATAATCATAAAGGTTATGATCGAATATGATGTGAATTATGCAGAGGAAAGTGAATGAACAAGATGGAATTTGTCCCTCCCCTATGAGAGATATCTAATGGGCCCCTCGATAAGTAGGACTGAGAAATGCATGGCCATGCTCAAATGAATGTCATTTGATTTTATCAGTCTACTTAGAAAGCGAGAAATTAAATGTTTGAACTATATAAGTATGACATTGCCCATAACTTATGTTCAAATAAGATATCGTGTGACAAAAGGATAATGACATGTTCTATTGGTTAGGTTAATATCGGACTAACGATATTCATATTAATTGGGTAGTCAAAATGTCTTGCTAGAGACCAATTATGACTTGTGGGCTTCTAATGAGATTAGGCCCACTGCCAATTTAATATGAGCCTATTGGGTCGCACACAAAGAACGAATTGGATAGGATAGGGTTTAAACATGATTTCGAATATGATTTGAAATTCGTAATAAGGTGAAATATCTTAACCGTCAGATATCGTATCTCGTTAAGATATTATCCCTAAGATATCGTCGCTTAACTGAAATACGTTAATGTGTTAACGTGGGATTCTTATCCCTAAGATAGCGTCGCGTAACTGAATGTGGTTAAGGGGTTAACGTAGGATTCTATATAAGATATAGAATCATGATTTTCAGTTTTTACGTTTTTTCTATCTCCTCCGTTTTTGAGAAAAACAAAGAGCGAGAGAAACCCTAGTTGCGGCAAAGGAGCTAGCACCCTCGCAAGTCCTGTTCGTGACGTTCGCGCGTGGATACCGATTGAGGGTGGTCGTTCGTAGAACAGCACCTATAGTCCGACAGATTCAGATCGTCGACAGATTCAGATCGTCGCAGCACCTACAGTCAGACAGATTCAGATCGTCAGAAAGGTTAGTAATCTATTCGAATTAATTAGAATCGCATGGATCTCTTGGTAGGTTTCTATTTTCCGCTGCGTATAAGTTAGTTGTACTATGATAGAAACCCTAACAGTGGTATCAGAGCTTCTTGCGAATTCAATTGATTTGAGTAATGCAATGTTTATATGTATGAGATGTCTATATATTTGTTGGCATGATTTTAACCTGTATGTATGGTGATACATAAATACGATTACATGTTAAATGAAAACACAATCTGTTTAATCTGTCTGTATGAGATACAAATAATTGATGTTTAATAATATACATGACATATAGATGGCCACGAAATTAATCACTGTTAATTTGATCAACATGCTTTATGATTACGCTGTTATTAATATGATTAACGTGATTATTGTTAATATGATTAACATGTTAATTTATGATCATTGTTTAATATGATTAAACCTATGGTAATCACTGTTTAACTGTTTAATATGATTAAACTCACGCAGATCATTATTTAATATGTTTAATGTGATTAAACTTACTGTAATCATTTTTAATATGATTAAATCTAAGCAGATCATTGTTTAAAATGATTAATATGATCAACTAACACTGATTAATGGGACTGTTTAATTTGATTAAAATAACACTGATTTGATCAGCAGAGTCTGAGCAATGACTATTTAATACGATTAAATGATGCTGATATGATCAGCAGATTCATCACTCAGAAATTTAAATAAGGGGGTTTTTAAAGGCAGAAAATCATTAATGAGATTACTGATAATTCAAAACGCCGAGGGGCGCTGCCCCTCGACCCCGCCCAGGGGCGCCGTGTTCGTTGCGCATTATATGTCGTGGAAGTTATTAAACAGAATTTATGACATATCATTTTGAATAAAAATTTGATGCCATGCTATGTGATAACATGATTTGTTTTGATGATGTTTTACATGCTATCACATGTTTCATATATGTTATGTTTATCAGTTTTGTATGTGATGCGATATATGATGATATATGTGTATGAGATGCCATGTATGGAATGATGCATAATATATTAATATAAATAGACATCATAACTTAATTGTTAAAATTCCCTCACCATAATTTTAAGTCGTATGCCACCCATGATTTGAATACCTGTCAAGACTATGATCACCAAAATGTGGGTTCTGCCAAAGCGAAGTGCATTGGGTTATCATAGTAAGGCAGGATGGGTAATCGTGCTACCCATATATTTAAAAATGGTTAGACTTAATTAGGCTATCAAAATGGTTTTGGGCCTAAGGGCATTAGATGTGATTATAACATGCTGAGACATATGATGTCAAAAATCCCATAAAGAATCTAAGAATTATATGAGATATAATTGGTAAAGTGTTACCTACCTAAATAACTTGATTTTAAGTGTCATGCCAAAGCTGACTTAAAGTTGGGTGAAATATGGATCTTAGCCCACTAAAGTGTTGCAATTGTTGTAATTAATATTGAGGGTTATTATTTTTGTGGGAGCTTTATGAAACATTTTAAAATGAAATTGGTACTAATGTTTATTTTGCATATTTGTAGATCAATGGCATCTCATAACACTTCTGCACTGTCACTGCGATCTGTCCTTGAGAAGGACAAGCTGAAAGAAAATGGCACCAACTTCCTTGACTGGTTCAGAAACATGAGAATTGTTCTCAAGCATGAAAGGAAGGTGTATGTCCTGGATGATCCTCTCCCTGGAGAACCACCTACTGATGCTTCAAAGGCTGTAAAGGATAAGTATAAGAAACATCTTGATGATTCTGTTGATGTTGGTTGTCTCATGTTAGCCACTATGTGCCCAGAACTTCAGAAGGATCTGGAACACATGGAGGCTTATGAGCTGCGTGTTCATCTCAAGGAGACTTTCCAACAACATGCAAGGCAGGAAAGGTATGAGACTACCAAAGCTTTGCATGCTTGCAAAATGGCTGAAGGTGCATCAGTTAGCGCTCATGTTTTGAAAATGAAAGGCTACATTGATCATCTTGAAAGGCTTGGATTTCCCCTCAGTTTAGAACTGGCTACGGATTTGATCCTTAATTCATTGACTGATGGTTTTGATCAGTTTGTCATGCAGTATAATATGAATGACATGGAGAAATCTCTTGCTGAGCTGCATTCGATGCTTAAAACTGCTGAGCTAAGTATAAAGAAAAAGCCTAGTCATGTACTTATGGTGAACAAAGGGAAAGGAATGAAACACAAGGGAAAGGCTAAAGCAAGAGTTGCTGGTAAGCCTAAAGGAAAGGCTAAAGCAAAAGTTGCTGATAAGCCTGCAAAAGTTCCAAAGGAGGGAGTTTGTTTCCATTGCAATGAACCTGGTCATTGGAAGCGGAATTGCAAACTCTATTTGGAAGATCTGAAGAAGAAGAAGAGTAGTGAGACTACATCTTCGGGTATTTATGTTATTGAAATTAACTTATCTACTTCTACTTCCTGGGTATTAGATACTGGATGTGGATCTCACATTTGTACAAATGTGCAGGGGTTGAAAAGGAGTAGACAACTGAAAAGGGGCGAAGTGGACCTACGAGTTGGAAATGGAGCAAGAGTTGCTGCTTTAGCTGTAGGATCCTATGAATTGTCTTTGCCAAATGGGCTTTTATTAGTGTTGAATAATTGCTACTATGTTCCTACTTTGAGTAGGACTATTATTTCAGTTTCTTGTCTGGATGATGAACAATTTTATTTTCTTATTAAGAATAAGAGATGCTCCATTTATTATGATGATGTGCTTTATTGTATTGCTGATTCATATGATGGCCTTTATGTCCTAAATCTAGACAACTCCAACAGTGGAGAAATTTATAACATAACTGCTAAGAAATCCAAACCCAATAATATGAATCCCACATATTTATGGCATTGTCGTCTTGGCCATATAAACGAGAAACGCATATCTAAGCTCCATCAAGATGGACTTTTAGAGTCATTTGATTTTGAATCATTTGAAAATTGTGAATCTTGCTTATTAGGCAAAATGACAAAGAATCCTTTCACTGGACATAGTGAAAGGGCCAATGATTTATTGGGCCTAATACATACAGATGTATGTGGTCCATTAAGCATCCATGCGAGGGGAGGATTTCAGTACTTCATTACATTCACTGATGATTTCAGTAGATATGGCTATATCTATTTAATGAAGCATAAACATGAATCATTTGAAATGTTCAGAACTTTTCAAAATGAAGTACAAAATCAACTTGGCAAAACTATTAAGGCACTTCGATCTGATCGGGGTGGTGAATACTTGAGCCAAGAATTTGATGATCATCTCAAGGGTTGTGGAATTGTTTCACAATTAACTCCACCAGGAACACCACAGTGGAATGGTGTATCTGAAAGGAGAAATCGAACCTTATTAGATATGGTTCGATCCATGATGAGTCAAACAGATCTTCCATTATCCTTCTGGGGCCATGCCTTAGAAACAGCTGCGTTCACTTTGAACCGAGTTCCATCTAAAGCGGTTGAAAAGACACCATATGAGATATAGACTAGGAGAACACCTAGTTTGTCTTTTATAAAAATTTGGGGATGTGAGACTTATGTGAAAAGACAAGTCTCAGATAAGTTAACCCCAAAATCTGATAAATGCCTTTTTGTGGGATATCCTAAAGAAACTAAAGGATATTACTTTTATAATCCCTCAGAGAACAAAGTGTTTGTTGCTCGAAATGGTGTCTTTCTAGAAAAGGAATTTATTTCTAAAAGAACCAGTGGGAGCAAAGTACACCTCGAAGAGTTTCGAGAACCACAGGATGGTATAGAACCAACGATGGAAGTTCAACAAGTTCCATAAACAGTTGTAGAACCTGTACGAGCTACACAAGCATCACGCAGATCTGATAGGCCACGACACAAGCCCGAGAAATATGGATTTCTCATAACGGACACTCGTGAAGTACTGCTCATAGATCAAGATGAGCCTACTACCTATCAAGAAGCTGTGTCAAGTCCAGAATCTGAGAAATGGCTAGGAGCCATGAAATCTGAAATGCAATCCATGTATGATAATCAAGTTTGGACCTTGATTGATCCACCTGAAGGAGTTAAAACCATTGGGTGCAAGTGGGTTTTTAAGAAGAAAACTGACATGGATGGCAAAGTGCATACCTTTAAAGCAAGACTTGTTGCAAAAGGTTTCAAACAAACTCATGGTATAGACTATGACGAAACCTTTTCGCCAGTTGCAATGCTTAAATCAATAAGAATTCTAATTGACATTGTTGCGTACTATGATTACGAGATATGGCAAATGGATGTCAAAACAGCGTTTCTTAACGGAAACTTACTCGAGGATGTGTACATGACACAACCTGAGGGTTTTGTTCATTCAAAGAATTCTACAAAGGTTTGCAAGCTTCAAAGATCCATTTATGGATTAAAGCAAGCTTCTCGGAGCTGGAATCTTCGTTTTGATGAAACAGTCAAAGAGTTTGGATTCATACAAAATGAAGATGAACATTGTGTATACAAGAAGGTTAGTGGGAGCGCAGTAGTATTTCTTGTGTTATATGTTGATGACATATTACTCATTGGAAATGACATCCCTATGTTGCAAACAACCAAGACTTGGTTAGGGAGTTCTTTCTCAATGAAAGATTTAGGCGAGGCTGCTTATATCCTTGGCATTAAGATCTATAGGGATAGATCTAAAAGGATAATTGGTCTGAGTCAAAGTACATACATAGACAAAGTGTTGAATAGGTTCAGCATGCAAGAATCTAAAAGGGGATTCTTGCCAATGTCTCATGGCATTTCCCTTAGCAAGACTCAATGTCCTATGACATCTGATGAGCGAGATCGCATGAGTAAGATTCCTTATGCTTCGGCTATAGGATCTATCATGTATGCCATGATATGTACTCGACCAGACGTATCGTATGCTTTGAGCATGACAAGCAGATACCAGTCAGACCCCGGTGAAAGTCACTGGACAGCAGTCAAGAATATCCTTAAGTACTTTAGAAGAACTAAGGATGCATTCGTGGTGTATGGAGGATTGGAAGATGAGCTAGTTGTAAATGGTTACACAGATGCAAGCTTCCAATCTGATAAAGATGACTTTAAATCGCAGTCTGGATATGTGTTTATGTTAAACGGAGGTGCTGTAAGTTGGAAAAGTTCCAAGCAAAGCACTATTGCAGATTCTACAACAGAAGCTGAGTATATTGCAGCATCAGATGCAGCTAAGGAAGCAGTATGGATAAGGAAGTTCGTTACTGAACTAGGAGTAGTTCCTAGTATCGCAAATCCAGTGGTTCTCTATTGTGACAACAATGGTGCTATTGCACAGGCAAAAGAGCCCAGATCTCATCAGAGATCCAAACATTTACTCAGGCGTTATCATCTCATTCGAGAAATTATTAAGAATAATGACGTCGAGATATGCAGAGTACCAACAGATGACAACATTGCTGATCCACTTACCAAAGCTCTCTCACAAGCCAAACATGATAAACATATGAGGTCTATGGGTATTAGATACTTGTATAATTAGGCCTAGTGCTAGTGGGAGATTGTTAGTGGTTGTGCCCTAGGCCAAATATTTGGACCTTTATGTTATGTCATTTTCATTTATAAAATGTTTCTCTTAATATTGTTATTATTATATTGCTTGCATGTTTCTTTATAATAATGTTTGAATAGTTGTTTATGCTATTTTAAGCATCCCTAGTCATTCATCAGTAATGGTTTAATGAAGAATTAAGACTAGTATGAGTTTGATAGATAATTATGAGATAATTATATGTATGGTGATACAAATCAAACTTATAGGTACTTGTTGGAGAACATGTACTGGATAGACTCGCTATGAGATCATTACATGGATTAGTGTCATAAATGATCTCATAATAGTTATGTCATTGAATCCTTCGACCTGAGCTCATCACAGTTTCCTACATAAGGAACATCATATTTTGACATAATCAAACGTTATCTTTAATCAGATAATCATAAAGGTTATGATCGAATATGATGTGAATTATGCAGAGGAAAGTGAATGAACAAGATGGAATTTGTCCCTCCCCTATGAGAGATATCTAATGGGCCCCTCGATAAGTAGGACTGAGAAATGCATGGCCATGCTCAAATGAATGTCATTTGATTTTATCAGTCTACTTAGAAAGCGAGAAATTAAATGTTTGAACTATATAAGTATGACATTGCCCATGACTTATGTTCAAATAAGATATCGTGTGACAAAAGGATAATGACATGTTCTATTGGTTAGGTTAATATCGGACTAACGATATTCATATTAATTGGGTAGTCAAAATGTCTTGCTAGAGACCAATTATGACTTGTGGGCTTCTAATGAGATTAGGCCCACTGCCAATTTAATATGAGCCTATTGGGTCGCACACAAAGAACGAATTGGATAGGATAGGGTTTAAACATGATTTCGAATATGATTTGAAATTCGTAATGAGGTGAAATATCTTAACCGTCAGATATCGTATCTCGTTAAGATATTATCCCTAAGATATCGTCGCTTAACTGAAATACGTTAATGTGTTAACGTGGGATTCTTATCCCTAAGATAGCGTCGCGTAACTGAATGTGGTTAAGGGGTTAACGTAGGATTCTATATAAGATATAGAATCACGATTTTCAGTTTTTACGTTTTTTCTATCTCCTCCGTTTTTGAGAAAAACAAAGAGCGAGAGAAACCCTAGTTGCGGCAAAGGAGCTAGCACCCTCGCAAGTCCTGTTCGTGACGTTCGCGTGTGGATACCGATTGAGGGTGGTCGTTCGCAGAACAGCACCTATAGTCCGACAGATTCAGATCGTCGACAGATTCAGATCGTCGCAGCACCTACAGTCAGACAGATTCAGATCGTCAGAAAGGTTAGTAATCTATTCGAATTAATTAGAATCGCATGGATCTCTTGGTAGGTTTCTATTTTCCGATGCGTATAAGTTAGTTGTACTATGATAGAAACCCTAACAATATTGTCATGTCATTGTCTCATAATGTTCCCGGTCCTCCTCCTTAAATGATGTCTTAATTGTGACCATATCCCTATTTAATATCCATGCTTCTTAGTTTCTCACCCCTAGATGTAGGTTGATGTTCTATAACAATAAATCTAATGGTTTGATACATTGTCCTCTTTTCTTTTTGTTTGCTATCATTATATGGTAAATCCAATTCTATGTTCCATTATGTTATGGTTATCCATACAGAGAAGTATGAGATCAATCTGTTGAGAAGTATTTTTACTAAACAGCAAATAAGTTATGACCCTATTACATTTTAGAAAAATAGTCAGAAAACGAAATTCTTAATAGCAGCCTACACACAAGAATCAAATCAAAAGTGGAACCAAACTGAACTTGTGCATATAGATGATATGATGCTAAAAGTCATGACCAGATCTAACTCTTATGAAAATTACAAGAAAGATAATGGAAATTTGAGGCAAGTATGAAATTTCAAAAGAAGATAGGTAGATGAATAACACCTTCTTCGTTGATTTTGCGCTGAAAAAATTAATTGATGGGGCAGGGGGCTTTGTTGGAGATGCTACATCATCACAAGAAACAGTTAGACTATAATAATTAACATCATAATAGCATAAGACTAACAGCTCCACTTACCATCTGGATATGGCTCACTTCTTTTGGGTGAACGCTTAGCTTTCTAAAAGTATAAGAAAATAAAAGAAAAAGTATTAAATAAGTAATAATCCATATTTGGGTACCACAATGTAGCTGAACAAAAAGAATAATAGACATACAGCAATTAGTTTGTCCAAACCTTCCATATGTGGAGATTTTAAATTCTCCAACTCTGACATGTTTGAGAAATAATATGTGTCAGTCACATCATTGCAACAACATATCACATTCCAATCAACAATCTAAGATGCTGCACATATAACTTTTGCATATATTCACCTGAACTCTTGAGGGAATCTTGAGTAATCTCATGACCCGATTGTGCCAATGCAATGAGCTGTATGATTTGCCCAGGAATTGGTGCTTAAATATAAACTCGTAATTGTAAGTGCAATATAGTGAAGCAAGTGTGAGAAAAACCTGCATTGCACTAATGAACTCTTGAACATCGAGATAGCCCTGTCGTTTAGAATCAGCAATGGCCCACACCTTCAGGTGAAATTTGACAAAGCAATGTCAGTTTTAGGCAAATTACTTGGAAGTGCAAATGGAAAGATCAGCCGTTGCCCATGCATCAAGTAAACAAAAAAGGACCGCCAAAAGAAATGAGTAATTTAGGTTTTTAATCTAGATTTAGAATTTGAAGTTGGTAGCCTTAGAATTTGAAGTGTGTAGATCGTGGTCCAAGTTTTGGATTTCCAATTTGTATTCCCTAAGATACACATCAATAAAACTCTTTACTTTCAGCCATTCATTTTAAAAATACTTGATGCATGCTTGAAAAATCATGAAAACATTTAATTTTTATAGACCCCCTAAAAATGCAGATCAAACTGAACTCCATGGATCTTCCATTGCATAGCATATCATTTCCAAGTGATACGGTTTATGCTCATCAATCAATTAACCCTAGTTAATAGTTAACCTCTCTCTGTATGTATATTTATTCATTCATACGTATGTACGTACATATATCCATTAATAGAACATGCATTAATTCCCAAGACATCCTTTAAATAGGGGATTAATTCCCCCGCATCATACTAGTTGAAGGCATCCATTAAACATGTTAGCTCTGTCACCCATTTAAATCCTTTAGCAACAACCCGCAAGTTCCCTAACAATATACTTATTGTTGTACTTGCAAAAAATCTGCATTTACAACTTCTAAATACATATATTTAAAAGATTGTTTTGTTGGTGGAAGACCATGCCTCATCGCCTCTTTTTGCCCCCAGCAAGTTCGTCTGCACCCAGTAGGACTTATGAAACATATCTTTTTCTTCAATTTGTTCTAGGTTGACAAAATGTTAGCCTTTCCTTATTCATTTAAGCGCATCTAGAAATTCATTTCCTCATCTATTGATCCAATCTCCAAGTCTGACCATCCTTTTTTATTACAATAAAAGTTTACTTCATGCTTTAGCTCATGGGCCAGATGTTACATACGTTGCTTTGAAAATGGGGCAGAAAAGCTCATGTTTTAAAAAAAAAATTATTGAGGATTACATGGAGTAACATTTCCCTCTCATATTAGATAGTGGAACGTTACCCACGTAAGAGACTTAGTCAATTACATATCTTATAAATATGACTTCTTTATCCAAATCAATCGACACAATAAAGAGGATTCGTCTTTATCTAAAATGCTCTTTTCAAAATTCTTCTACATACATTTTTGTTATTGATCTGGAGAGAATAGATCGTGAAAAGCGTAGTTTGATCCGTGCAAACAACTATTCAATTATTGTATCTTACCTTGAAGTCGAAAATCGGTGATCCTAACATGGTGGGTCGATTGTGGCTTTTAGGATGGGGCGTGGCTCGACTCCCAGGTCAGAAAATTATTGACTCTTATTTATTTAGTATTATTATTATTATTAGTTTCCTTTCCTAAAGCTCTTGTCATTATCTATTTACATAGATCAATCTTGTTTATTGTTTTATTTCAGGTGGGACTAACATCAGATATCTTACATTCTTCATAATCCAATTTGACCGTAGTGCAAATGATTAAATTGGCAAGATAACTATTTACGGTCAAGTACTACGTACTACTCATGAGTCCTAACACTTGGAAAAGTGTATGATTTCCGCCTCCACGTTAAGCCGATTGAACAAAGGTAATAGCGAAAATGCCTCACTTACAACTCTACTAAACTCGATGTTGTTTGATGCATTCAGTATGACCGCAACCATATTAATTTTTGCCTAAACTGCTCATTGTTACTACCGTGCATATGCTCCAAGTGTTCTGACATCATTCCTTGTCAACTCTCGTCCCCCCTGCCTTTGTCCATGCATCAAGTAAACAAAAAAGGACCGCCAAAAGAAATGAGTAATTTAGGTTTATAATCTAGAAAATTTCATACCTAGGAAAAGTTGGTAGCCTTGGAATTTGAAGTGTGTAGATCGTGGTCCAAGTTTTAGATTTTTAATTTGTATTCCCTAAGATACACATCAATAAAACTCTTTACTTTCGGCCATTCATTTTAAAACATACTTGATGCATGTTTGAAAAATCATGAAAACATTTAATTTTTATAGACCCCCTAAAAATGTAGATCAAACCGAACCTCATGGATCGTCCATTGCATATCATATCATTTCCGAGTGATACGGTTTATGCTCATCAATCACCAAGTGATACGGTTTATGCTCATCAATCAATTAACCCATGTTAATAGTTAACCTATCTCTGTATGTATATTTATTCATTCATTCATGTAGGATCTGAAACTATAGGGAAAAATACTAGAGGGTGAATAGTGCTTTATAAAACTTAATAAGAAATTTATGCCAAATTAAATATCCCTTATCTAACCTAAGTGCAAAATAGAGAAAGAAGGCAAAACACAAAAATGTAAACGCAAACAAATGATATACCCTGGTTCGGATTCACCGAGTCATCCGACTCCCTTGAATCCTACTCCAGCAACCCCCTAACAACCCGCTAGTGATTAGTGATTCCATTAATACCCACTTGCCAAAAGCTGACAAGTGCTAATCAATACAACGTTCTTCCAATTCTCACAAACCGAGAATGGACTACTCTCACAACCGAGAGGAACCTTTCTTCCACTTCCCACAAACCGGGAATGGACTATTCTCACAACCGAAAGGAACATTTCTTCCACTTCCAACAAACCGGGAATATACTTCTCTCACAACCGAGAGGACTTCTCAAATATCAAGAGAAAATATTGAATAGAAATATAAAACAATTTCACAACCTATGCCTTGAATAATAATCTTAAGAATGAGGTAATAAGGTGTGTGTGATTTGCTCTAAATGATGAGAGTGAGAGTACTTACTAACTTGTCTCAAGATGTGTAGCAATGAATGCTAGAAGCTGATCTTGAAAGCTTTGGAGATAAGTTGAACTTTAGAGCTTGAGCTAGAGTTGCTTTGAATGCTCTTGAATGCTCTAATTGAGAATTTAATGACTTGGGATCACTTGAGAGTGTATTGAATGAAGTCGTAGGTGCTTAGCTCACCTCTTAAGTCAAGACATTAAAACCCTACTTATAAGCCATGAAAATCTGCTCAAAATCAGCTAAAGAGCCCAAGCATTTAATGCTTCAAACGGCTATTAACAGACAGAAATCCTAGTCACCAGTTCCCTGAAGAAGAGCGACCAGTCGGCTGTTGTACTGTTCTGACTGGGCATTAAATGCAGTCTAAAGAACATATACCATACGTCTGAAGAAGACTTCCCAAACGTCTGGTCAACTGCTCAGTCGTCTGGCACAAAGGCATCATACGTTTGATCATACAGACAGTGAGCAACTTGGTTACAGGAAAATAATTGGTCTGATTATTCAGGCGTTTGATATTCATCATCCAGACGTTTAGTCAACTGTTCAAACGTCTGACAATACAACATCAGACACCTAATCAAGACTGACTGCAGAATGAGTTACTGGAAATATTAGCACTAATTTACCAGACGTCTAATGTATATCATCTAGACGTCTATTTTCCGTCAGTCATCAGAGGCCGAATTATTGGACTTTTGGATTGAATTAACCAAAAGTCTGGAGTTCATCATCTAGTCGTCTGACAATTTGTTCAAACGTCTGGAATTAGAACTTCTGGTGTCTGATCATGATAAGGTAATAGAGAATATAATGCATATAAGCATTATGTGTCTGGAGAACAACTACCAGACGTTTGGGTGGGCTGAAAACCCCTATTTCGAGGTTATGCAAGTTTTAACCATATGGCACCCAATGATATATGAACTTAGAGTATTATGAGTGTTGTGAGTGATATTCTATCAAGTCTATTCAAGGCTTAACAAGCTAATTCAACTAAGAAGTAAAGAAAGAAGGTTTACATATTTTATCCCCTTCACATCCTATTGAATCCATTGGAGACTTCCTTTGAGCTTGTGAAGTCCAACACTTTGATTTCCTTGATATCACTCCTTGAAAGCCATAGAGCTTGTTAAGTTCAACGCTTTGACTTCCTTGGGTTCACTCCTTGATTTCCATGCTTCATTAATTGATATCCTTACATTAATGATCTGAGTCATCATTTCAGTAGATATGATTTTAACTGTAATGAGGATGCTCTTCTTAACTACAAAACATGGATATTAGTCACAATTAATTATGTTTGTTTATCATCAAAACCACATTGTGGATACAATTTCAACAATACATACGTACGTACATACATATATCCATTAATAGAACATGCATTAATTCCCAAGACATCCCATAAATAGGGGATGAATTCCCCCAACTCATACTAGTTGAAGGCATCCATTAAACATGTTAGCTCTGTCACCGATTTAAATGCCTTTAGCAACAACCCACAAGTTCCTTACTTATTGTTGTACTTAAATCTGCATTTACAACTTCTAAATACATATATTTAAAAGATTGTTTTGTTGGTGGAAGACCATCATTCGTCTGCACTCAGTAGGACTTACGAAACATTTCCTTTTTCTTCAATTTGTTCTAGGTTGACAAAACGTTAGCCTTTCCTTATTCATTTAAGCGCATCTAGAAATTCATTTCCTCATCTTTTGATCCAATCTCCAAGTCTGACCATCCTTTTTTATTACAATATAAGTTTACTTCATGCTTTAGCTCATGGGCCAGATGTTACATACGTTGCCTTGAAAATGGGGCTGAAAAGCCCATGTTTTAAAAAATTATTTTCTATTGAGGATTCCATGGAGTAACATTTCCCTCTCATATTAGATAGCGGAACGTTACCCACGTATGAGACTTAGTCAATTACATATCTTATAAATATGACTTCTTTATCCAAATCATACGACACAATAAAGAATATTCTTCTTCATCTAAAATGCTCTTTTCAAAATTCTTCTACATACATGTTTATTATTGATCTGGAGAGAATAGTGTTGAGTATTGGACTTCTCCCTACTTGGTGTTAATGATGAACAAATATAAATACTTACGACTAATCCCCTATTTTGCAGTTAATCCATTGTCTAAGCTGACTATGAAGATCAACTAGCAATGGATGACTCACAAACGTGATTGAAGGCAAATGATATGAATTGGATGATCGTAGATTGATGTTTGAAGCTCCGTAAAGACTTCAAGCTCATACGGTGGAAAGAAGAGATTATTCGTCAATGTAATTTTTCTTTTATCTCTTCTAGTATGTAGCTTAGAAGTAGAACCTTGATGGAGCACTCGCACACATCTACTTTCGGTCATAGGACACCTCTAGACCTTTGTCCTTTGATCTCAATTCAATTCTCTTTTGTTTGTACTAGGATTGTTTATAACAGCCAACTGTTTAACAGTTTGCAGTCGCATGTCTCAAAAACAGTCGACTGTGTTTTGTTCTACAGTCGCCTGTTATGCACAGACTATTACAATGCAGTTTTTGGGTCCTCTCTGATTATCTCGCACAGGCTACTGTTGAACGTTTATCAGGTGCCTGTCTTAGCGACAGTCGACTGTGAATGGTTCATCAGTCGCCTGTCTCTCCTTGCCCAAACTCTGTTTGATCCGATTTCTACGGCCAGTCGACTTATGCTGTATATACAGTCGACTGTATATTAGATCAGTCGCATGTCTGTAAGTCTAATCTTTGACTTAGCTCTCTGGAAATTTCTCATGTCTGTGACAGTCGTCTGTTTAAGGTTATACAGTTGCCTGTTCTGATTAACAGTCGACTGTGTTCCTTGCATCAGTCGTCTGTCCTGTATCTTGTGAGATTTCCAGTATTTCATCTAACTTACTCTTCTCTCGGCCAATCGCCTGTCGAAGAATGTACAGTCGCCTGTTGGTTTTACAGACGACTGTCTTGGCTTCATTAGTCGACTGTCCACGTGGTAAGTTAGCGTTATGAATTCTCACCTACCCTTGCTGACTGTGCAACAGTCGACTGTGGTCTGTTCAACAGTCGACTGTCGCGAGTTCAGATTATATCCGTTGAGATTTTTCTCACAGATTTCGATTGGGTTTTGCCTAAACTGTTTTGTGGATTTGAGAAAGCTATAAATAGAGCTTCTACTGTTTCATTGGAAGGTTATTCATTCATTGCAAAATCCTTCAAGCTTTCATTTCCAAAGATCAAAGCTTTTAAATCTAAAGCCCTAAGTATTTCCAAATCTGTTTCTCTTGCTCTCCAACCTAGAACCAAAGATTGATCCTCTAGGCATTTGGTGCAGTCAAGAGAAAGGGCTTTTCTCCTCTCTTCCAAGAGAGTTCTTCAACACACATCACACTTCTCCTTCAAGTTCTACTTCAAGGCATAGGTGATTGTAAGTGTTGCTTTCAGATTTCATAACTTTATTATTTGAATTGTGCTCTCGGTTGTGAGAGTGGTTTTTGCTTGCTCCCTGGTTGTGGGAGTCAAAGACATCGATTGTATTCGATTGCACTTGTAGGGTTGCTACAAGTGGGTTTTTAAGGAAACCTCAAGTTATGGTTCTAACTTGAGTATCCGGTGGTATCCGGGTGGTAGGGACGTAGGATTACCGAGAACAAGTCGGGAGTTGACTTGGGTAATCTGAACCCTTGAAACATAACTGCGTTTGCGTGTGTTTCTCTTTGGGTTGTTTTCTATTCCGCACTATTTGTTGGATTGCATTTTATTTGGCGTAAATTCCTATTAAATTTGCATAAACACTATTCAACCCCCCTTTTAGTGTTTTCCCCATAGACAGGATCCTTACAATTGGTATCGGAGCGCAAGGTTTTATCTATGACATCCAACAACAACAACGTTCCTCCTCCGCCTACGTACAACAATCACGACCGTGATGGAGCGTCCACACTTTTCGAAGGTCAATCTACGGTACGTCCTCCACGTTTCAATGGTACTAACTTTGGTTATTGGAAGTGTAGGATGGAGACATTCCTTAGGAGTGCTTCTCTTTGGAGAACTCTCCACAAGGAGTATGTCGAGCCCTCCGAAGATGATTTCGAGAAATGGACGACTTCCGAAAAGTCCGCCGAAGTCAACAACGCTAAAGCAATGAACGCTCTTCATTGTGCGTTGGACCCGAATGAGTTCAACAAGATATGCACATGTAAGAGTGCATATCAAATTTGGAACCATCTCATCGTTACCCACGAGGGAACGAATAAGGTAAAGCTTTCAAAGTTATATGTTGCCGTGCAAAACTTCGACTTGTTTCACATGCAGGAAAATGAGAGCATTGCGTCGATGTACGGACGCTTTACCGACATCACAAACGAATTGGAAGCCCTTGGCCAAATCTACACCGAACCTGAAAAGGTAAGGAAGATTATCATGGGGATGACCTCCAAATGGGAAAGACGAGCAATCGCCATTGAAGAGGTCAATGACTTGAAGAACTACACCGTGGTGAATCTCATCGGGACTCTTATGTCTTACGAAGTAAGACGGGATAACCGATTGAAGATTCGAGCCATGATGAATCCCTCGAAGGCCAAGAAGAAAGCTTTGGCGTTCAACGCCAATTCGTCATCCTCCGAAAGTGATGAATCCGAGAACGAGATGGATTTGGGTGAAATGGCCCAAATGGCGAAGAAGTTCCAATGCTTCTTCCGCAAAGGTAAATTTCCCTCCAACAAACGTTTTGAATCTACTAATGCTACTTCCTCTCTTTGTTATAAGTGTAATAAGCCATGGCACATCAAGAGGGACTGCCCAATGCTAAACAACAAAGAAAAGTGGAAGGCACCAAAGTACCACAAGCCCAACAAGAACAAGAAAGACAAGAAGAAAGGACTCGTCGGTACCTTTGATGACTCATAAAGCGATTCCGATGATGAGAAGGGTGAGAGCGCCCACATGTGCTTCATGGCACTTGAAGACCCACTCTCGGATGAGAGTGATTTCGATACGGATAACACCGAGGTAACAATGGATGAACTTCGCATAGCTAATGAAGAACTATTTGCTAAATACCAATCTTTAATGCTTAGATATTCTAGCTTAAAGAAATCAAAAGTTAGCAAGTCATCCATTCCATGCATTATCAACAATGACACCAGTGTTGATACTTTAACCCTTGAGAAAGCAAACTTAGCTTCTCAAAATGTCACATTGAGAAATGAGGTGAATTCCCTCAAATCTCAACTAGATCAACCACATCCCATGGATAATAGTGATCTAGTTACACGCCACACACAATTGGGATTAGAGAATGATTCTCTTAAAACCCAAGTGCACGAGCTCAAAGCACGGGTGTCCACCTTGGATACCAACATTTCTTCTTTAAAGGAGAAATATGAGCTCATGTCCTCATGTATTGTGAGATTCAATAATGGACAAGGACAATTGGATGATTTGCTTGCAAATCAATTTCCGGCCACACATCGTGTTGGCCTTGGATTTGTTAAAGCAAATGCATCTAATGATCGCACCTCCTATAGTTGTGTCACTATAGATTTTGTGAGGCCTTCCTCCGGTGCATCCACAAGTGGTGTCAAAGACACTATAGGTAGCAATCCTACCAAGAATGTCACCACATCACTTTCTCTTCCTTTTGGCAAGAAACCCACTAAGGGTGGAAACCAAAAGCAAGGACATGCTTATATGTACACTAATACTCATCCACGTAGGAAACATCCTACTTCACAAGTGAATAATCATGACACATTTTATGCTCCGCACCCACGGACACATACACAACCACACATGAGAAATACTCATATACGTGCTCCCACACACCCATATGCTCATACGCATCATTCTTTCATATATGCTAATTCTCCACATGTCATGCATGATCAATATCCTTCATATAATATGCATGCTCCCAAGAATTCATATCATTCAAGAATGTACAATGCATATCCACCACCTCATATATATGCTAGAAATCATGTTCCTAAGAAGCATGCACCACATAGAAATCCAACTCATATGCATGCAACTAGGAATAGGACTCCCAAGATGTACACTATTTGGGGTCCTAAGAACACTAGTCTAAATGTTAGGAATGCTTATGTTGATTCCTACTTTCATGATGTAATTAGAAATAGTAACTACGTTGGGAAGCGGAAGTCCACTTGGACTTGGCTTCCAAAGGGCTAATCCCCTTGGACCCAACAAACATTGGGTACCATAAGCTTATGGTATATTATATAGGTACCCAAGAGAAAGAAGAAGAGCAATAAATGCCTTATTAGCTCTAAAGGAAAAGGATGGATTCTTGATAGCGGTTGCTCCAAACACATGACGGGAGATCCCTCATTGCTCTCCGAAGTGATTAGCATCAAAGATGGTGCAACGGTCACTTTTGGAGGTAATCAAAAGGGAACCATCATTGGAGTAGGTATCGTTGGTAATCCTTCCAAACCCCTAATTACTAATGTTTATCTTGTTAGTGGTTTATGTCACAACCTCATTTCCATAAGTCAACTTTGTGACAAAGGTTACAAGGTTAGCTTCGGAGAAGGATTGTGTACTATTGTTGATTGTGATTCAAATTTTTTATTTTCCGGTATTATGCGTAAAAATATTTATTATTTAAGCTTGCCTAAAACCGTGGAACATTGCTTAGTTGCTAACACAAGTGAACAACTATTATGGCATCGCCGTTTTGGTCATGTTCACTTCAAGCACTTATATAAGTTAGCTAAGCATGATCTAGTCAAAGAATTTCCTAAGATTGTTTTTAATAAGAAAAACTTTTGTGATTCATGTCAAAGAGGTAAACTAAGTAAATCTTCATTTAAGCTTAAAGAATGGATTACTTCTAAGAGGCCCCTAGAACTTCTACATCTAGATTTGTTTGGGCCAACTAGAACCGCTTCTTTAGGTAATGCTCATTATGGACTAGTTGTCGTTGACGACTTTTCTAGATTTACTTGGGTTTCATTCTTAACTAATAAGAATGAAGCTCATGAAGAGTTTACCAAATTTGCAAAGAAGATTCAGAATCTTTTAGGATCCACCATTATCACTATTCGTAGTGATCATGGAGGAGAATTTGAGAATGAGTCTTTTACTAAGTTTTGTGATGACTCCGGGATAACTCATAACTTTTCCTTTCCTCGTGCACCACCACAAAATGGTGTTGTAGAAAGAAAGAATAGGACTCTTATTGAGTGTGCTCGCACTATGCTCCATAATAGTCATTTAGGACTACAATTTTGGTCAGAAGCGGTGCACACGGCATGTTATGTGCTCAATAGAATCCTAGTGAGACCCCGAACAAACAAAACTTGTTTTGAGTTGTTTTACGATAAAAAGCCTCAAATGAAATATTTTCGTGTCTTTGGTTCAAAATGTTTTATAAAGAACACCTTTGGTAATTTAGACAAATTTGAGCCAAGATCCGATGAAGGAATTTTTGTTGGATATTCCACACGTAGCAAAGCCTGCCGGATATACAACAAAACTTCTTCAACGATTGAGGAATCACTTCACGTATCTTTTTATGAAGATTTTGATTTTCCTCATGTTGATGATGATAATGTAGACATTCTTTGTGATTCTCTTAATAATGTCAAGATTAATGATAATATTGTTGAGACTAACACTTCTAACGAAGTTGTTGAAGTTGTTCCCAGTGATCCAGGTTTACCCAAAGCTTATCCAACCGTTCGCAACCATCCCCATAACCAAATCATTGGAGATATTGGTGTGGGTGTTCGAACGAGATCAAGAATTGAAGAATTCTCCCATTGCGCATTCGTCTCTACCATTGAGCCAAAGAAGATTCAAGAAGCTTGTGAGGATAGTTCTTGGATAGTGGCAATGGAAGAAGAACTAGCGCAATTCGAGAGAAATGAAGTTTGGGAACTTGTACCTCTTCCAAGTGGTCACCAAGCTATTGGGACCAAATGGATCTTCAAGAACAAGACGGATGAAAACGAGGTAATCACACGAAACAAAACAAGGTTAATAGCTCAAGGCTATCGGCAAGAGGAATGTATTGATTTCGAAGAATCCTTTGCCCCCGTAGCTAGATTAGAAGCTATTAGTTTGCTTTTATCTTTTGCATCCCATAAGAATTTTAAACTATTTCAAATGGATGTTAAAAGTGCATTTTTAAATGGATTTGTAAATGAAGAAGTCTATGTTTCTCAACCTCCCGGTTTTATTCATGAGAAATTTCCAAACCATGTTTTCAAACTTAAGAAAGCGTTGTATGGATTGAGACAAGCTCCTAGAGCTTGGTATGATCGCCTTAAGACCTTTCTTTTGAATTTAGGTTTTAAAATGAGAGAAGTTGATTCTACACTTTTCATTAAAGATTATGAAAATGACATTCTTTTGATTCAAGTTTATGTAGATGACATTATTTTCGGTTCTACTAACTTTCATCTTTGTCAAGAATTTTCCAAGTCTATAAAGGATGAGTTTGAGATGAGCCACATGGGAGAGCTCACCTACTTTCTTGGATTGCAAATTCGACAAATGGAGAATGGCACTTTCATACATCAGACAAAGTACACAATGGAGCTTATTAAGCGATTCGGGATGGAATCGTCTTCATGCAAAAGGACTCTCATGAGTACTACTACACATCTACACAAGGATGAAAGCGGAAAAGATGTAGACGTTCGTCTATATCGAGGTATAATCGGTAGCTTACTTTACTTAACCGCTAGTAGGCCCGATATCATGTTCTCCGTATGTATATGTGCTAGATATCAAGCAAGACCTAAGGAGTCACACTTGATTGCGGTTAAACGAATATTTCGTTATCTCAATCAATCCCTAGATTATGGGTTACTTTAACCTAAGTCTAGCACATATGAGTTAATCTCATATAGTGATGCCGACTTTACCGGATGCAAGTCCGACAGGAAAAGTACTAGTGGCACATGCCATTTTCTTAGGAAATTCCTTGGTTTCTTGGTTCTCTAAGAAACAGAATTCGGTGTCATTGTCCACGACTGAAGCAGAATATATTGCCGCGGGTCTTGCATGTGCACAAGTTCTTTGGATGAGACACACTCTTAGTGACTATGGTGTCAATTGTGATACTTGCCCTATCATGGTTGATAATCAAAGTGCTATTTGTCTTTCCAAGAATCCGGTACACCACTCCCGTACCAAACACATAGACGTGAGACACCATTTTATAAATGATCATGTAGCTGAGAAGGACATCATCTTAGAGTACATTGAAACAAAAAACAAATTGCCGATATCTTCACTAAACCTCTAAAGAAGATACATTTGTGAGGTTGC
This sequence comes from Scilla litardierei, assembly GCA_030789695.1. Classification (NCBI taxonomy): domain Eukaryota; kingdom Viridiplantae; phylum Streptophyta; class Magnoliopsida; order Asparagales; family Asparagaceae; genus Scilla; species Scilla litardierei. Next base: position 91,049,246 of record CM061142.1, read on the forward strand.
GTGGAGAATTGGGAATTATGGGTGAATCTGAAATCTAGAAGCTCAATTTTTCATGCTATAACTCCTTATTGAGCTCATATATATTTGATTGTCTTTTTTCATGTGCTTTATTGTTTTATGAGATTAAGAAAGGCAATTGTGACTTATTTGATTTCATGAGTTTTCGAAGTTGATTGGAATAATTTGTGTTTCAATAGATTTATTGTTTTCATAATAATTTTAAGATGTATTTGTGATTAGAGTATAGGTCCTAGGGTGAGTGTTCTTATTCTCTGGAATTCTATCTCATTGTGCATTTTTGGACCAGGACAGACGACTGTGTTTCTTTTGACAGTCGACTACCCTACTCTATATCCTTCATATGAAAATTGATATCCTTCGCACAGCCGACTGTTGACTGTTTTACAGTCGACTGTTAATGTAACAAGCGACTGCAATTTAGTCATCAGGCGACTGTTCTCTCTGTCAATTTTTTACAGTGTTCTCTGTTTTTCTTGTGATATGTATTAATTCTCGGCCAGCCGACTGTTGAGTATATGTCAGTCGACTGTCCAGCGGACAGGCGACTGCATTATACTTGCCAGTCGACTGCCCATCTCTCTGAGATTTAATTTTATCACTTCTTACAGTCGACTGACTTTTGTTCTCCAGTCGACTGTCTCCTGCTGTGTCGGTACATTTGATTTGATCCGAGCCGTCGATTCTTTGATCCAACGGCTCAGATTGATTTTCCCTAATTTATATTCAATCGACGCGATCATTTCCCTACGTCGTTTTTCTCTCTCCTCCGCATCGACCGTTCAACTTCCCGCTCGATTCTCTCTACAAAATCAATCGATTTCGTGTCTTCAACCGTCAATCTCGCTCCCATTCGTTTGTAAATCTTGAGGAGTCGCTGCCTTTTATTCTGTCACTCAACGAGGTTAGGTCCCTTTCGTATAACTCGTGTCTTCTTAGGGTTTGATCATTTTGTTTCTTGCCCTAGCTCCGTGCTCGGCCATGGATCCCTTCGATCTTTTCTTCTCTAAGGACTCTCTCGATTTCCTCAATGAGCCTGTTCCTTCACCAAAACCTGATCCGGCTCCCTCTTCGCCTCAATCTTCGGGAGAGCCACTTCATATCTCTGTCAGTGACCCTATCCCATCCATGCTTGCTGCTGAACCCTCATCTCGAGCTACTGAGCATCCTTCTCGGTCCACGGAGTTCCTACTTCGTCAGTTGGACGCTCGTGTCTGTGCTCTTGAAATGCTGTCGGTTTCCCTTGATGAGAAGCTCTCGCTTGTGCTTAAGCTTCAGCAAATCCTTTTTAAGCATCTTGGTTGTCCCATTCCTCCTGGGCTTCAGGCTGTGTTTGCTTCCACTGAGGACGCCACTCCAGCTTGTGTATCTCCTCCTCCTGGCTTCACGCCAAAACCCCATGTGTCTCCGACCTCAGTTGTCCAGACTCCACCTCTTGTTCCTGTTGGTTCATCTGTTGTTCGTGATTCGTCTTCCAAGAGGAAGTCTCCAGCCTTTCCTACTCGTCGCTCTGCTCGCCTTTTGTTTCGATCTTCCGGCCGTCCGTCGGACCCCTCAGTAATTCAGATCGACTGAGGCTGCTGCTGCTGCTGTTCTGTTCACTCACCTGAAGACCTTGTTTTTATTTTGTAGGGTCTGCTTGTGCTTAGGTTGAGTGATTTTGTTATATGTTTTGTCGTTGTATGATGGATGATGTTGTATGCCACATTTTTTATATATACAGTCTTTGATGTCGTCATGATGTAGCTATTTTTTTGTTGCTCATGATGTATCTTTTTGAGATGGCCATGTTGATGACCATCCGTTGATGTACTCAGCTGCTTTATATTATATATATGATGTTGCATCTCTCTATTATGTCACATTATGCTATATTGATTAATCTCTGTGTGATGTATGATATATTGTCTCTATATACGCTTCATTTCTTTTTGATGTGTTTTTGAGACAATACACGAATTTGATATTGGTTAATTCATGCTCTTTCATGGAAGTGATGAATCTGTGAAAATTATTTTCTTCCCGAATATTTAAAATGTTGATATTGGATTTCAATTCCACTACTCACATGTGTATATGATGAGACTTTATGAGTTTTTGATTCGATATATCTTTATACTCTTTGATTGTTGTTAGTTCGTATTTTAGCACTATTATTGTTGTTATTTGCTCCCACCTTTTTGGATAATGCCATAGGAGGAGAGAAATAAACATACAAGATTCATAATGGATGTGCTAAGTATGTTCTAACGCTTGAATCTAAGATTTTCGTTGCCTTAGATTCAGGGGGAGTAAGATTACAATGAATAGGGATTTTACTTCTTAGATTCCTTGAATTAAATTCATTCATATCTCACTCATTTGCTTCAATTGCTATATAGATGCTCTAATATTTGTTGACTAACTTGATTGGCATCTATGTAGGGGGAGTAAGTTTTCATTACGCACAACTATTTATCTCTTTGTTTATGTTTGTTTGTCATCATCAAAAAGGGGGAGAATGTTGAGTATTGGACTTCTCCCTACTTGGTGTTAATGATGAGCAAATATAAATACTTGTGACTAATCTCCTATTTTGTAGTTAATCCATTGTCTAAGCTGACTATGAAGATCAACTAGCAATGGATGACTCACAAACGTGATTGAAGGCAAATGATATGAATTGGATGATCGTAGATTGATGTTTGAAGCTCCGTAAAGACTTCAAGCTCATACGGTGGAAAGAAGAGATTATTCGTCAATGTAATTTTTCTTTTATCTCTTCTAGTATGTAGCTTAGAAGTATAACCTTGATGGAGCACTCGCACACATCTACTTTCGGTCATAGGACACCTCTAGACCTTTGTCCTTTGATCTCAATTCAATTCTCTTTTGTTTGTACTAGGATTGTTTATAACAGCCGACTGTTTAACAGTTTGCAGTCGCATGTCTCAAAAACAGTCGACTGTGTTTTGTTCTACAGTCGCCTGTTATGCACAGACTATTACAATGCAGTTTTTGGGTCCTCTCTGATTATCTCGCACAGGCTACTGTTGAACGTTTATCAGGTGCCTGTCTTAGCGACAGTCGACTGTGAATGGTTCATCAGTCGCCTGTCTCTCCTTGCCCAAACTCTGTTTGATCCGATTTCTACGGCCAGTCGACTTATGCTGTATATACAGTCGACTGTATATTAGATTAGTCGCCTGTCTATGCTGCAACAGTCGCCTGTCTGTAAGTCTAATCTTTGACTTAGCTCTCTGGAAATTTCTCATGTCTGTGACAGTCGTCTGTTTAAGGTTATACAGTCGCCTGTTCTGATTAACAGTCGACTGTGTTCTTTGCATCAGTCGTCTGTCCTGTATCTTGTGAGATTTTCAGTATTTCATCTAACTTACTCTTCTATCGGCCAGTCGCCTGTCGAAGAATGTACAGTCGCCTGTTGGTTTTACAGACGACTGTCTTGGCTTCATCAGTCGACTGTCCACGTGGTAAGTTACCGTTATGAATTCTCACCTACCCTTGCTGACTGTGCAACAGTCGACTGTGGTCTGTTCAACAGTCGACTGTCACGAGTTCAGATTATATCCGTTGAGATTTTTCTCACGGATTTCGATTGGATTTTGCCTAAACTGTTTTGTGGATTTGAGAAAGCTATAAATAGAGCTTCTACTGTTTCATTGGAAGGTTACTCATTCATTGCAAAATCCTTCAAGCTTTCATTTTCAAAGATCAAAGCTTTCAAATCCAAAGTCCTAAGTATTTCCAAATCTGTTTCTCTTGCTCTCCAACCTAGAACCAAAGATTGATCCTCTAGGCATTTGGTGCAGTCAAGAGAAAGGGCTTTTCTCCTCTCTTCCAAGAGAGTTCTTCAACACACATCACACTTCTCTTTCAAGTTCTATTTCAAGGCATAGGTGATTGTAAGTGTTGCTTTCAGATTTCATAACTTCATTATTTGAATTGTGCTCTCGGTTGTGAGAGTGGTTTTTGCTTGCTCCCTGGTTGTGGGAGTCAAGGACATCGATTGTATTCGATTGCACTTGTAGGGTTGCTACAAGTGAGTTTTTAAGGAAACCTCAAGTTAGGGTTCTAACTTGAGTATCCGGTGGTATCCGGGTGGTAGGGACGTAGGATTACCGGGAACAAGTCGGGAGTTGACTTGGGTAATCCGAACCCTTGAAACATAACTGCGTTTGCGTGTGTTTCTCTTTGGGTTGTTTTCTATTCCGCACTATTTGTTGGATTGCATTTTATTTGGCGTAAATTCCTATTAAATTTGCATAAACACTATTCAACCCACCTTCTAGTGTTTTCCCCGTAGACAGGATCCTTACAAATATATCGTGAAAAGAATAGTTTGATCCGTGCAAACAACTATTCAATTATTGTATCTTACCTTGAAGTCAAAAATCGACGATCCTAACATAAGTGGGTCGATTGTGGCTCTTTTAGGATGGGGCGTGGCTCGACTCCCAGGTCAGAAAATTATTGACTCTTATTTATTTAGTATTATCATTATTAGTTTCCTTTCCTAAAGCTCTTGTCATTATCTATTTACATAGATCAATTTTGTTTATTGTTTTATTTCAGGTGGGACTAACATCGGGACTAACATCAGATATCTTACATTCTTCATAATCTAATTTGACCGTGGTGCCTGTGATTAAATTGGTAAGATAACTATTTACGGTCAAGTACTACTCATGAGTCCTAACACTTGGAAAAGTGTATGATGTCCGCCTCCACGTTAAGCCGATCGAACAAAGGTAATAGGGAAAATGCCTCACTTACAACTCTACTAAACTCGTTTGAGACATTCAGTATGACTACAACCATATTAATTTTTGCCTAAACTGCTCATTGTACCGTGCATATGCTCCTAGTGTTCTGACATCATTCCTTGTCAACTCTCGTCCTGAATGCATCCTGTAGGACTTGCCTCTTTTTGCCCCCAGCAAGTTCGTCTGCACCCGGTAGGACTTACAAAACATATCTTTTTTCTTCAATTTGTTCTAGGTTGACAAAACGTTAGCCTTTCCTTATTCATTTAAGCGCATCTAAAAATTCATTTCCTCATCTTTTGATCCAATCTCCAAGTCTGACCATCCTTTTTTATTACAATATAAGTTTACTTCATGCTTTAGCTCATGGACCAGATGTTACATACGTTGTCTTGAAAATGGGGCTGAAAAGCCCATGTTTTAAAAAATTATTTTCTATTGAGGATTACATGGAGTAACATTTCCCTCTCATATTAGATAGTGGAACGTCACCCATTAATGAGACTTAGTCAATTACATATCTTATAAATATGACTTCTTTATCCAAATCAATCGACACAATAAAGAAGATTCTTCTTCATCTAAAATGCTCTTTTCAAAATTCTTCTACATACATTTTTGTTATTGATCTGGAGAGAATAGATCGTGAAAAGCGTAGTTTGATCCGTGCAAACAACTATTCAATTATTGTATCTTACCTTGAAGTCGAAAATCGATGATCCTAACATGAGTGGGTCGATTGTGGCTTTTAGGATGGGGCGTAGCTCGACTCCCAGGTCAGAAAATTATTGACTCTTATTTATTTAGTAGTATTATTATTAGTTTCCTTTCCTAAAGCTCTTGTCATTATCTATTTACATAGATCAATTTTGTTTATTGTTTTATTTCGGGTGGACTAACATCAGATATCTTACATTCTTCATAATCTAATTTGACCGTGGTGCCAGTGGTGATTAAATTGGCAGGATAACTATTTACGGTCAAGTACTACTCATGAGTCCTACACTTGGAAAAGGGTATGATTTCCGCCTCCACGTTAGTCCAGATGTTACATACGTTGCCTTGAAAATGGGGCTGAAAAGCCCATGTTTTAAAAAATTATTTTCTATTGAGGATTACATGGAGTAACATTTCCCTCTCATATTAGATAGTGGAATGTCACCCATTAATGAGACTTAGTCAATTACATATCTTATAAATATGACTTCTTTATACAAATCAATCGACACAATAAAGAAGATTCTTCTTCATCTAAAATGCTCTTTTCAAAATTCTTGAAAATACATTTTTAGATGAAGATTCTTCTTCATCTAAAATACATTTTTGTTATTGATCCGGAGAGAATAGATCGTGAAAAGCGTAGTTTGATCCGTGCAAACAACTATTCAATTATTGTATCTTACCTTGAAATTGAAAATCGATTATCCTAACATGAGTGTTTCGATTGTGGCTTTTAGGATGGGGTGTAGCTCGACTCCCAGGTCAGAAAATTATTGACTCTTATTTATTTAGTATTATTATTATTAGTTTCCTTTCCTAAAGCTCTTGTCATTATCTATTTACATAGATCAATTTTGCTTATTGTTTTATTTCGGGTGGACTAACATCAGATATCTTACATTCTTCATAATCTAATTTGACCGTGGTGCCAGTGGTGATTAAATTGGCAGAATAACTATTTACGGTCAAGTACTACTCATGAGTCCAACACTTGGAAAAGGGTATGATTTCCGCCACTGCGTTAAGCCTAAACTGCTCATTGCACCGTGCCCCCCCCCCCCCCCCCCCCCCCCCCCCCCCCCTTGGGTTACTTAATTTATTCTCCACGCTGATAAGAATTCCTCATTTTAAGCATCATGCCCAAAAAACATATCTAACAATCACAAAGTTCCACGAAAAATCATTAAGAAAACGCATTAAATGGATAATCAACAAGAAAAACAAGAGGTTTACTGTAGTAATAATCAATGTACCAGCTTAAGCTCCGCGCGTGAAAGTTTGGACATGCCGAAAAATTTAAGCGCATCGTTGCCAGTGACGCGGCCATCTTCATCTGAATAAAGATCAAGACAACAAAAAAAGTGAATCAACTCTTTTCGCCGTCAAAAGCTCGTAATCAAATTGGGGAAAATAAATTCTTGCCAGCATCGGCAATAGAGAACCACTCCTCGTAGATCTTGTGCTGCTCCTTCGAGCAGCCTCTCGGAGACGAGACCAGATCCATTCTCAGACCGCAGAGAGAGAAACCCAAGAAGATAGAGAAACAGAGCGGTTTAACAGCGTTTGGGGATTTTGAAAGAAATGTGACCTTTTTTGTTTTGCTTTTCTTTTCTTGCCCTTTTTTTCTTTTGGGGAGGAAAAAGACGCCAAATGCGGGGAGGCGGTGATAATTATGGCATGGAAAGTGACGAGGAGCGCAACTTGTTTTGTGGGGCCGCCTTTCGGACGTGTGATCTTAACCGTTGGATTCAAATGTTGAGCTATGGATCCGTACGTAATTGCCTTCGCTTTTGTTAAGGAGATTGCTAACTACACCGAATATTCGGTGTATGTAAGAGACAGTTTTTCCAAAATAGAATTAAACCCAATCATTCACTCACATCGCTCGATCTCTCTCTCAAAAAAATTTCCACTTTCGATTACATATCACCTCCCTGCACCGAAGCAGGAGGTGCATTAAGTCGTTCTCTTTGTTAAACTGCTAGTTCCATGTTTGTGCACATTGTGAAAGGCCAACGCTTCAAAATTTCAAAACTTCAAATTTAAGCGAGCTGCGTTTTCTTGTCAACAAGCATAGTATGAAAGTCCCTTTTTCATTTGTCTTGTCTTTTTTTTCTTTTTTTAATTTATATGATACTAGAAATAACACGTGCATACAGTGCACGAATCAAAAAAAAACCTCGCGAAGAGTATGCGGTGCACGCGCACAACCAAAAAGGAGGGAGAAATATAGATGGACGTGCCAGTATCGTCAGGGGGGCAAAAAGTGCAAAGTCCGGGGGTCAAAACGCAAAAAAATCGTGGGGGTGGCAAACACGTAAATCGGTGGGTTTTTGTTGGGTTTTTTTTGGGTGAATGGCAAACATGTAATTAAGTGGGGTTGGGGTTTTTTTGAAGGGATGAGAAACATGTAATTAAGTATGGTTGTGGTGAGATTTGGATTAGGTGGAGAATGATGGGACATTTGTCGTAGTCATACTCCCCCCCCCCCCCCCCCCCCCCCCACACCCACCCATAGGACAAATGCATCATTTGTATAATAGATTTCACATCTTCTCTCCTTCATCCTCTTAGTTATTTCGAAGCTAAATTTACCAATTTTGATGTTTTCCATTAAAACACCTAAAACTTTAAAAATTAAAATTAACTATCAAAATGTTTTCCGCTATAGACCCTTTATGATATCTTTTATGAACTTTTTGAATATCGTTGTCATCGTCTTAACATTCATCATAAAAATTATGGTCGGCTTTATGTACTCAATAGAAAAAATGTCGGATCGTGATCGCTTGGATCGTGCTATCTGATACTTGTTAGTTTAATAGTATGGCGTACTATTAAAAACATTTAAGCCTTTATGGTAGTTTTCTTAAACAAAAAAGATTTTGATAGTATTATACAAATAAAATTTTGGTAGATAACTTTAAATTTGAAATTTTAGGATGTTTAATGGAAACACCAGAGTATTTGGTAGTTTTAGTGATTTTAGCCGTTTTATCAACAAACCAAGCTTTAGCTTTAAGCAACATGATTTCAATTCTTTGTGATACGCAATGTGTCTAACACTTCCATTAGCAATCGTCTTAGGACTATACCCGGTACTCAACAACCAAAACCTGATCTAAGCATTTCAATCTTTTTTGGGCTCAGATCTAGAAATTTTGAAACTGAATTCTTACCCAAAACTGAAAACGTGATGACAAACCTAAAAACCCGATATCTAACCCCAAAATAGAATGACACTTGTGAAAATGACATTAATATGGTATATTTTATTGTAATATAGTTGAAAATTTATAAAAACACAGCTTTCTGCCTTGATGAAAAAACAAAGTATTGTATAATAAAATAGAACCACAACGATTTCGTAGACTAGCTCGAATACCACTGTTAGTCTATAAGGCAAAAAATTCTAATCTAATTAGAATTGAAGAAGCAGTAAATTTAAATTAAAAAGAATTAATTCCTAGCACAAATATTTAGGAACTATAAAATACATAAATTAATATTGAAAAATAAAGACATATATTTGCGCTAACATCCTTATGCAATATCTATTGTTTAAAATTTTGATGAAGATTTTAGATCTCGTCACTAAGCAGCATGTAACGACCTGTAATTTTCAACACTTCAATTTACTTATTTTTACGTATTTTAAATAAATTTTACTTTATAAATATTAGTCAAGAATTTTCTAATAAAACTGATGTCAAAAATTCTTATAAAAATATTTTAGAGCACTAGACTTATCATATTGTATTTCAGCAATTTCAGATTTCCTCAAATGCCCAAAACATTTCTGTTAAAATTCATCTCCCAAAATTACCGTTTTGATTCGACGAATTTATTTTCTATCCAAACATTTTCAAAATGTCTTCAAACTTCCACAGTAGTATCATATGATCATTTAGGGCTTCCCACATTAATTTCATAATTTTTGGATATCGTTTCAGCCTAGAACCTGCAAACCCGCTTTCTAAACGTTTTGTCATAAAACTTGTATTTCCGTAGCTCAAATCCCAAAACGGATCTTGTATTCGCGATCCTCGCGACGATACGATCCCGTGGGTATGTTTTCGTAATTTTTCGGAGTCATTTATGAAAACGCGTTTGTATTCCTCCGGTTTTACTAATTACATTCCCTAATGGCATTTTTACTCTTACTAATCACTGATGACTTTTTACACATATTAATTACTTTTACTAAGTTATATTTACCCCTAATTAATTTCCTAACCCACCCCTTTAAACACCTCCCAAAAGTGGCTCAGATCCGACACAAAAACGGATATGATTCAATGCCTTATTGATTATTTTGAATATATTAATTAATATATTCCCACCCTTATAAATCCACTCCCCTCCCCAGGCAACTACCAACACAGCAAACCCTTCTCCCCCCTCACCCGTACACACTCACCCTCTCCCTCCGGCGTCGACCGAGGCCGTCGCTCCACCCATCTCTCCGACGATCCCTCACCTTCTCTCCATCTCCTCCACCTTCGACCACCACCATAAACCTCAAAACAAACCGCCCCCTTCCTCTCAAACCCACGGCCTTCTCCGACGAGCCGCCGCCGCCACGACCTCCTTCTCCGCCTCACCGACGACCCCAACATCTCCACGCCCACCGACAAGCTCCGACGAACTCCCGGCAAAGCTCAAGCCCGAAACCTAACCAAAACAGCCTCTCCCTCACTTCCGTGACCTTCCCCTCGCCGTCACTCACCGGAACTATCGTCGCCGGCCGTCTACCTGTCGCCGCCGACACCCCTTCTCCGGTGCCGACCCGCCCCAACCGCTAGTCCCCTCCGACAACGACAACAGCGCGCGCAAAAGCAAACGGAAAAAAAAAAGACACAGCACGCGCAAAGGCCAACGAGCGAGTAGCCGGCCAGGTGAAAACGAAACCCAAATTTAAATAATATTATTATTTTAATATATATTGAAATGAACAGTGACCTTTGGGTGTAGGTATCGGACGAAGCAACAGATACCACCAGAAGCTCCGCGCCTTCGTCACGAACGTGCAGGCGCCAGTTTCGTCTCAATCCGATACTTAGTTTTCAAGTTATAATTTTTCAAAGTTTATTGTAATATTTTTAATACGTATTTACGTTTTTAATTAATTATTAAATAGGGTTTTATGATTTTAAATTCATAACTTGAAATACAAGGCCCAGAAAAATGTGTGGATAGACCCAGAAAATCAGAAACGATATTTCGGATCTAATGGCACTAGTCTCACTGCGATCAGGCGCCTACTTTTCTCAGAATCTATTTTTGAACTTAAAAAGTAAATACGTATAAATCGTTCTAAAAATCATAACTCCATGTTTTCACATACACTAATAAGTGATAAAATTATTTGTGATAATAGACTTCGAGACGGTCGTTTTGACTACTCATTCAAGTTATTCCGACTTGTATTGCTCCCGTAAGAAATTATGGAAAATACGCGTCGCTTAAATAAATAAGGGTTTTAAATTAGTTTTGTGTTTCTAAAAATTATAAAAATTACTATAGACTTCAGAAAAATATTCTATCTTGCAGTAAAATTATTTTTATCATATATAGCCTATATAAAAATTTAAAACGCTTTCCGACACCGTTTCAATAGTTTTAAAAATCAAAACGACCAATTAAATATATAATAATTAGTGTAGCCATTAGCTGATATTTCCTTGTGTTTGCAGGTACCAATCCTCACGCTCTAACTCCATCCTCGTCTTGCTACGACGAACCCGATAGTGTAAGTCACAGTAAATTCTACCCTTAGAAATATAGATAGTAACAGATTATTGACCTGAACAGATTATTGACATTGCTTGACAGAAAGATTGTAATTGGAAATGTAAGAACAGTAAATGACTGGTAAAATTGCAAAGTACGGTAACCTGCACAGACACTGGGTTTTGGGGTAACTTATAATTGCGGAAGTGCGGGAGCGACTAGTCCAGACTTTGTTGTCACCGTGCGGGTTCTAGCAACCCATAACAGTGGCAGTGACAACCATCACAGATCACAGATCACAGTTTATTGCACAGTACTCAGAGAATTGGTTCGCCGGGTAGCACCCGCGGCAAGAGTTGTCCTCTTGGTTGCTCACTGTACTTCCCGTTATAAGTCACGAACTAGGCTAGGCACAAGTACTCTCCTTATTGCTATTGTCATTGCTATCATCATGGTTATTCTGCTACGTTACTAGTTGTTCTTGCTCGGTCACCTTTATTTTACTTGTCACTCTTGCATGCTTGACTTGATGTATTTTACTTATCGCACTTGCGTGCTTGTCTGTCCCTACTTTACTTCCCGCACTTGTTTACTATAGACCGCTCCTTATTTGTGCACTCCTCTTTTTCTATCGCTAGAATTGTTGTGACTTACCTTCGGTTCCATTTATGGCACCGGCAGACGAAGACCAGAGATCGAGGAGATTGCCCCAGAGATCGAGCAGCCTGCATTGACCTAGAGACTGCAGAGTTTTAGTTACTTTCTGTTGGTGTGTGTGTGTGTTGTACTGTGTATTTACTTTTCCGCATTCCTTTTCAGTACTTCCTTATGTATTTGTGAGAGAGTGTGCTGGTTGTTGTTGTACTTTAATTTGGACTGTAATAACGTCTTTACGCTGGTTTGAGTATTGTGATACATCTCTGAGTTGTGGCTATGGTGATTTCACTGGTAAACTGCGGAACCTGCAAATAAACTAAATAAGTAACGGCCCCCGAGAGCGGGTCGTTACAGGTTTGGTGGCCCACGCAGGTCCGTGCAAAATACCTCGTGAACAGTATAGTGAAACTAGAATGTATCGTAGACGATACTCGACTGAGCTGACATTTTTCTATGAATGCAGGTTTGACACTCGAAAGATGGACGTGAACACCTCGGAGAACCCCAATGGAGTTGACCTATCTAGCCTTAATAAAAATTCATTAACAAAACCTAGATGTTGATAGGATTAACTAATTGTTAATAAAAATCTTCCCGTATCGGTGGCACTCGTATGAATGATAATCTTCCTTCAATGGACCATGATACCAGTCAATGTGCTTGGCTAAAGTCTGTTGGATCGACCTAGCTAGACTGGGCATAAGTGATCCTGGCTTAGTCACTTCCCTGACCGTGTCCGCTGGACCGCAAGGACGTGAATTATGATTATGTAACGCCATCGATCTTCATCACTATCACCCTTCTTTTAGCTTGATGACCATTCGGTTGACCTTCTTAGAATCTTTCTACGCTTGAACTCTGGCTACGGAGAGTAGCGTTCGAATTTTCGACCACCAGAAGTTCGAGTTCCACAACGGAAGCGACCACCATCATCTGCTCCGCAACGTCAACTACTCCTTCCTCAGCAGCAAGTGTACCAGCAGACTCCACGACAGGCGCCCCAGAGACGCCAAGCTTATACCATGACAGTGGAAGAAGCCGAAGCTACGGGCCAAGCAATCACAGGTATGTGATTTTTCACTAAGCTACATACTCTAATATTTAGAAATCGTAAGCTTAGACTTGATTCTCATCACGGTAGGTACCGTCTTAATAGCCGGTAAACCTGCCCTCACACTGTTCGACTCAGGAGCTACACATTGCTTCTTGGCCAGTCGTTTCGTTCAAACACATGCCATCACTGTTGAACCTCTGACTTCTCGTTGGAAGGTCGAGACCGCTGGCGGTTCCCTACCGGTAACCAGCGGATGCCTCTAATGTTCCGTTATGATTTGTAGATGAGATCTCGTTGCCAACTTCATGGTGATAAAGATGCCGACTTCCGATGTTATCTTTGGAATGGACTGGTTGGGATCATTTCATGCCATCATTGACTGTCGTCAAAGGAGGGTAGAAATCGATATACCCAATCATCCAAAGTTCGAGTTCCTCAGTGGAAGACGATCAGAAGGACCAGTGAAATATCGAGCCAGACCCGACGTGTATGCTGTTGCATTGTTACATTCTTCATGAACTCGTATTTCTTTTCTAACCCCCACTTTCGTCTTGTACCCAATTTTCCATGTGTTTGAATCCTTTTCCCGCCTACCACCTCCCCTTCATTATTGCCTTTGTCCTCTTCCTCGCCTCGAACCCCGTTCCCGCCTAACCTACCCCACCCTCTCATCTACTTTCGGTGCCCCTTTTCAAACCATCACCCCTTTTTCCCTCTTTTTAAACCCCCTCTCCTTCCTCCCTAAGCCATCCCCCGGCTCCCTCCTTCGCCCCAACGTCACCTCCACCTCTCCCCTCTCGCCCGAGCTCCTCCGGCCTCACTCCGCCAGCTCCGCTCCATCCCGAAGTCCCCGCCATGGATCGACAGCCAGTCGCAGCTCTCGTCGTCGTGGATCACCAGCCTCCGATGGCCCGCCGACGACCTTGGGGATTGTTGGGCTTAGTGACAGCCCTCACCGCCACCCTCGCTATTGCCGTGTGGTCGGGATATTGGGAACCCGCTCTTGGTATTCTTGGGAGCTCCTTTTTCTGGTTCTTCCCCCTCGAGCTGCCCAGCTCCGATTTCCTCTTAGGGCTGCTCCTTCGTGTTTGTGGGTTCATAACTTTTTGGTCATTGAACTGCTTAGGGCTGATGGTGATGGCAGTAGATATCGACCATTGGTGTTGGCATCTAGTATTATTGTCGACGATTATTGGCTTGCTTTTGGCCTTAGGTTTTGATTTTGGATGTCTGTATTGTGCTCGGATTTGGGAGACGGCTAGGATGTGGGCTTCTTGTTGGATGTTATTGAGATTGCTGGAAAAAGTGGTAGTGATGATCTTGACCCGCGAGAATTGGCCTTACATTTGCCTTTACGTGTCGATCTGGATATTGACTTGTAATTTGGTAGCATGGCAGATGAAGTCATTTGTGTTCGGCTGGTTAAGTTGTAGCAGCGTGAATGCATTAGCTTTAGCCCTTACGTTTATGTATGCTATGGCGATGATTTGCTTGGCTAGGTACCAATATTCATTGATGGCATGAGTTGTAGTTTTAAACTTTATGTTGTTAAATAAAGCTTGCTACTGACTTATCGCCTCAGGTTCCAAGTTCGAACAGATGTCATCATCATAATAGCCCTCATTTTCATGTAATGCCATTATCTAATATTTTGGCTACTTGAAAAGTCGAGATAACTATGATGATGATACTAGTCTCGGGACTAGTTACGAAAACTATGGTGATGTCAATAGTAGGTGTTCATGTATTCATCTATTGTTTTCTAGATGTTGTGATATCACATTATATTTCGTATTATATTTTCTATCATTTATTTGCTTGAGCTTCTTTATAACATCAGTTATTTATCTTATTAAGTTTGAAATTCCGAGGACGGAATTATTTTAAGGAGGGTAGAATGTAACGACCTGTAATTTTCAACACGTCAATTTACTTATTTTTACGTATTTTAAATAAATTTTACTTTACAAATATTAGTCAAGAATTTTCTAATAAAACTGATGTCAAAAACTCTTATAAAAATATTTTAGAGCACTAGACTTATCATATTGTATTTCAGCAATTTCAGATTTCCTCAAATGCCCAAAACATTTCTGTTAAAATTCATCTCCCAAAATTACCGTTTTGATTCGATGTATTTATTTTCTATCCAAACATTTTCAAAATGTCTTCAAACTTTCACAGTAGTATCATATGATCATTTAGGGCTTCCCACATTAATTTCATAATTTTCGGATATCGTTTCAGCCTAGAACCTGCAAACCCGCTTTCTAAACGTTTTGCCCTAAAACTTGAATTTCCGTAGCTCAAATCCCAAAACGGATCTTGTATTCGCGATCCTCGCGACAATACGATCCTGTGGGTATGTTTTCGTAATTTTTCGGAGTCATTTATGAAAACGCGTTTGTATTCCTCCGGTTTTACTAATTACATTCCCTAATGGTATTTTTACTCTTACTAATCACTGATGACTTTTTACACATATTAATTACTTTTACTAAGTTATATTTACCCCTAATTAATTTCCTAACCCACCCCTTTAAACACCTCCCAAAAGTGGCTCAGATCCGACACAAAAACGGATATGATTCAATGCCTTATTGATTATTTTGAATATATTAATTAATATATTCCCACCCTTATAAATCCACTCCCCTCCCCAGGCAACTACCAACACATCAAACCCTTCTCCCCCCTCACCCGTACACACTCACCCTCTCCCTCCGGCGTCGACCGAGGCCGCCGCTCCACCCATCTCTCCGACGATCCCTCACCTTCTCTCCATCTCCTCCACCTTCGACCACCACCATCAACCTCAAAACAAACCGCCCCCTTCCTCTCAAACCCACGGCCTTCTCCGACGAGCCGCCGCCGCCACGACCTCCTCCTCCGCCTCACCGACGACCCCAACATCTCCACGCCCACCGACAAGCTCCGACGAACTCCCGGCAAAGCTCAAGCCCGAAACCCAACCAAAACAGCCTCTCCCTCACTTCCGTGACCTTCCCCTCGCCGTCACTCACCGAAACTATCGTCGCCGGCCGTCTACCTGTCGCCGCCGACACCCCTTCTCCGGTGCCGACCCGCCCCGACCGCTAGTCCCCTCCGACAACGACAACAGCGCGCGCAAAAGCAAACGGAAAAAAAAGACAGCACGCGCAAAGGCCAACGAGCGAGCAGCCGGCCAGGTGAAAACGAAACCCAAATTTAAATAATATTATTATTTTAATATATATTGAAATGAACAGTGACCTTTGGGTGTAGGTATCGGACGAAGCAACAGATACCACCAGAAGCTCTGCGCCTTCGTCACGAACGTGCAGGCGCCAGTTTCGTCTCAATCCGATACTTAGTTTTCAAGTTATAATTTTTCAAAGTTTATTGTAATATTTTTAATACGTATTTACGTTTTTAATTAATTATTAAATAGGGTTTTATGATTTTAAATTCATAACTTGAAATACAAGGCCCAGAAAAATGTGTGGATAGACCCAGAAAATCAGAAACGATATTTCGGATCTAATGGCGCTAGTCTCACTGCGATCAGGCGCCTACTTTTCTCAGAATCTATTTTTGAACTTAAAAAGTAAATACGTATAAATCGTTCTAAAAATCATAACTCCATGTTTTCACATACACTAATAAGTGATAAAATTATTTGTGATAATAGACTTCGAGACGGTCGTTTTGACTACTCATTCAAGTTATTCCGACTTGTATTGCTCCCGTAAGAAATTACGGAAAATACGCGTCGCTTAAATAAATCAGGGGTTTAAACTAGTTTTGAGTTTCTAAAAATTATAAAAATTACTATAGACTTCAGAAAAATATTCTATCTTGCAGTAAAATTATTTTTATCATATATAGCCTATATAAAAATTTAAAACGCTTTCCGACACCGTTTCAATAGTTTTAAAAATCAAAACGACCAATTAAATATATAATAATTAGTGTAGCCATTAACTGATATTTCCTTGTGTTTGCAGGTACCAATCCTCATGCTCTAACTCCATCCTCGTCTTGCTACGACGAACCCGATAGTGTAAGTCACAGTAAATTCTACCCTTAGAAATATAGATAGTGTACTCGTATGAACATAGGACTTGACACCTAGTCTCGGAACAGTTATTGACCTGAACAGATTATTGACATTGCTTGACAGAAAGATTGTAATTGGAAATGTAAGAACAGTAAATGACTGGTAAAATTGCAAAGTACGGTAACCTGCACAGACACTGGGTTTTGGGGTAACTTATAATTGCGGAAGTGCGGGAGCGACTAGTCCAGACTTTGTTGTCACCGTGCGGGTTCTAACAACCCATAACAGTGCCGGTGACAACCATCACAGATCACAGATCACAGTTTATTGCACAGTACTCAGAGAATTGGTTCGCCGGGTAGCACCCGCGGCAAGAGTTGTCCTCTTGGTTGCTCACTGTACTTCCCGTTATAAGTCACGAACTAGGCTAGGCACAAGTACTCTCCTTATTGCTATTGTCATTGCTATCATCATGGTTATTCTGCTACGTTACTAGTTGTTCTTGCTCGGTCACCTTTATTTTACTTGTCACTCTTGCATGCTTGACTTGATGTATTTTACTTATCGCACTTGCGTGCTTGTCTGTCCCTACTTTACTTCCCGCACTTGTTTACTATAGACTGCTCCTTATTTGTGCACTCCTCTTTTTCTATCGCTAGAATTGTTGTGACTTACCTTCGGTTCCATTTATGGCACCGGCAGATGAAGACCAGAGATCGAGGAGATTGCCCCAGAGATCGAGCAGCCTGCATTGACCTAGAGACTGCAGAGTTTTAGTTACTTTCT
Source organism: Scilla litardierei (assembly GCA_030789695.1). NCBI lineage: Eukaryota > Viridiplantae > Streptophyta > Magnoliopsida > Asparagales > Asparagaceae > Scilla > Scilla litardierei. Next base: position 91,067,016 of record CM061142.1, read on the forward strand.
GTTGGTGTGTGTGTGTGTTGTACTGTGTATTTACTTTTCCGCATTCCTTTTCAGTACTTCCTTATGTATTTATGAGAGAGTGTGCTGGTTGTTGTTGTACTTTAATTTGGACTGTAATAACATCTTTACGCTGGTTTGAGTATTGTGATACATCTCTGAGTCGTGGCTATGCTGATTTCACTGGTAAACTGCGGAACCTGCAAATAAACTAAATAAGTAACGGGCCCCGAGAGCGGGTCGTTACACAGCACGATAGAAGTTTCACCTTGATGATGAAACCCTTTATGATCTACATGCTCTCCTGATAGAAGCTTTAAGAAACATGAAATTTATACTAATCATTACGATAGAAGTCTGACTAACCAGCACGAATGCAGAAAATCACGTTGCTTAAAGATTTACCTTTAAGCAACATGATATCAATTCTTTGTGATACGCAAAATCACGCAATGTGTTCTAACACTATCATTAACTATCGTTTTAGGACTATAACTAGTACCCAACAATCTCAAAACATAATTTAACCATTTCAATCTTTTTTGGGTTCGAATCTGGAAATTTGAAACTAAATTCTTACCCAAAACTGCAAACACAATGACAAACCTAAAAACCCAATATCTAACCCCAAAATAGCATGACACTTGTGAAAATGAAGTTACGATGGTATATTTTACTGTAATATAGTTGAAAATTTATTTTAAAACACATTTTTCCGCCTTAATGAAAACGCAAAGTATAAATTTTATGAATTTTTGTATACTAACTTAGAACTACAACGATTTCGTAGACTGACTCTGATACCACTATTAGTCTATATGGCTAAAATTTCTAATCTAATTAGAATAGCAGAAGTGGTAAATTTTAAAAAAATCAATTCCTAGCTGAAGCGGTATATTTTACTGTAATATAGTTGAAAATTTATTTGAAACACATTTTTCTGCCTTAATGAAAAGGCAGTGTATAAATTTTATGAATTTTTTTATACTAACATAGAACTACAACGATTTCGTAGAGGGGCTCTGATACCAATGTTAGTCTATATAGCTAAAAGTTCTAATCTAATTAGAATTGCAGAAGCGGTAAATTTAAAAAAAATTAATTCATATCAAAAATACTTAGGAACTATAAAATACCAAAATTAATATTAAAAAATAAAGACATACCTTTGCGCAAATATCCTTATGCAATATTTGTTGTTTAAAAATTTGATGAAGATTTTAGATCTCCTCACTAACCAGCACGATAAAAGTTTCACCTTGATGATGAAACCCTTCATGATCTACATGCTTTCCCAATGGAATATGAAGTTGGTCTCAAACATTGCTAGTGTTTTAGAGTAAACAAGAGTAAGGAACTTTTTTTAGAGTTAAATTCTACCTTTGAGCTAAATGCTGTCAGATTATTCAACTCGTAAATTTCTTCGGGTTCGGGTTTAGGTTCTTCCCACTCGTCCAACGTGTTCTCGGCTTTGGGATTTAATGGTATTAATTACCTCCTCTTCATTGCTCATTTAACCAGTTTAATCCATCTTAACGCCGTTAACTTCTTTTCCCTGCATCTTCTCCGCCCAAACCCTCTCCCAGCGCCTTCTGCTCTGCCCCAACGCGCCTCACGAAGAAGACGATGCCAACAGTGACAAAATTCATTGGCGGTAAATTCTTACACGCTTCTCCATGAAAACAGGGTCCACTGAAGGCACACTATACCAAGCTTTGCAGCTAACGAGTTTCAATCGGCCAATGATAGAAACTTTGCATCAAGCATTTCACAAAGTCATGGAAACACCATCAAAATGGTAAATAGCAGCAATCCACCAGATGCTAACAAGTCATCGCCGGGAAAAGAGTGACGGAGTTGCGGTAGGAGGATCATGGGGCGGAGGTGGGAGGATCGCAGAGAAAAGAGGGGCGGAGGTGGGAGTATCGCAGGGGAACGAGGGGGCGGGGTGGGGAGTATCGCATGGGAAAGAGGGGCGGATGTGGGGCGGATGTGGGAGGAGCGTTGGGGCAGAGGAGAAGGCGCTGGGAGAGGGTTTGGGCAGATAAGGCACAGTGAAAAGAAGTTAACGGCATTAAGATGGAATTAAACGGGTTAAACAAGCAATGAAGAGGAGGTAATTAATACAATTAAATCCCACGGTTAAGAACGTGTTGGACGATCAAATCGTCCAACGCGAGAAGGACCCAACTCGAACCCAATTTCTTCTTGTTTCTTTAAGAGTAGAAGAGGGAGCCTTTATGTCGTACTAGCATACCTAAAATTATCTAATTAAATTAGATGTGAGACTAAAAGAAGGATTATGTTGAGAATCAAGTCTCTGGCAAAGGCCATAAGACACACACACACACACACACACATTAAAGAGGATATAAAAGGCCATTTACAATTATGGTGGATACCAATGGTCCTTGATACCAAAGGTCTCAAGAGCCTATTCATAACACTTCTCCTTATCCATCCATCATTGTAAACTCGACATATGAATGCTTCAGGATTCATGGTGCTAATGAGTATCAGGAGGGGGGATACTTCTGGATCCTGAGCTAATGTGGTTGCCTCGTTAAAACCTTTGGATATGGAAAACCCAGTGGAAAAACCTATAGCTTAAGGGAAAAAGTACAACTCTACATTTAACTCCCCTGATCTATACAAGCTTCAGGCTTGCAGATCTCCTAGGCTCTCATCTACAATATTCTGAGAAAATAATACAAAATACAAGCATCGCTCATCTATACAAGTATCAATCATATATGGAAGCTACTAAATCTAAGGGAGCTCCTCTGAAGAGTGGTGCTCTGTCTCATCGTCTTTGACGTAACTTCCTTAAGGATGGGCGAGGAAAGTGGCATGGTCTGCAGACTCGGTAGATAGCTCCATGTCTCTAGTCTCTGACCCAGTTGTCACTGTGTCTGCGAGGTACTTCAGGGCATAGCTATGCATACTCTTGATTTGCTTCTAGGATGATGGGCTTCTCGGAATGGTAGGATGATGTTGCCTTAGTTGCATACTTTGCAGATCTCCAGGAGGTAGCTTTTCCTTCGTGGGTAAAACATGTATCCAAAGTCTATTGTCATCGCGATAATATGTAACCTGCAACTGCAAATACATTTAATATGGAGGATAATCCTTTATAATATTGACCCTTTGAGGTAGCGCAGAAGATGTGTAGCTCCGGTCGAGTGACGCACTACATGCGCTGCATTGTATCTGGCTAACAGATTTAATGCCTCCGCTATATAGAGAAGCGTAGAGTTGGCCAGATATAGGAGTGTACCAAAGACACTCAAGTAAGGCACTTCAGGACCTATGATATCCTTCCCCTCTTCCAGCTAAGGGAAGAGGTCTTTATGTAAAGCCATACAACCAATTGGTGTAATTAGTGGATTACAATTGTCCATATATCTTCATCAACTTCGGGTGTATGAAGGTAAATGTCACTTGATTTTCATCTTCTGGATGTTCTTTTCTTCTGCTGGATGATATTGTCATCTCTTGGATAATATTTTCATCTTCTGGATGATGTGTTCATCTTCTGGAGTCTCGTGGTATGTCCTTACAGTTGGTTGCAACGATCTAGGACTTCTACTTTAATGACAACAACCACGTGTGAATTATTTAACGTGTGTGTAAAGTGCTTTACAGGAGTGGCGATGCCGTAAATACCCAAACGATGACCAAGTCAAGGAGATGGAGAAATTCCTATACACATAGCAATTGAGACTGGGTCAATTTGATGGAGGAAATTGGCTAATCATTAGCAAAGATGACTTAGTCAAATGGGGGAGACAAAAGAGGAGATTAATTCAAATCTAATTTGGATTGGTGCAAATCAATTTCATATCACCATCTCCTAATCCATTACATATTTGGTGGGAATCAAATCCCAAATTGGTTGGGTCAAATCTCTAAGTGGTTGGCAAAACCCTATCTCCTGTGATCCTCTCATGGCCGACTTAAAACCAAAAGAACTCTAGTCTATCTCTATATAACTCTATATAAGCTCTCATCAAATAGAGAGCTAAGTGTGCGGCCATAACAACAAAAAGAGGAGCAAAAACCTATGGCCAATAACCAAAAGGAAAACCCATAGCCACCATATATTTTCCACCTACACTCAACAAACATCAAAACACAAATTCCCATAGCTTTGCTGCAACAATATCTTGAAACAAAACCCTAAGGAAAAGAGGGACTCTCATGCTGCCTCAATTTCTCTTCCCTCAAGCAAGCAATCTGCTTCCAAGCAAGAAGAAAGCTGCCGAGATCATCAGGACTTTCTCATCACTACGTCATCATAAAGCCATCAAACATCTACAAGCCCGCAACCTCCAAGCCGTTGGCAATCTCAAGCTTCAGGTCGTAGTCCTCCACCGCACTATTGTGAGAAGCATCCCAGCTGGCGTGAGAAGCATCCTAGCTGCTGCGACGTCTTCGACTAGAGCTGCAACCACATTAAGCTCTCGTACCATCTTCAAGCTCGCTGTCGTTCTCCTTTAACCACCGGTAACAACTTCAAGCAGTCCCAACGAGTAGTTGCCGTAGTCGAGAGTTCTTCAAGACATCATCCACTGCCAAGCAACTTGAAGCCGTGCCCTGCCATCTTCTCTTGCCATCGAGCTGCACATCGCTGCCAAGGAGATCAGCACTGCCAACTTCATCAACTCACAGCCTTGAACTTCTCTTCAAACGGGCCATAGCATCCTCGCAACTTGGTGCTCCTTCAACCAATAGCCTGCTGCCGAAAACCCTGCCTTCAATGAGCTCACATGATGCCGTGATTTTTGCATCAACAAGACGCTGCCGAAGGATCTTCACGCTGCTGCCTTCTTCAAGCTTCCATCATCATCATACTACCGTGAACGAGAGGAACGTCATCATCTCCGTTAGTGCTCCTGAAGACAAGGTTGTTCCCGAAGACCTCACTGCATGCCTTAGGCATCACCCTTGTTATCAAAGGAGTTCTTCTGCTACCGATGACATCGATACCAAGTCACTACACCTAATGCTCCACCTCGCTGTACTTTAGCATCTCCTTGCTGTGGGTGGTTTGTGCCGTTATCTTTCACCTGCCATGACTTGCTTCCATTGCCGCCACGAGATACTGGTTGCCGTAAAGACGAAGTCTACCAAGTTCTACTTCATGCCGTGAATGAGGGAACCCTTGCCGACGTAGACCTTACTAGAGAGATTGAGAGGCTTGCTAAAAAATAAAGGAAGCTGAAGGAGTTGATGTGTGCACATCACGACTTGAGTCAAATTGCACTGAAGTTTCTATACGCACAGACTAGATTGCTTTCCAAGATTGTCGAGCCATAGATTGAGATCTAGACGTCAGATCGAGACACCGTTTACATCAGACTGAAGCTGACGACGTGCTGAACGACAGAGACGACACACCATTGCTGAGCATTTCTAAACTCTATTTATTTATCTTTGTATTGGTGCATCGATCTCTATAAGGGAAACTTTACTCCTTTAGTGTTCTTTTGGGACTTGTTTAGTCGGGGGACCATACAAGAGGGTCTTGACAAGCGGGGCTTATCAAGATATAGCATTTACTAGGTTGATAGTGTTTTGCACTCGGAGAGTGTAGTACATACTAGGTGGGTAGCCAGGGGCTCGAGACTGATTGTAGTAGTACATAAGAAACATATTAATGCTAATATTTGCTTGGGGGCTGGAGTAGGTCATGGGACGACTAAACCAGGGTATATCTGTGCTTACTCTGTGATTGCATACTTTTTGCACTACCTGTGATTATAAACTGCGTGTGATTTCTCGTGAGTTGTACGAGAATTTTTATTAGCATATTCACCCCTAGGCTTAGATCCAGATCCAAAAAGTGGTATCAGAGCAGGTTAGATGATCTAGGCTAGATTGACCGTGAATACTTTTGAGTCTGCATTTGCTGAAGGCCAGTCTATATCACGTCCCCCTAAAGTTAATGGTGTAGATTATGCTTATTGGAAAACTAGAATGAAAATCCACTTAGCCTCTGTTGATTATAATGTAAGGAATATTGTTGAAAAATGATATAGTCCTCCTATGCTTAAAATTGGAGATACTGAAATGTTGAAACCTGAAGATAAATGGGATGACAATGATAAAAAACGTTTTTCTTTGAATAACAGAGCTATGAATGCGTTTATTTGCTCTTTGGATAAAGCTGAATTCAATCGTATCTCATAATGTTTAACTGCGCAGGAAATTTGGCATACTCTAGAGGTGACGCACGATGGAACATCGCAAGTGAAGGAATCCGGACTTGCATTTCTGAGTACAGAATATGAGAGCTTCTGCATGCTTCCATCAGAATCCATTAAGGACATGTTTGTGAGGTTTACAGACATTGTATACAAGTCCACTTCCCTCGGTAATCCATAATCTAGCCTTGAACAGGTGAGAAAAATCTTAAGAGCGTTGCCAAGCTCGTTCAGGCCTAAAGTTACCCCTATCTAAGAAGCGAAAGATCTATCACATATAAGAGTGGAGGACTTGATAGGCAACCTAATGTCCCACGAGCTTAAGCTGCAGAATATTGAATAAAGAGAGAAATCTGAGGCAAATGAAAAAACTCCAAGACCACTAGCTCTTCAAGCTAGCGAGGATGACGAAGATGAGGAGGAGCATGCACTTATGGTAAGAGGGTTCAGCAGGTACACCAAAACAAAGCAAGGAAGAGCTGAAATGGCGCAAAGGTTCAATCGTTTTAATAAATATAATCCTGCTAAAAATATTTCTGAACAGAAAACTGCTGATAAAGTGGATTGTTTCAAATACAGGATGAGAGGACACTTTGCGAGAGATTGCCATCAAGAGATGGCTAATATTGCAGACAAGAAAGGAAAAGCTGTGGTACGAACTTGGGACATGGATAGTAAGGATGACAATGAGGAGTATGAAATTGGTATCAATCCTGCTTTGATGGGAATACACGATGAGGTAACATCTTATACTATATGTGAAATTTTAAAGAAAATGCAAGAGGAAATAGATGAGCTAGATTCTAGTGTAGAAAGCTATAGAAATGTGTGTTTTGAATTGCAAAAAGAAAATTGTGACATGTTGGAAGAAACTAAAAATCTGAAAGAAGAGCTTGTTGCATCCAAATCCACCATTACCATGTTAAAGGAAAAACCTAGCTCACCTGAAAAAATTGATTGTCTTTCGTGTCCCTCTTTGATGAATGATATTACCATGCTTAAGCAAGATTTAATTAAGTTAGAAACTGAAAAAGACTATGTGATTAGAGAGCTTAATGATAAATTCTGCATGGTAATAATGATCTTAAAAGAAAAGTTATTGTGTTTGAAAAGAAAGAAGATGAAAACAAAAGCTTTCATTAGTAAATGTACTTTGCTTGTGAATGAGAATGCATTATTAAAATCCAAAGTCTCTAGTCTTGAATTGTCTATTAAGAAATTTTCCATAGAATACAATCTCTAGATATCATTCTTGGAAATTAATTACATGGCAATAATATACGAGGACTTGGATTTGGTTTGAAAAATGTTGAAAAGCCTATATTTAAGAAAATTCACAATGTGCCTACTATTGTCAAAAATATGCATGCAAAGTGCTTTACTTGTGATAGTGTTGGTCATATATCTTATAATTGCAAGTTTAGGAACACGAAATAAAGTTTAAACAAGTGTGGGTTCCTAAATCTCTGGTGACTAACATGAGTGGACATTGTAGGATTCCAAGGTCACACATAGCATCTATCATGTAGGTACGATGGAGATTTGACGAGGAGCTTTGAATTGAACATTTTCATTATTTAAGCTTCTTAGCCAAACGACGACGCGAAGGTATATTTTTTCCCTCTTTGAAATTAATGCATACCTTCATAGAGTTTGCATGCTTGAACTATTTTTTATTTGAGTGCTAGCTTGCTTGATTTTAGTTTCTTGATTCATCTTAAATAAAAAATAAAAAATAAAAAAATATGGGCTTAATGAAAATCTTTTCTCTTTGTTTCATTCAAGTAGTATTATTGAATGGCATTCATATCATTGTAGAAATCATTGTATTATTGTTATAGATACATGCGCATGTTAGAATTCCTAAGTAGCCATGACATGCTTAATGGAGTGAATAACGTGATTTTTACACCTACACCTTCACTTCCATGAGTATTGAATATTGTTACACAATTGGAGAATCTTTTTTGAAATATTGGAAAGTGAATGTAGGATGAATAATAACTGAAACTCTAATGAATATGATGTGTATTTTCTATGGATAAAAATTGAGCACAAAAGAATTGAATATGAAACAAGAAAAATGAAAAAGATTGAATATTGCTCCGTATGTAAAATGGATATAATTCATGGCAAGTATACTACCCAAGAGTATCCAACTTAAAAGAAAAGTGATTGCGTTTGAAAAGAAAGAAGAGTAAAACAAGAAAGCTTTCATTAGTAAATGTACTTTGCTTGTGAATGAGAATGCATTATTAAAATCCAAAGTCTCTAGTCTTGAATTGTCTATTAAGAAATTTTTCATAGAAAACAATCTCTAGATATCATTCTTGGAAATTAATTACATGGCAATAATAGAAGAGGACTTGGATTTGGTTTGAAAAATGTTGAAAAGCCTATATTTAAGAAAATTCACAATGTGCCTACTATTGTAAAAATTATGCGTGCAATGTGCTTTACTTGTGATAGTGTTGGTCATACATCTTATAATTGTAAGTTTAGAAACACGAAAATAAAGTTTAAACCAGTGTGGGTTCCTAAATCTCTGGTGACTAACATGAGTGGACATTGTAGGATTCCAAGGTCACACATTGCATGGTAATAATGATCTTAAAAGAAAAGTGATTGCGTTTGAAAAGAAAGAAGAGGAAAACAAGAAAGCTTTCATTAGTAAATGTACTTTGCTTGTGAATGAGAATGCATTATTAAAATTCAAAGTCTCTAGTCTTGAATTGTCTATTAAGAAATTTTCCATAGAAAACAATCTCTAGATATCATTCTTGGAAATTAATTACATGGCAATAATAGATGAAGACTTGGATTTGGTTTGAAAAATTGATGTGTATTTTCCATGGATAAAAATTGAGCACAAAAGAATTGAATATGAAACAAGAAAATTGAAAAAGATTGAATATTGCTCCGTATGTAAAATGGATATAATTCGTGGCAAGTATACTACCCAAAAGTATCCAACTTAAGCTATATGGGTAATCTTTAACGTTGGTGTATTTTACTCGTCAAGCAATGCCACCCCCACATTTAAGAGTTCTTATATGCTATGCTTTTAGGGTGTGGTATCTTGAACTCATTTTCAATGAGGTGGGGAAAATCAATCCTAGTGCTATCATGTTTATTGGAAAATGTGGATTGTTTTGGTTGATTTCTATGAGAGTTTCTCCCTTTGTTCTTCAAATATTTAATCATCACACTTACATGATGGTGTAGAAGTCTACGTTACTCTTTTCATTGAATTTGAAGTGACTATTCTAAGAAAAATGACATGCAAGTGATAGTTGTAATTTATAATGCTTTATTTTTGCATGTGACATGAACTAGACTTCGTGTATACGCTTTTGATGATAACAAAAGGGGGATAAAATAATGAAGATTTGGTGGATTAATGAATTATCGAAAGGGGGAGCATGAAAATAGGGGGAGCGTGCTGACGTGCGTTTATATTTTATATATTCACGCATTTCTTCTCCGTCGTTTTCCGTTGTTTTTTCGTTATTTCATATCTGTTTCTTTGTGTTTTCAGTTTCTTTTTACTTTCGTCGTGTTACGTGCATTTGCAGGACATTGCTAGCGTAGGGGACATATATGGCCAACATCATAAGTCCCCGGAGCAATGGGAAGCATCGCACGAGATCCCGAGAGCCATTTGTCAAAGATAAATATGTATCAGGTCTCAACCGATCGGGTGGAACAGCCAACCGATCGGGTCAAGCGGTCCGTGTCAGTGCAGAAGAAGAGACGGTTCCACCCGATCGGTTCTGTGATCGGGTGGATATTTTACAGAGGGTAGTTTTGAAGGCAAAATTTGTGATCCGATCGGGTCGGCACTTTCAACCGATCGGGTCACCTGTAGCCGCTTCCCAAGCTCATGAAACCCAAGACTCACCCGATCGGTTTAGTGATCGGGTGAGAATTTATCAGAGCCGAAGACATATTTTTTCCATCGTTTCACCCGATCGGGTGAAGTCTTATCCGATCGGGTGAATGTCTATTTTTGTCTTTTTGTGGGAATATTCCCTGGCATCTTGCCCACTTGTATAAATAGGGCTAGGTTTTTCCAGAAACGCAATCCCCATTTTAAGCTGTTTTTAGGGATTTCCAGCTACTGGAATTAAAACTCTTGTTGTAAGTTCTTTGATCGTCTTTATATTCTGATATAGTGTTTATGCTTCTATTTGCTACGGTGAACAATTGCCTGATTTGAATTCTTATGGCTATATTTTCTGTTTTTGCATTTGATACTATGTTTAGTGAGTAGTTCTTCAATCTGGGACATTGGTGGAAGCCCCCTCGTGGGTTCTTCCTAGAACGGCCATAGGTTTAGGGATCTGATCGGATCTAGGGATTTTGATGGTTACACGGGGGCGTTTCATTGTCATCGACAGAAAAAAGACCGCCTTTGACGTTGGGCTAAGGGGAAATAAAACGGGAGTTTGATTCTCTAGCCATAGCTCACCCCTTAGCGTTGACATTGAGTCCCTGCACGTGGGAACGACTTGGACGAAATGTTGTGAGCGATCATTGCGAACTTAATGCTCCTGGAGTCGGATGGTGTTGGACATGGGAATGCCCACCATTTGAAGCCGGGTAGACCTAGCGTATCATTCTGGGCATCGACCAGAATATCGGGCACATAGGACGCTAGGTACCACTTTTAGAGGCAACGTCTCACCGCCAAACCCTAGCATTCGGTCGAATTCCAATCCTTAGGCCGTAATAGTGAGAACCCATGATTAGGGCGGAAGCCAAAGTCCTAGGTTACCTTTTTACCTTTTACATCCTTTCTATTAGTTTAATATCGTGACAATCAACCAGAGAATAGGCTAGCTCATCCACTGGGTGATTCGGTTCCTGAATGTTTACGAGTACAACACATGTCTCCCCGTGATCGACCCCAAGCCACACTTTGACACCGTGCGCTTGCGGTTTATAAATTCTAATTCTATTATCCCCGTCCCAGTTTGCGTGTCAAACGGGCGGCCAGTCAAGCTCTATGGCGCCGTTGCCGGAGAGGGAACGTGCTTGTTACACTTAGGACCTTGTTATCCTTGAGACTAGCTCACATCCTCACCCCGTGATCATTTTCACGTTCTACACTTTTGTTTTTATTTGTTTTTATTTCGTATCATACCATACGTGCTTCATGGTATATCTTAATTTTTCATGCGCAGAAACTCAAGGAGTCTCAACGATTTAGTTCCTTTGGATCCCAAGATCAATGCTACCCCGAGGCGTTTGAACGCAGAAAGAAGAAGAGAAAAATTTGCCTCCATGGCAGGAAACGTCACTCCTCTAAAGTCTTTGCTCAAATATTCGATGCCGTCTATTGGGTCTACATCTAACATTCATCCTCCGGCCATTACGACCGAAAACTTTGAGTTGAAGCCATCACTTATGGCTTGGATCCAACAAGACCAATTTTCTGGAGCTCCCATGGAGAATCCCATCGAGCACTTAGACTCTTTCTTGGAGAAGTGTGAGACATTTAAGATCAATGGCGTATCAACCGAGGCTATTCGGTTAAGGTTATTCTCGATCTCTCTACGGGATAAAGCGAAGCAATGGCTAAGGGGCAAGGACCCCAACACATTCACTACTTGGGAGCGGCTTTCGAACGCATTTTTGAACAAGTTCTTTCCTCCGGGGAAGACGATGAAGCTAAGAAGTGATATCTCCTCTTTCTCCCAAGCTAGCCATGAGTCGCTACATGAAGCGTGGGTGAGGTACAAAGAAATACAAAGGAAATTTCCTCACCACGAGCTCCCCTATTGGCATATCATCAACCGATTCTATAATGTTCTGAGGGACAATTTGAAGTCCTCTATGGATGCCGCATCGGGTGGATCTTTCATGTCGAGAAACAAAGTGGATGCCAGAACTATCTTGGAGAACATGTCGTCCAACAACGAGAGGTGGAGTGATGAGCGTGCTACACCAAAAGTCGGTGGCATGCATCGGATTGGGAAAGTGGACAAGCTATCAAGCAAATTCGATTTGCTTTCCACTCAAGTTTTAGCGTTTATGGTTGGAGCCAGTGCCGCTAGCCCACAGCAAGTAGTGGCTGTGGAAACTGAAGTTAGAGACTTCGGTGTTGGAGAGATTTCGGCGCCCGTGGATCAAGCAAGTGCCTTATTCTATAATCATATGGGAAATGCGCCTTATCCACCAAGGACAAGTTCTAACTCTGGATATTCTCCCAACAATCGGAATCATCCGAATTTTAGCTACAAGGCACCATACCAACAATTTCAGCAACCTCCTCTGCCTCAACAAATGTATCAACAGCTTCCTTCCCAACATCAGCAACCTCCGCCCCAACAACAACAACAATGCAATCAACAACAACGAGTGGTCTCTCCGATTGAGAACCTTCTAGCTCAGTACATTTCAAATCAGGAGAAGATCACTCAGCAATTACAGCTTGGGTAGAAATCCTTGGCCGACCAAGTGACCCAATTGGGGTTACAAGTAGCCAACCTCCAAAAGGCGCAAGGACAATTGCCGGGGTCAACCGGAGGTGAATCCTAGAGCACCGAGCCAAACCTTAGCCTTGACACACAGTCAAGCAAATGTTTTCGCTATTGTTCTGAGGAGTGGAAAGAAGATTCCGACACGGGAGGCCGATAAAGATAAAGAAGCGCCCATTGTCAATGTGCAACCGAATATGGAGATGCACGACAACAGAGCTTCAACATCAAGTTCTGTGACTCCGGAAGAAGATTCTGAGAAAAGAAACAAGAATGAGGGTGAAGACTTGAGGGGTTTCAAGCCTTCGGTTCCATTTCCGCAAAGGCTTGCCAAGGCCAAGATCGACGAAAAGTATAGCAGGTTCTTTAAGATGGTGAAAGATTTAAGTCTTCAGATCCTGTTCCTCGAAGCAATTGAAACTATTCCTTCGTATGTAAAATTTCTTAAAGATATAGTGACGAAGGGGACAAGAAAAGAGAAGGTGGTCCTTACGGTGAAGTGTAGCACCTTGATTCAACGAGCCAATCCACCGAAGCTTAAAGACCCGGGAAGTTTTTCGATTTCGTGCTCTATAGGGGAAGTCTCTGTCAATAGAGCACTTTTTGATTTAGGAGCAAGTGTGAGTCTGATGCCCCTTTTACTCTACAGAAGAATCAACATGGGAGAACTAGAACCTATGGGAATGACCTTGCAGCTAGCAGATCGGTCCGTCAAATACCCGTGGGAGTCGACGACGACCAACTAGTTAATGTCCGCGGTGTACGTGTGCCGGTGGAATTTGTAGTGATGGATATGCCCGAGGACAATCACACTCCTATTATTCTCGGAATACTTTTATGGCAACCGTCGGTGTGCTTATCAACGTAAAGAAGGGAACGTTGTCTTTAAACGTCGGTGATCAAACAGTGGAATTCGACTTAGCACTGTTCATGAAGCTACCACCCGAGGAATCCAATTGCAACCTTCTGGATATTGAAGAAGAGAAAGCTAATGAAGCGGGAGCATTGGAAGTTCTTTCTAGAGACCCTTCTGAAGACTTGGATAGCGTAGAGGAGCACTCTAATCTCGACGGAGAGGAAATTCCTGAGCCAGAATGTGTCTCCCAGTCAACTCCCCCTGGATTTGGAAAGAATGCTCAGATGAAGAGCAAGGGCACAGAGCCTTTGGTACTCACCACCAACAAAGTGCGAATCTTGAAGAGAGTGGCGTGTGTCGCCAACACTAAGGAGAAGCCCCCGGATATAACCAATGGGGGAGTGATTGAGACTGTCCATTTATCGCAACCATCGACAACTGGAAACTTTTTTCCAACTGCTGAGATGATGCCAAACGTCGAGCGTCACCCATTCAAGCCACCTTGAACATCTTATCGGGAGTCGAGTGAACGACTATAAAAAAGAGCGCTTCATGGGAGGAAACCCATGGCCTAAACTTTTACTCGCTTTTAATAAGACCAGTCTATTAATTTTAGTGTATATATGCTGCTGTGGGGATTATTTGTTGGGAAACTTAGTAAATTTGAATTTTGTTGTTGCCCCACCCGATCGGGTCATACATCAACCGATCGGGTGGATTGTTTTAGTAAGTGACCAGGTTTCAGTCGAAGAACCAACCGAGCAGGTGATACAGTCGGCCATCGGGTGACTGATCGGGTGAATTAAAATAGAGACTTGGGAAGTTTTTCGGAGAGCGGTCAACCGATCGGATGAGTTCTCACCCGATCGGGTGACCTGTAGCTGCTAATCCAAGAGAATTTTTGAAAATTGATCCAACCGATCGGGTGATTTCCACCCATCGGGTCGCCAAAACCTTATATAACCCCACCCCCCACCCGACTGCCATTTCACCTGACCTCCAAAAACCAATTTCGAGCCGTTTGTTTGGAATTCTTCCCAAACAATCTTCTCCATCACTCCTAATGTTACTAATCATCCTCCTCCACTTCCTCCACTAATCTCCCACCATCAATGCCCCTCCATCAACCACATTCAAGCTGCAAATCCCTTGAAACACTAGCCCTAATTTCCCCCAATTTTCAAAAACTCTATTTTCTTCAGATTGGTGTGCGGTGGCTCTCTGGATCACTAATTCACGCATTGAGGGAGCTTTTGGAGCTAGGAGCCGCATCGTTTGCTGGGTAAACTCGCTCCGTAACTTGGTTGTGATATTGCCCATAAATTTTTATTTTGTCGCTTTGTCATTTGTTGTGTGCACTCATATATCATCTTGCATATCACATCCAATCGCCAAAATATCATGGCAAAATACAGATAAGGGTAAGCGACCGATGGTGGAGGAGGAGCCGTCTCACAAGAGACAACGATCCACACGTTCTACACGTGGACGCGCTCCTCAAACGCAGCCTACCCAACCACCACCCCCACCTATCGTACCAGTGGTAGACCCACTACTTGGACCGTAGGGAGTTTGTTATATAAGCCAAGCCCACAAAGATATCTTCTCTTGCCTCAACCAACGTCCTCACCTCGCTACCAAGTTCGCGCACGACCAAACCTTATTCGATCTCGGAGTTTTCTCCGAAGTCGAAACCTTATTCACGAACTTGGGTTGGCATAGCTTCCTCCACGCCCATGCTAGCTCATACCCCATGCTCACTCTAGAATTTCTTTCCACGATCAAAATTGAGACGGGGTCGAATATAGTTTTTTGCCTTCGAAACCGAAATTTCCGTACTCCCTTGTCCACTATCAATGATATCTTTGGGTTCCCAAATCTTGAAGGCAGCTCCCTTACCAACGAACTTCATCCCGACTTTTACGTCGACTACTTTTGGAATCGTCTCACTTTGCACAATCAATATCCTAGAGCCAAGGATAAGGCTTCTTCGATTATTCACCAGTCTTTCGCCTCGCCCATCGCATTATTTCCAGCAATTTCTTTCCACAGGATGAGTCCGGTACCGTGACCATCCCGGATCTTTTCATTTTATGGGCAATGACGTTCTCCTTTATTCCCGGTGTTGATGGGATTACTTTTGAGGCACCCCGCGTTCGCATCAATGCTGCCTCGTGGCTAATTCAATAGCGTGTTGATATTAGCCGTGCGAATATAGGCAAATATTGCTGCAGTGGCCTCATCACAATCATTGCCCAACATCCACCTCTCAACATCGAGTTTCCTCCTAATTTGGTCTGTGCCCCAGGATCTACCCATATTGATATCGATGTCCTGGCATGATCAAGCCGCTCGGCGGCGGACGATTCGCTTTTCACTATGGACACCCCCAACACCTTATACCATTCTGCCGAACCTTGATCATGTCACCATTGAGCTTCTGACAGATTGGTCATTCCCACCTGACCCTGAGTTTGTGGGGGGCTTCACCTTCAGTTCGTTCTTCCTGCCGCTCCTAGATCACCTTCTCCTGCCGCCCACTTTGGCGAGCAGGAAATCCTTGAGTTCAGAGGAGACCCCGGGGCTGGACCCAGTACCACCACCCTGTCTACTACTGCTGTTTCTTCCGAGGCTCTGACTACGGCCCTACATGGCCTGGCCTCTCATGTCGACACGACCACTGCTATCGGCACACACTCTGTCGTGCGCCGTGCCACTTCTATACGCCTCGCTCTTGAGGCCGAGATTGCTGTTTTGGGCGCTGGCGCATCCTCCTCTGCCCCCTCAGACCCATCTATCTCTTTTCTATCCCATCCCCGTTTCCTCGCTCTCGAGTGAAACGTAGCTACCATTCTCCGTCTTCTGACCCATATCCACGGTGCTCCACCACCATCTCCACCACCATCACCTCCTCCGTCACCTCCTAGACGATCGTCCCCTCTCACCACCACTGTTTTTCTTCCCACCACCACTACCGTTGACCTGTCGCTTCCACCACCTCTCACCTCTATCACCACTACCTACTCGCATCGCAAGAAACATGCTGTTGTACGAGCGAGATCATTACCCCACCCTCTTCATCAGTTGCCGTATCCCTACCACCCTCCGCCACCACCGACACCCCACCCATCATTCACATCCCCACCGAGCCCATCCGTGCACGATCTCCATCTCTTTCTCCAGTTCTTCGCACACCCGTCGCCTCTCCCGACCACACCGCTCCACTCTCTTCCGAGGAGGATGAGGAGCCTTCTGCAATTGCATCTTGATTTCCTTTTTTTTTTGATTTTTTTCCTAGCCGGTTTTTCTAATTCATCATGATCATATCTTTTTTTCAGGCATTGTTGTTGAGATCAGTTTGGGGGAGATCTATAGTTTGTGCTTGTGGTCGTGTCATTTGTTTGCAGTGTGCTTGTTTTGTGTGTTTGTGTGTGTGTCCTTTGTCTAGTTGGTTTCGGTCTTTATTTTCTTTATTTTCCTACGTCTTGTTTTCTGTGTTTTTCATGTTTTTCCGTTTCTTTGTCTGTGTCGTGTGCGTACTTCACTCACATCTTTCGTTGCCCTCCCTCACTTCATCCTATTGCATTGAGGTCAATGCAACGTTCAGCTTGGGGGAGTCGCACTATGTGCGTCAGTCGTGTCTTTTTCGCCGTTTTTGAGTCGTTTTCGTCGTGTTTTTATTTTTTTCCATCCTTTTATTCTCCCTCTCCTAGAGATGACCCCGCATGATGAAACTGCCTTTACCACACACACACACACACACACACATAGCTAAGCTATAATAACTATCTTCACTAACCCTAGGAAGCCGAGTTCTATTGCATCTTATGCTCTGTGGGTTCACTTCGCCTTTTGCGTTGAGTTGTGTGTTGTGAATAGCTAGTTGGGGTGCTTCTAGGTCGTTATTTGGTTTTATATGCCCATCCATGGATGACCCTTAGACTATCATGCTTCAATTCCGAAAATGCAGTACATTGCTTCTACTTTCTGCTTCATTATGCATGAATCATACTATATATATATACGCTTCAAATCGCATGTGTCGGGACTCTACCAATATGTCACGCCCCGCTTCCCAAAAACGTGGAGGCAAAGCGTGAGAAGGTCCGCTCAGACTTGAAGCTACAAAGCTGCAAGTCCGATAAGCGTCAATCAAATTTAAACTACAGGTCCTTACAACGCGAAACGAAACAAAGATAATAATAACGAACAGAGACAAAAGAAACATCTCAGAATATCCATAATAATAAATCTCAACATCGCAGAAAAAGCCACCAGGCTAAAATAAAAGAGTCTAAAAGAGGCCCCAGCATGGCCAACAAAAGTACAAAGTACGAAAACAAAGTAATGGTGCAAGCACCGACAACTAACAGCAACCTAAAGCAAAAGCAACTCAACAGTCACTAAGACTGGTCTCCGGTGTCCTCGAACTCCTCAATGAACGTAGGCTCAGGCTCAGCGTCATCAAACACCTCGTCCTCAACAACTGTCTCTGGCTCAGGGTCTAACATGTGACACCCAAAAGAGCAAGGGGCACATGTCAGCAAGTCTACAAGAGACTTGTGCAAGGAAACTGAAAGTAGGTAAAAGTAAAGCAACCTAGCAGTTCTAGCATGATGCAATGACATGGCAGTTTAAAGTGATGAGTGCAACAGGTAAAGTAAAGTAAAGTACGGGCATGGTATTTAAACATGGCATGAATCATTCTCAAGACAAGTACAAGACAAGTAAAGTAAGCACCTCGTGCACAGAGATTCCGCCTTTTGGCTAGAGTGGCTGCGCGGGCCAACTCCTAAGCTCAAGTGACCGTTTATCCCTACCCCTCCACGTGTATTGGGCATTGGTTTTCAACCAACACATGAGGCCCGCTTCTGAATCACGATCCAGGAAGTGTTTTAAACAAGTATGGCGTAGGGGTGCACCTAGCCGGACAAGGAAGTACGAGTGCAAGTATTGTAGCGTGTGCTACGAATGCGACATTCAATGCATGGATGACATGACATGGCAAGTAGTAAGGCGTACAAGTAAGGAAAGTAAACGTGACAGTTTAGTATGCATGAACATCAAGTTTAAAGGGTTGGATCTAGCTTCGTTGTCAAGCTAGATCAATTAGGTGACGGATCTAGTTTTGTTGTCAAACTAGATCAAGTAGGCGTCTAGCCTGCTATCATTTCACTGACTAGTCTCTTTTACACTAAAAACAAGGAAGTGGCCTAAAAACATGGCCCTAAGAAAGATTTGGCAAGTTTCACTTGCCTGCAAGTATCACGTCAGAGAAACACCGTCAAACGAGTCCAAAGTCTCAATTCCTACGTGCACAAGTCCACCGGCCTACATCCGTTTTATTAATCTTGATTAGTGATTGCTAAAACATTTAAAATACTTAAAACGTCAATTTTAGTCTTGATTAGCATGCATTGGGTTGGGGGGGTGCAAAGCGTTACCTCAACACGACGCGAAAGCTACACCGGCGTCGGGTAGCGACGCCGGGGGTTGGAATAATAATATCGCGCTCCAAGTCCAGATTCCAATTAGATTCCCCGCTGGAAATTTCAGAGCAATCAACCGGAGCAACGATTCCAGATTCCAAAGCTAGCACGTGCGACGACGGGCTACGACGTGTCACAACGTCGTACGCGGCGAATCCTCAAAGAGAAAGCACCTAGGTGGGGCCCACAGTAGTCCTAGGGACCTATGGGGGACCCACAATACCTCTGGAGAACTTGGGGGGCCCACGGCGGCAAGTGGTACGACGGGTGCGGGGTTGTGACGAATGGCTCTCGGTCGTACAGCCTCGGTGCGGGATCTTCCCAAATCAAATAACTCCACGGTTCAGAGAAATCTTCAGAAAGACATGATCGCCAGGCTGAAACTCCAAAGGTCTCCGTTTGGCATCGGCCCAATGCTTGAAACGGTCCTGTGCAATACTCAGCTTCTCCCGGATGTTCCTCACAACATCCACGGCCCCCATGGTCATCTCCGGTCCTAACAGCTCCCGATCTCCAATGTCATCCCAGCTCAGTGGCGATCGACATTTCTTTCCATATAGCGCGGCGAAAGGCGCCATTCCAATACTCGCCTGGTAGCTGTTATTGTAGGCAAACTCAACGTGATGGAGATGATCCTCCCAAGATCCCTTGAAGTCCAACATGCACGCTCTCAGCATGCCCTCCAAAATCTGAATCGTCCGCTCGGACTGGCCATCCGTCTGCAGGTGGTACGCTGTGCTGAAACTCAGACTCGTACCCAAGCTCTTTTGCAGACTCTGCCAAAACTGAGATGTGAATCTCGTGTCTCTGTCCGACACGATACTCACGGGGACTCCGTGAAGTTGTACGATCTCCTGCACGATTCACGTTACATCACTATCTAAACTAGGAAAAGGAAATAAAATCAGAGTGTTAAAGAATTTACCTCCATATATCTCCTCGCTAGCGTCTCAGTAGACTGTCCTACTCGGAAGGGAATAAAGTGCGCAGATTTGGTCAACCGGTCTACGATCACCTAAATCGCGTCATTCTGCTTCGGACTCCGAGGTAGTCCAGTCACGAAATCCATAGTGATGTGCTGCCACTTCCACTCCGGAATCGGAAGCGGTTGTAGCAACCCTGCCGTACGCTGATGCTCCGCCTTTACTTGTTGGCAAACCAAACACTTGGCTACACTCCGAGCCACACTCCTCTTCATACCGTGCCACCAAAAGTTCAGACGAAGATCCTTGTACATCTTGGTGCCCCCAGGATGTACGAAATACGGTGAACTGTGTGCCTCCACCAATAATTCCTCTCTGATATCTCCAGCTGGCACACACAACCTGGCTCCAAATCTCAGCGAACCATCCTCGTGAATCAAGAAGTCAGTCCACAGACCGGCTTCCAACTGCTCCCGAATCTTCACCAGCTTAGCATCTCTAGCCTGTCCAGCCTTGATCCTATCCACGATCGTCGACTGTATCTGCATGCTCATCAACGAAGAAGTCTCTCCAGGAAGAATAATCTTGATACCAGTCTCGCAAAAATCCTGCTGCAATCTCCACTGCGAGGTCAACATCATCACCGCTGGAAGTCTGCTCAGCGCATCCGGAACCACATTCACCTTGCCGGGGTGATACTGCAAGTCAATCTCGTAGTCTGCCATGAGCTCCAACCATCGACACTGTCGCATGTTGAGCTCCTTCTGCGTAAAGATATACTTCAAGCTTTTGTGATCGGTGAAGATCTTTACCTTCTCACTCAGCAGGAAGTGCCTCCAAATCTTCAGCGCAAACACAACAGCAGCCAACTCCAAATCATGTGTCGGGTAATTTTTCTCATGAGCCTTAAGTTGACGAGAAGCATACGCAACCACATGCCCATGCTGATGCAACACACATCCAAGACCCTTGCCAGGAGCATCGCAAAAGATCTCGAATCCTCCACTCCGATCAGGCACAGTAAGTACAGGGGCAGTCGTCAATCTCTCCTTCAGAATACCAAAAGCCTTCTCGCATTCATCAGACCAAACATATGGTACGTCCTTCCGCGTCAGCCTGGTCATCGGCTCAGCAATCCGGGAAAAGTCCTTAATGAAACGTCGGTAATATCCTGCAAGTCCAAGGAAGCTCCGGATCTCAGACGCCGACTGCGGGACCGGCCACTCTCTGATAGCCACAATCTTCTCGGGATCCACAGAAATTCCATCACCAGACACCACATGCCCGAGAAAGGCAACTCTATCCAGCCAGAACTCGCACTTGGAATACTTAGCATACACACGATGCTTCCTCAAAATCTCCAACACTGTCCTCAAGTGAGAGGCATGCTCTTCCTCCGACTTTGAATAGATCAGGATGTTATCAATAAAGATAACGACAAACTTGTCTAGAAAGTCGTAGAAGATCAAATTCATCAGGTTCATAAAAACTGCGGGCGCATTGGTTACACCGAAGGGCATAACCACGAACTCGTAGTGACCATACTTCGTCCTGAACGCTGTCTTCGGGATGTCGTCCTTATTTAACCTTGAGCTGATGGTAACCACTCCTCAAATCCAACTTAGAGAACACCCTCGATCCTCCGAGCTGATCAAAGATGTCATCTATCCGAGGCAAGGGTCATTTATTCTTGATAGTCACAGCATTCAGCTCTCGGTAATCCACACACATGCGACGCGAACCATCCTTCTTCTTTACCAGCAACACCGGTGCTCCCCACGGAGACACGCTAGGATTGATGTATCCTTTCTGCAAAAGCTCATCCAGCTGCCTACGCAACTCCTCCAACTCTGCTGGAGCCATCCGATACGGCGCCTTCGAAATAGGCTGCGCTCCCGGTATAAGATCGATCGAAAACTCGAGAGCTCGATCGGGTGGCAGTCCAGACATCTCCTCAGGGAAGACGTCGTCGAATTCACGTACCACAGTTGGTCTATCCTGCTCCATCTGCATAGCAACAATCTCCACCGGCTTGGCCCGAAACCTGACAGGACCAGGCGAACTGCTACCACGACTGAACTCGAACACTGGATGTCCGGGGATCTCGAACACCACCTTCTTCCTCCGACAATCGATCATAGCATAGAAACTCGCAAGCCAATCCATTCCAAGCACTGCATCATAGTTGATGATGTCATGGACAATAAAGTCAGCGTAAAGCTCATGTCCACAGACTACCAAAGGGCAAGAATTGCACCCAAGATGCACCGAGATCACGCCATTTTCTGTAACGATATTCCAACTCTTGGGAAGAGGGGAAGTCGTCAAGGAATGCTTCTCCACGAAGCTCCGAGAAATAATGCACATCGATGCACCGGAGTCAAAGAGGACCCGTTCAGGAAACGTGCACACCAAAATCACACCTAACAAACAATCTAACAATCAAACCCTATTCTAACAAACAATCATATACGATCAAACAAACATAAGCTAACAATCAAAACTATCTAAGGAAGGAAGCAACTAGTTTGAGAGTTACCTGCGATAACCTCATCCACAGCCTCGCTCTCCACTGCCGTCATCAGGTAAGCCTGCCTCCTCGGCTGCATGGCCTGCTGAAAAGCCTGCCTCTGAGGAGCGAGAGGTGCTCCACGACCTGCAGGTACATGTGCTATCTGCTGCAACGGCTGTGCTGCGACTGGTTCCTTCCAAGGTAGCTTAGACTTCGGGCACTCCTTCATAGTATGAGTAGGGTCTCCACAAATCAGGCACTGTCTCAACATCTTCCTACACTGATCCTTGATATGTCCGGTCTTGCCACAGAAATGGCAAGTCTTCTGAGGAGGCACACCTGGCCTCTTAAACTGCACTGGCTGATTAGGCCTAGTCCCAGGCCTAACCACTCCTCTGACCTGCTCCATAGGCCTCTTCCCAGCTCCAGAAATCAGTCATCTCTTCTGCTTCGCAATCCTCTCCTGTCTTCGAGCAGCTACCAGCAACTTTTGATATGACTCCATGTCCGTCGTAGACATCAGACTCTGCAAGTCTAGAGAAAGACCCTGCAGAAACCTCTGAGCCTTCTCCTCAGCATCCTCCACCATCTTCGGCGCGAAGCGACTCAATCTAGTAAACTCCTGGTGGTACTGGTCCACCGTCAGATTCCCCTGCTTCAGCTCAATAAAGCGCTGCAACATCTCCCTCCTAGCAGCCTTCGGAAAGTACTCCTCATCGAACCTGGACTTGAAAGTAGCCCAAGGTATGGGGCTCACCAACA
This sequence comes from Scilla litardierei, assembly GCA_030789695.1. Classification (NCBI taxonomy): domain Eukaryota; kingdom Viridiplantae; phylum Streptophyta; class Magnoliopsida; order Asparagales; family Asparagaceae; genus Scilla; species Scilla litardierei. Next base: position 91,090,243 of record CM061142.1, read on the forward strand.
GCTCCTCCTCTGCATCCCACTAATTTCGGGCATTATCCTTAAGCTGCTTCTTCGCCAGATCAACCCATCCAGCCGGGTTGACCTTCGACATCTTCAGATTATCCTCGGTATTCCTGATCCACTCCTCAGCAGCCAACGGTCCTTCAGATCCATCAAAGTACGTCAGGCCCAGCTCCCGAAACTGCTTCGCTCCTGGCTCGTGGCGAGGAGCACTCTGAGTGTTCTGGAGCATGCCCTGCTGTACTTGCATCATCTGATGCATCATCCTCATGATCTCAGCATTGGTGGGCTCTCTATCCGGTACCTCAGCACGATTGGGCCCACTGCCAGATCGGGTCTGTCGTCGTCCAGCCATCTAAGGACATAGAAAACGAACAAACAAATTAGACTCAAAGCTTAATGACTTGGATGTTGCAATTTATTTAATGGACATTCCGTTTATTATCGTTGTTCCGTTAGTTCGCAATCGCAAGATAGGACCTGCATGGGCCACCAACAAAACCTGTCACGCCCCGCTTCCCAAAAACGTGGAGGCGAAGCGTGAGAAGGTCCGCTAAGACTTGAAGCTACAAAGCTGCAAGTCCGATAAGCGTCAATCAAATTTAAACTGCAGGTCCTTGCAACGCGAAACGAAACAAAGATAATAATAACGAAAAGAGACAAAAGAAACATCTCAGAATATCCATAATAATAAATCTCAACATCGCAGAAAAAGCCACCAGGCTAAAATAAAAGAGTCTAAAAGAGGCCCCAGCATGGCCAACAAAAGTACAAAGTACGAAAACAAAGTAATGGTGCAAGCACCGACAACTAACAGCAACCTAAAGCAAAAGCAACTCAACAGTCACTAAGACTGGTCTCCGGTGTCCTCGAACTCCTCAATGAACGTAGGCTCAGGCTCAGCGTCATCAAACACCTCGTCCTCAACAACTGTCTCTGGCTCAGGGTCTAACATGTGACACCCAAAAGAGCAAGGGGCACATGTAAGCAAGTCTACAAGAGACTTGTGCAAGGAAACTGAAAGTAGGTAAAAGTAAAGCAACCTAGCAGTTCTAGCATGATGCAATGACATGGCAGTTTAAAGTGATGAGTGCAACAGGTAAAGTAAAGTAAAGTAAAGTACGAGCATGGTATTTAAACATGGCATGAATCATTCTCAAGACAAGTACAAGACAAGTAAAGTAAGCACCTCGTGCACAGAGATTCCGCCTTTTGGCTAGAGTGGCTGCGCGGGCCAACTCCTAAGCCCAAGTGACCGTTTATCCCTACCCCTCCACGTGTATCGGGCATTGGTTTTCAACCAACACATGAGGCCCGCTTCTGGATCACGAGCCAGGAAGTGTTTTAAACAAGTATGGCGTAGGGGTGCACCTAGCCGGACAAGGAAGTACGAGTGCAAGTATTGTAGCGTGTGCTACGAATGCGACATTCAATGCATGGATGACATGACATGGCAAGTAGTAAGGCGTACAAGTAAGGAAAGTAAACGTGACAGTTTAGTATGCATGAACATCAAGTTTAAAGGGTTGGATCTAGCTTCGTTGTCAAGCTAGATCAATTTGGTGACGGATCTAGTTTTGTTGTCAAACTAGATCAAGTAGGCGTCTAGCCTGCTATCATTTCACTGACTAGTCTCTTTTACACTAAAAACAAGGAAGTGGCCTAAAAACATGGCCCTAAGAAAGATTTGGTAAGTTTCACTTGCCTGCAAGTATCACGTCAGAGAAACACCGTCCAACGAGTCCAAAGTCTCAATTCCTACGTGCACAAGTCCACCGGCCTACATCCGTTTTATTAATCTTGATTAGTGATTGCTAAAACATTTAAAATACTTAAAACGTCAATTTTAGTCTTGATTAGCATGCATTGGGTTGGGGGTCCTAGGGGTGCAAAGCGTTACCTCAACACGACGCGAAAGCTACACCGGCGTCGGGTAGCGACGCCGGGGGTTGGAATAATAATATCGCGCTCCAAGTCCAGATTCCAATTAGATTCCCCGCTGGAAATTTCATAGCAATCAACCGGAGCAACGATTCCAGATTCCAAAGCTAGCACGTGCGACGACGGGCTACGACGTGTCACAACGTCGTACGCGGCGAATCCTCAAAGAGAAAGCACCTAGGTGGGGCCCACAGTAGTCCTAGGGACCTATGGGGGACCCACAATACCTCTGGAGAACTTGGGGGCCCACGGCGGCAAGTGGTACGACGGGTGCGGGGTTGTGACGAATGGCTCTCGGTCGTACAGCCTCGGTGCGGGGACTTGGCTCGGTCAGACACGCTCGGTGCGGGGATTGCAGTGCAGCGGCTGCAACGGTGCGGGCGGGGGCTTGGTTCTCTCGGTCGGAGCGGAGAAGCGGCTCGGTCAGGCGCCTTGGATGCAGGGGTTGCAACATTGCAACGTTGCAACGTTACAACGTCGGTCGGTGCGGAGATGCGGGCCGGTCGGGCACGGTGCGGAGCGGAGCGACATAGCGGGCACGGTGTGGAGCGGGGTGCGGGCTGTGCTCTCGGTCTGACCGAGAGCTCATCTCGGTCGGAGCAGGGGAACAGAGCAGGCGGCAGCAGCGGGGTGCGAACGGGGCTTGGTGCGGGGGCGGCTAGCGGTCGGAGCGGGGGAACGGCCTTGGTTTTCTCGGTCGTGCGGCAGCTGTTCGTCGCAACGTTGCGACGAATCGTCGCAACGTCAAATTTGAGTTTTGGAGGTGGCTAGGGTTAATTTCTTGCGAAAATAGGTCTTCCTAGAGGTTGTTTATATAGTGTAGATGGGTTGACTTGGTCTAGGGCTAAATCTAATAGGATTAGAAGTTCAAAAATATTTAAAATTTGAATCTCTACTTCTCCAACTCACACAAGGATTTGATGCGGTCCAAATGAGCTGGAAATTGGTTCAAAAATTCTTTAATACGTTTAAAACTCAAATAAATTTTATTTGGCCGAAATAATTTAAAATTTAATTATTAAAAATATTATAAACCTTGTTAAAAATATAAAAGTGACCAAATGAACTCCAAAAATTATAAAATAAATATCGTGGTGATCGTGATGACGAGAGAAAGCTAATGAAGAAGACGGATCTCAATTTCGATGTCGGACGACGAAACTAAAAATAGAAACGTCTCCCGTCAAGAGTGAGAATCGCAACGTCTCATCGAATAAGATTAAATTGTGGGAAAACGACTCGAGAAACGTCGTTCCAAATTAGTGCCACTATTTAATACTCTCAGATACGTTCACAACGGCATATCACAACAAATTGTTCTCAAACAAATAAAGTCTAAAATAAACACGTGCATGGCCAAAAGCACGTGCACGAACAAAGTACAACGAAAAGTGGTCGTTACATCCTCCCCACCTTAGAAATGATTCCGTCCTCGGAATCAACATCAAGCACTGCTCGGGAAAAGGTGCGGGAAGTGCTCTCTCATCTCATCTTCACACTCCCAGGTGGACTCACCAGGGGAACCGTGACGCCACTGCACTCGAATCAAGTCGACGGTCTTATTCCTCAGTTGCTTCTGTCGACGATCCAGAATCTCAACTGGCTGCTGATCATAAGACAGATCCGAACGTACCGTAATCTCCAAGAAATCCACAGCATGGGATGGGTCACTAACGTATCGACGTAACTGAGATACGTGAAATACGTCGTGAAATCCCACCAGCGATGGCGGCAACGCCAAGCAATAGGCCACAGCTCCAACTCTCTCCAGAACATCGAACGGTCCAATGTACCTCGGACTCAGCTTGCCTCTCTTCCCAAATCGAATAACTCCACGGTTCGGAGAAATCTTCAGAAAGACATGATCGCCAGGCTGAAACTCCAAAGGTCTCCGTTTGGCATCGGCCCAATGCTTGAAACGGTCCTGTGCAATCCTCAGCTTCTCCCGGATGTTCCTCACAACATCCACGGCCCCCATGGTCATCTCCGGTCCTAACAGCTCCCAATCTCCAATGTCATCCCAGCTCAGTGGCGATCGACATTTCTTTCCATATAGCGCGGCGAAAGGCGCCATTCCAATACTCGCCTGGTAGCTGTTATTGTAGGCAAACTCAACGTGATGGAGATGATCCTCCCAAGATCCCTTGAAGTCCAACATGCACGCTCTCAGCATGCCCTCCAAAATCTGAATCGTCCGCTCGGACTGGCCATCCGTCTGCAGGTGGTACGCTGTGCTGAAACTCAGACTCGTACCCAAGCTCTTTTGCAGACTCTGCCAAAACTGAGATGTGAATCTCGTGTCTCTGTCCGACATGATACTCACGGGGACTCCGTGAAGTTGTACGATCTCCTGCACGATTCACGTTACATCACTATCTAAACTAGGAAAAGGAAATAAAATCAGAGTGTAAAAGAATTTACCTCCATATATCTCCTCGCTAGCGTCTTAGTAGACTGTCCTACTCGGAAGGGAATAAAGTGCGCAGATTTGGTCAACCGGTCTACGATCACCCAAATCGCGTCATTCTGCTTCGGACTCCGAGGTAGTCAAGTCACGAAATCCATAGTGATGTGTTGCCACTTCCACTCCGGAATCGGAAGCGGTTGTAGCAACCCTGCCGTACGCTGATGCTCCGCCTTTACTTGTTGGCAAACCAAACACTTGGCTACACTCCGAGCCACACTCCTCTTCATACCGTGCCACCAAAAGTTCAGACGAAGATCCTTGTACATCTTGGTGCCCCCAGGATGTACGAAATACGGTGAACTGTGTGCCTCCACCAATAATTCCTCTCTGATATCTCCAGCTGGCACACACAACCTGGCTCCAAATCTCAGCGAACCATCCTCGTGAATCAAGAAGTCAGTCCACAGACCGACTTCCACCTGCTCCCGAATCTTCACCAGCTTAGCATCTCCAGCCTGTCCAGCCTTGATCCTATCCACGATCGTCGACTGTATCTGCATGCTCATCAACGAAGAAGTCTCTCCAGGAAGAATAATCTCGATACCAGTCTCGCAAAAATCCTGCTGCAATCTCCACTGCGAGGTCAACATCATCACCGCTGGAAGTCTGCTCAGCGCATCCGGAACCACATTCACCTTGCCGGGGTGATACTGCAAGTCAATCTCGTAGTCTGCCATGAGCTCCAACCATCGACACTGTCGCATGTTGAGCTCCTTCTGCGTAAAGATATACTTCAAGCTTTTGTGATCGGTGAAGATCTTTACCTTCTCACTCAGCAGGAAGTGCCTCCAAATCTTCAGCGCAAACACAACAGCAGCCAACTCCAAATCATGTGTCGGGTAATTTTTCTCATGAGCCTTAAGTTGACGAGAAGCATACGCAACCACATGCCCATGCTGATGCAACACACATCCAAGACCCTTGCCAGGAGCATCGCAAAAGATCTCGAATCCTCCACTCCGATCAGGCACAGTAAGTACAGGGGCAGTCGTCAATCTCTCCTTCAGAATACCAAAAGCCTTCTCGCATTCATCAGACCAAACATATGGTACGTCCTTCCGCGTCAGCCTGGTCATCGGCTCAGCAATCCGGGAAAAGTCCTTAATGAAACGTCGGTAATATCCTGCAAGTCCAAGGAAGCTCCAGATCTCAGACGCTGACTGCGGGACCGGCCACTCTCTGATAGCCACAATCTTCTCGGGATCCACAGAAATTCCATCACCAGACACCACATGCCCGAGAAAGGCAACTCTATCCAGCCAGAACTCGCACTTGGAATACTTAGCATACACACGATGCTTCCTCAAAATCTCCAACACTGTCCTCAAGTGAGAGGCATGCTCTTCCTCCGACTTTGAATAGATCAGGATGTTATCAATAAAGATAACGACAAACTTGTCTAGAAAGTCGTAGAAGATCAAATTCATCAGGTTCATAAAAACTGCGGGCGCATTGGTTACACCGAAGGGCATAACCACGAACTCGTAGTGACCATACTTCGTCCTGAACGCTGTCTTCGGGATGTCGTCCTTCTTCACCTTGAGCTGATGGTAACCACTCCTCAAATCCAACTTAGAGAACACCCTCGATCCTCCAAGCTGATCAAAGATGTCATCTATCCGAGGCAAGGGTCATTTATTCTTGATAGTCACAGCATTCAGCTCTTGGTAATCCACACACATGCGACGCGAACCATCCTTCTTCTTTACCAGCAACACCGGTGCTCCCCACGGAGACATGCTAGGATTGATGTATCCTTTCTGCAAAAGCTCATCCAGCTGCCAACGCAACTCCTCCAACTCTGCTGGAGCCATCAGATACGGCGCCTTCGAAATAGGCTGCGCTCCCGGTATAAGATCGATCGAAAACTCGAGAGCTCGATCGGGTGGCAGTCCAGACATCTCCTCAGGGAAGACGTCGTCGAATTCATGTACCACAGCTGGTCTATCCTGCTCCATCTGCATAGCAACAATCTCCACCGGCTTGGCCCGAAACCTGACAGGACCAGGCGAACTGCTACCACGACTGAACTCGAACACTGGATGTCCGGGGATCTCGAACACCACCTTCTTCCTCCGACAATCGATCATAGCATAGAAACTCGCAAGCCAATCCATTCCAAGCACTGCATCATAGTTGATGATGTCGTGGACAATAAAGTCAGCGTAAAGCTCATGTCCACAGACTACCAAAGGGCAAGAATTGCACCCAAGATGCACCGAGATCACGCCATTTTCTGTAACGATATTCCAACTCTTGGGAAGAGGGGAAGTCGTCAAGGAATGCTTCTCCACGAAGCTCCGAGAAATAATGCACATCGATGCACCGGAGTCAAAGAGGACCCGTTCAGGAAACGTGCACACCAAAATCACACCTAACAAACAATCTAACAATCAAACCCTATTCTAACAAACAATCATATACGATCAAACAAACATAAGCTAACAATCAAAACTATCTAAGGAAGGAAGCAACTAGTTTGAGAGTTACCTGCGATAACCTCATCCACAGCCTCGCTCTCCACTGCCGTCATCAGGTAAGCCTGCCTCCTCGGCTGCATGGCCTGCTGAAAAGCCTGCCTCTGAGGAGCGAGAGGTGCTCCACGACCTGCAGGTACATGTGCTCTCTGCTGCAACGGCTGTGCTGCGACTGGTTCCTTCCAAGGTAGCTTAGACTTCGGGCACTCCTTCATAGTATGAGTAGGGTCTCCACAAATCAGGCACTGTCCCAACATCTTCCTACACTGATCCTTGATATGTCCGGTCTTGCCACAGAAATGGCAAGTCTTCTGAGGAGGCACACCTGGCCTCTTAAACTGCACTGGCTGATTAGGCCTAGTCCCAGGCCTAACCACTCCGCTGACCTGCTCCATAGGCCTCTTCCCAGCTCCAGAAATCAGTCATCTCTTCTGCTTCGCAATCCTCTCCTGTCTTCGAGCAGCTACCAGCAACTTTTGATATGACTCCATGTCCGTCGTAGACATCAGACTCTGCAAGTCTAGAGAAAGACCCTGCAGAAACCTCTGAGCCTTCTCCTCAGCATCCTCCACCATCTTCGGCGCGAAGCGACTCAATCTAGTAAACTCCTGGTGGTACTGGTCCACCGTCAGATTCCCCTGCTTCAGCTCAATAAAGCGCTGCAACATCTCCCTCCTAGCAGCCTTCGGAAAGTACTCCTCATCGAACCTGGACTTGAAAGTAGCCCAAGGTATGGGGCTCACCAACAGCTCCTCCTCTGCATCCCACTAATTTCGGGCATTATCCTTAAGCTGCTTCTTCGCCAGATCAACCCATCCAGCCGGGTTGACCTTCGACATCTTCAGATTATCCTCGGTATTCCTGATCCACTCCTCAGCAGCCAACGGTCCTTCAGATCCATCAAAGTACGTCAGGCCCAGCTCCCGAAACTGCTTCGCTCCTGGCTCGTGGCGAGGAGCACTCTGAGTGTTCTGGAGCATGCCCTGCTGTACCTGCATCATCTGATGCATCATCCTCATGATCTCAGCATTGGTGGGCTCTCTATCCGGTACCTCAGCACGATTGGGCCCACTGCCAAATCGGGTCTGTCGTCGTCCAGCCATCTAAGGACATAGAAAATGAACAAACAAATTAGACTCAAAGCTTAATGACTTGGATGTTGCAATTTATTTAATGGACATTCCGTTTATTATCGTTGTTCTGTTAGTTCGCAATCGCAAGATAGGACCTTCATGGGCCACCAACAAAACCTGTCACGCCCCGCTTCCCAAAAACGTGGAGGCGAAGCGTGAGAAGGTCCGCTAAGACTTGAAGCTACAAAGCTGCAAGTCCGATAAGCGTCAATCAAATTTAAACTGCAGGTCCTTGCAACGCGAAACGAAACAAAGATAATAATAACGAAAAGAGACAAAAGAAACATCTCAGAATATCCATAATAATAAATCTCAACATCGCAGAAAAAGCCACCAGGCTAAAATAAAAGAGTCTAAAAGAGGCCCCAGCATGGCCAACAAAAGTACAAAGTACGAAAACAAAGTAATGGTGCAAGCACCGACAACTAACAGCAACCTAAAGCAAAAGCAACTCAACAGTCACTAAGACTGGTCTCCGGTGTCCTCGAACTCCTCAATGAACGTAGGCTCAGGCTCAGCGTCATCAAACACCTCGTCCTCAACAACTGTCTCTGGCTCAAGGTCTAACATGTGACACCCAAAAGAGCAAGGGGCACATGTCAGCAAGTCTACAAGAGACTTGTGCAAGGAAACTGAAAGTAGGTAAAAGTAAAGCAACCTAGCAGTTCTAGCATGATGCAATGACATGGCAGTTTAAAGTGATGAGTGCAACAGGTAAAGTAAAGTAAAGTACGGGCATGGTATTTAAACATGGCATGAATCATTCTCAAGACAAGTACAAGACAAGTAAAGTAAGCACCTCGTGCACAGAGATTCCGCCTTTTGGCTAGAGTGGCTGCGCGGGCCAACTCCTAAGCTCAAGTGACCGTTTATCCCTACCCCTCCACGTGTATTGGGCATTGGTTTTCAACCAACACATGAGGCCCGCTTCTGAATCACGATGCAGGAAGTGTTTTAAACAAGTATGGCGTAGGGGTGCACCTAGCCGGACAAGGAAGTACGAGTGCAAGTATTGTAGCGTGTGCTACGAATGCGACATTCAATGCATGGATGACATGACATGGCAAGTAGTAAGGCGTACAAGTAAGGAAAGTAAACGTGACAGTTTAGTATGCATGAACATCAAGTTTAAAGGGTTGGATCTAGCTTCGTTGTCAAGCTAGATCAATTAGGTGACGGATCTAGTTTTGTTGTCAAACTAGATCAAGTAGGCGTCTAGCCTGCTATCATTTCACTGACTAGTCTCTTTTACACTAAAAACAAGGAAGTGGCCTAAAAACATGGCCCTAAGAAAGATTTGGCAAGTTTCACTTGCCTGCAAGTATCACATCAGAGAAACACCGTCCAACGAGTCCAAAGTCTCAATTCCTACGTGCACAAGTCCACCGGCCTACATCCGTTTTATTAATCTTGATTAGTGATTGCTAAAACATTTAAAATACTTAAAACGTCAATTTTAGTCTTGATTAGCATGCATTGGGTTGGGGGTCCTAGGGGTGCAAAGCGTTACCTCAACACGACGCGAAAGCTACACCGGCGTCGGGTAGCGACGCCGGGGGTTGGAATAATAATATCGCGCTCCAAGTCCAGATTCCAATTAGATTTCCCGCTGGAAATTTCAGAGCAATCAACCGGAGCAACGATTCCAGATTCCAAAGCTAGCACGTGCGATGACGGGCTACGACGTGTCACAACGTCGTACACGGCGAATCCTCAAAGAGAAAGCACCTAGGTGGGGCCCACAGTAGTCCTAGGGACCTATGGGGGACCCACAATACCTCTGGAGAACTTGGGGGGCCCACGGCGGCAAGTGGTACGACGGGTGCGGGGTTGTGACGAATGGCTCTCGGTCGTACAGCCTCGGTGCGGGGACTTGGCTCGGTCAGACACGCTCGGTGCGGGGATTGCAGTGCAGCGGCTGCAACGGTGCGGGCGGGGGCTTGGTTCTCTCGGTCGGAGCGGAGAAGCGGCTCGGTCAGGCGCCTTGGATGCAGGGGTTGCAACATTGCAACGTTGCAACGTTGCAACGTCGGTCGGTGCGGAGATGCGGGCCGGTCGGGCACGGTGCGGAGCGGAGCGACATAGCGGGCACGGTGCGGAGCGGAGCGACATAGCGGGCACGGTGCGGAGCGGGGTGCGGGCTGTGCTCTCGGTCTGACCGAGAGCTCATCTCGGTCGGAGCAGGGGAACAGAGCAGGCGGCAGCAGCGGGGTGCGAACGGGGCTTGGTGCGGGAGCGGCTAGCGGTCGGAGCGGGGGAACGGCCTTGGTTTTCTCGGTCGTGCGGCAGCTGTTCGTCGCAACGTTGCGACGAATCGTCGCAACGTCAAATTTGAGTTTTGGAGGTGGCTAGGGTTAATTTCTTGCGAAAATAGGTCTTCCTAGTGGTTGTTTATATAGTGTAGATGGGTTGACTTGGTCTAGGGCTAAATCTAATAGGATTAGAAGTTCAAAAATATTTAAAATTTGAATCTCTACTTCTCCAACTCACACAAGGATTTGATGCGGTCCAAATGAGCTGGAAATTGGTTCAAAAATTCTTTAATACGTTTAAAACTCAAATAAATTTTATTTGGCCGAAAATAATTTAAAATTTAATTATTAAAAATATTATAAACCTTGTTAAAAATATAAAAGTGACCAAATGAACTCCAAAAATTATAAAATAAATATCGTGGTGATCGTGATGACGAGAGAAAGCTAATGAAGAAGATGGATCTCAATTTCGACGTCGGACGACGAAACTAAAAATAGAAACGTCTCCCGTCAAGAGTGAGAATCGCAACGTCTCATCGAATAAGATTAAATTGTGGGAAAACGACTCGAGAAACGTCGTTCCAAATTAGTGCCACTATTTAATACTCTCAGATACGTTCACAACGGCATATCACAACAAATTGTTCTCAAACAAATAAAGTCTAAAATAAACACGTGCACGGCCAAAAGCACGTGCACGAACAAAGTACAACGAAAAGTGGTCGTTACATCCTCCCCACCTTAGAAATGATTCCGTCCTCGGAATCAACATCAAGCACTGCTCGGGAAAAGGTGCGGGAAGCGCTCTCTCATCTCATCTTCACACTCCCAGGTGGACTCACCAGGGAAACCGTGATGCCACTGCACTCGAATCAAGTCGACGGTCTTATTCCTCAGTTGCTTCTGTCGACGATCCAGAATCTCAACTGGCTGCTGATCATAAGACAGATCCGGACGTACCGTAATCTCCAAGAAATCCACAGCATGGGATGGGTCACTAACGTATCGACGTAACTGAGATACGTGAAATACGTCGTGAAATCCCACCAGCGATGGCGGCAACGCCAAGCGATAGGCCACAGCTCCAACTCTCTCCAGAACATCGAACGGTCCAATGTACTTCGGACTCAGTTTGCCTCTCTTCCCAAATCGAATAACTCCATAGTTCGGAGAAATCTTCAGAAAGACATGATCGCCAGGCTGAAACTCCAAAGGTCTCCGTTTGGCATCGGCCCAATGCTTGAAACGGTCCTGTGCAATCCTCAGCTTCTCCCGGATGTTCCTCACAACATCCACGGCCCCCATGGTCATCTCCGGTCCTAACAGCTCCCAATCTCCAATGTCATCCCAGCTCAGTGGCGATCGACATTTCTTTCCATATAGCGCGGCGAAAGGCGCCATTCCAATACTCGCCTGGTAGCTGTTATTGTAGGCAAACTCAACGTGATGGAGATGATCCTCCCAAGATCCCTTGAAGTCCAACATGCACGCTCTCAGCATGCCCTCCAAAATCTGAATCGTCCGCTCGGACTGGCCATCCGTCTGCAGGTGGTACGCTGTGCTGAAACTCAGACTCGTACCCAAGCTCTTTTGCAGACTCTGCCAAAACTGAGATGTGAATCTCGTGTCTCTGTCCGACACGATACTCACGGGGACTCCGTGAAGTTGTATGATCTCCTGCACGATTCACGTTACATCACTATCTAAACTAGGAAAAGGAAATAAAATCAGAGTGTAAAAGAATTTACCTCCATATATCTCCTCGCTAGCGTCTCAGTAGACTGTCCTACTCGGAAGGGAATAAAGTGCGCAGATTTGGTCAACCGGTCTACGATCACCCAAATCGCGTCATTCTGCTTCGGACTCCGAGGTAGTCCAATCACGAAATCCATAGTGATGTGCTGCCACTTCCACTCCGGAATCGGAAGCGGTTGTAGCAACCCTGCCGTACGCTGATGCTCTGCCTTTACTTGTTGGCAAACCAAACACTTGGCTACACTCCGAGCCACACTCCTCTTCATACCGTGCCACCAAAAGTTCAGACGAAGATCCTTGTACATCTTGGTGCCCCCAGGATGTACGAAATACGGTGAACTGTGTGCCTCCACCAATAATTCCTCTCTGATATCTCCAGCTGGCACACACAACCTGGCTCCAAATCTCAGCGAACCATCCTCGTGAATCAAGAAGTCAGTCCACAGACCGGCTTCCACCTGCTCCCGAATCTTCACTAGCTTAGCATCTCCAGCCTGTCCAGCCTTGATCCTATCCACGATCGTCGACTGTATCTGCATGCTCATCAACGAAGAAGTCTCTCCAGGAAGAATAATCTCGATACCAGTCTCGCAAAAATCCTGCTGAAATCTCCACTGCGAGGTCAACATCATCACCGCTGGAAGTCTGCTCAGCGCATCCGGAACCACATTCACCTTGCCGGGGTGATACTGCAAGTCAATCTCGTAGTCTGCCATGAGCTCCAACCATCGACACTGTCGCATGTTGAGCTCCTTCTGCGTAAAGATATACTTCAAGCTTTTGTGATCGGTGAAGACCTTTACCTTCTCACTCAGCAGGAAGTGCCTCCAAATCTTCAGCGCAAACACACCAGCAGCCAACTCCAAATCATGTGTCGGGTAATTTTTCTCATGAGCCTTAAGTTGACGAGAAGCATACGCAACCACATGCCCATGCTGATGCAACACACATCCAAGACCCTTGCCAGGAGCATCGCAAAAGATCTCGAATCCTCCACTCCGATCAGGCACAGTAAGTACAGGGGCAGTCGTCAATCTCTCCTTCAGAATACCAAAAGCCTTCTCGCATTCATCAGACCAAACATATGGTACGTCCTTCCGCGTCAGCCTGGTCATCGGCTCAGCAATCTGGGAAAAGTCCTTAATGAAACGTCGGTAATATCCTGCAAGTCCAAGGAAGCTCCGGATCTCAGACGCCGACTGCGGGACCGGCCACTCTCTGATAGCCACAATCTTCTCGGGATCCACAGAAATTCCATCACCAGACACCACATGCCCGAGAAAGGCAACTCTATCCGGCCAGAACTCGCACTTGGAATACTTAGCATACACACGATGCTTCCTCAAAATCTCCAACACTGTCCTCAAGTGAGAGGCATGCTCTTCCTTCGACTTTGAATAGATCAGGATGTTATCAATAAAGATAACGATAAACTTGTCTAGAAAGTCGTAGAAGATCAAATTCATCAGGTTCATAAAAACTGCGGGCGCATTGGTTACACCGAAGGGCATAACCACGAACTCGTAGTGACCATACTTCGTCCTGAACGCTGTCTTCGGGATGTCGTCCTTATTTAACCTTGAGCTGATGGTAACCACTCCTCAAATCCAACTTAGAGAACACCCTCGATCCTCCGAGCTGATCAAAGATGTCATCTATCCGAGGCAAGGGTCATTTATTCTTGATAGTCACAGCATTCAGCTCTCGGTAATCCACACACATGCGACGCGAACCATCCTTCTTCTTTACCAGCAACACCGGTGCTCCCTACGGAGACACGCTAGGATTGATGTATCCTTTCTGCAAAAGCTCATCCAGCTGCCTACGCAACTCCTCCAACTCTGCTGGAGCCATCCGATACGGCGCCTTCGAAATAGGCTGCGCTCCCGGTATAAGATCGATCGAAAACTCGAGAGCTCGATCGGGTGGCAGTCCAGACATCTCCTCAGGGAAGACGTCGTCGAATTCACGTACCACAGCTGGTCTATCCTGCTCCATCTGCATAGCAACAATCTCCACCGGCTTGGCCCGAAACCTGACAGGACCAGGCGAACTGCTACCACGACTGAACTCGAACACTGGATGTCCGGGGATCTCGAACACCACCTTCTTCCTCCGACAATCGATCATAGCATAGAAACTCGCAAGCCAATCCATTCCAAGCACTGCATCATAGTTGATGATGTCGTGGACAATAAAGTCAGCGTAAAGCTCATGTCCACAGACTACCAAAGGGCAAGAATTGCACCCAAGATGCACCGAGATCACGCCATTTTCTGTAACGATATTCCAACTCTTGGGAAGAGGGGAAGTCGTCAAGGAATGCTTCTCCACGAAGCTCCGAGAAATAATGCACATCGATGCACCGGAGTCAAAGAGGACCCGTTCATGAAACGTGCACACCAAAATCACACCTAACAAACAATCTAACAATCAAACCCTATTCTAACAAACAATCATATACGATCAAACAAACATAAGCTAACAATCAAAACTATCTAAGGAAGGAAGCAACTAGTTTGAGAGTTACCTGCGATAACCTCATCCACAGCCTCGCTCTCCACTGCCGTCATCAGGTAAGCCTGCCTCCTCGGCTGCATGGCCTGCTGAAAAGCCTGCCTCTGAGGAGCGAGAGGTGCTCCACGACCTGCAGGTACATGTGCTCTCTGCTGCAACGGCTGTGCTGCGACTGGTTCCTTCCAAGGTAGCTTAGACTTCGGGCACTCCTTCATAGTATGAGTAGGGTCTCCACAAATCAGGCACTGTCCCAACATCTTCCTACACTGATCCTTGATATGTCCGGTCTTGCCACAGAAATGGCAAGTCTTCTGAGGAGGCACACCTGGCCTCTTAAACTGCACTGGCTGATTAGGCCTAGTCCCAGGCCTAACCACTCCGCTGACCTGCTCCATAGGCCTCTTCCCAGCTCCAGAAATCAGTCATCTCTTCTGCTTCGCAATCCTCTCCTGTCTTCGAGCAGCTACCAGTAACTTTTGATATGACTCCATGTCCGTCGTAGACATCAGACTCTGCAAGTCTAGAGAAAGACCCTGCAGAAACCTCTGAGCCTTCTCCTCAGCATCCTCCACCATCTTCGACGCGAAGCGACTCAATCTAGTAAACTCCTGGTGGTACTGGTCCACCGTCAGATTCCCCTGCTTCAGCTCAATAAAGCACTGCAACATCTCCCTCCTAGCAGCCTTCGGAAAGTACTCCTCATCGAACCTGGACTTGAAAGTAGCCCAAGGTATGGGGCTCACCAACAGCTCCTCCTCTGCATCCCACTAATTTCAGGCATTATCCTTAAGCTGCTTCTTCGCCAGATCAACCCATCCAGCCGGGTTGACCTTCGACATCTTCAGATTATCCTCGGTATTCCTGATCCACTCCTCAGCAGCCAACGGTCCTTCAGATCCATCAAAGTACGTCAGGCCCAGCTCCCGAAACTGCTTCGCTCCTGGCTCGTGGCGAGGAGCACTCTGAGTGTTCTGGAGCATGCCCTGCTGTACCTGCATCATCTGATGCATCATCCTCATGATCTCAGCATTGGTGGGCTCTCTATCCGGTACCTCAGCACGATTGGGCCCACTGCCAGATCGGGTCTGTCGTCGTCCAGCCATCTAAGGACATAGAAAACGAACAAACAAATTAGACTCAAAGCTTAATGACTTGGATGTTGCAATTTATTTAATGGACATTCCGTTTATTATCGTTGTTCCGTTAGTTCGCAATCGCAAGATAGGACCTGCATGGGCCACCAACAAAACCTGTCACGCCCCGCTTCCCAAAAACGTGGAGGCGAAGCGTGAGAAGGTCCGCTAAGACTTGAAGCTACAAAGCTGCAAGTCCGATAAGCGTCAATCAAATTTAAACTGCAGGTCCTTGCAACGCGAAACGAAACAAAGATAATAATAACGAAAAGAGACAAAAGAAACATCTCAGAATATCCATAATAATAAATCTCAACATCGCAGAAAAAGCCACCAGGCTAAAATAAAAGAGTCTAACAGAGGCCCCAGCATGGCCAACAAAAGTACAAAGTATGAAAACAAAGTAATGGTGCAAGCACCGACAACTAACAGCAACCTAAAGCAAAAGCAACTCAACAGTCACTAAGACTGGTCTCCGGTGTCCTCGAACTCCTCAATGAACGTAGGCTCAGGCTCAGCGTCATCAAACACCTCGTCCTCAACAACTGTCTCTGGCTCAGGGTCTAACATGTGACACCCAAAAGAGCAAGGGGCACATGTCAGCAAGTCTACAAGAGACTTGTGCAAGGAAACTGAAAGTAGGTAAAAATAAAGCAACCTAGCAGTTCTAGCATGATGCAATGACATGGCAGTTTAAAGTGATGAGTGCAACAGGTAAAGTAAAGTAAAGTAAAGTACGAGCATGGTATTTAAACATGGCATGAATCATTCTCAAGACAAGTACAAGACAAGTAAAGTAAGCACCTCGTGCACAGAGATTCCGCCTTTTGGCTAGAGTGGCTGCGCGGGCCAACTCCTAAGCTCAAGTGACCGTTTATCCCTACCCCTCCACGTGTATCGGGCATTGGTTTTCAACCAACACATGAGGCCCGCTTCTGGATCACGAGCCAGGAAGTGTTTTAAAGAAGTATGGCATAGGGGTGCACCTAGCCGGACAAGGAAGTACGAGTGCAAGTATTGTAGCGTGTGCTACGAATGCGACATTCAATGCATGGATGACATGACATGGCAAGTAGTAAGGCGTCCAGGTAAGGAAAGTAAACGTGACAGTTTAGTATGCATGAACATCAAGTTTAAAGGGTTGGATCTAGCTTTGTTGTCAAGCTAGATCAATTAGGTGACGGATCTAGTTTTGTTGTCAAACTAGATCAAGTAGGCGTTTAGCCAGCTATCATTTCACTGACTAGTCTCTTTTACGCTAAAAACAAGGAAGTGGCCTAAAAACATGGCCCTAAGCAAGATTTGACAAGTTTCACTTGCCTGTAAGTATCACGTCAGAGAAACACCGTCCAACGAGTCCAAAGTCTCAATTCCTACGTGCACAAGTCCACCGGCCTACATCCGTTTTATTAATCTTGATTAGTGATTGCTAAAACATTTAAAATACTTTAAAACGTCAATTTTAGTCTTGATTAGTATGCATTGGGTTGGGGGTCCTAGGGGTGCAAAGCATTACCTCAACACGACGCGAAAGCTACACCGACGTCGGGTAGCGACGCCGGGGGTTGGAATAATAATATCGCGCTCCAAGTCCAGATTCCAATTAGATTCCCCGCTGGAAATTTCAGAGCAATCAACCGGAGCAACGATTCCAGATTCCAAAGCTAGCACGTGCGACGACGGGCTACGACGTGTCGCAACGTCGTACGCGGCGAATCCTCGAAGAGAAAGCTCCTAGGTGGGGCCCACAGTAGTCCTAGGGACCTATGGGGGACCTACAATACATCTGGAAAACTTGGGGGGCCCACGGTGGCAAGTGGTGTTACGGGTGCGGGGTTGCGACGAATGGCTCTCGGTCGTACAGCCTCGGTGCGGGGACATGGCTCGGTCAGACACGCTCGGTGCGGGGATTGCAGTGCAGCGGCTGCAGCGGTGCGGGCGGGGGCTTGGTTCTCTCGGTCGGAGCAGAGAAGCGGCTCGGTCAAGCGCCTTGGATGGAGGGGTTGCAACGTTGCAACGTTGTAACGTTGCAACATCGGTCGGTGCGGAGATGCGGGCCGGTCGGGCACGGTGCGGAGCGGAGCGACATAGCGGGCACGGTGCGGAGCGGGGTGCGGGCTGTGCTCTCGGTCTGACCGAGAGGTCCTCTCGGTCGGAGCGGGGGAACAGAGCGGGCGGCAGCAGCGGGGTGCGAACGGGGCTTGGTGCGGGGGCGGCTAGCGGTCGGAGCGGGGGAACGGCCTTGGTTTTCTCGGTCGTGCGGCAGCTGTTCGTCGCAACGTTGCGACGAATCGTCGCAAAGTTAAATTTGAGTTTTGGAAGTGGCTAGGGTTAATTTCTTGCGAAAATAGGTCTTCCTAGAGGTTGTTTATATAGTGTAGATGGGTTGACTTGGTCTAGGGCTAAATCTAATAGGATTAGAAGTTCAAAAATATTTAAAATTTGAATCTCTACTTCTCCAACTCACACAAGGATTTGATGCGGTCCAAATGAGCTGGCAATTGGCTCAAAAATTCTTTAATACGTTTAAAACTCAAATAAATTTTATTTGGCCGAAAATAATTTAAAAATTAATTATTAAAAATATTATAAACCTTGTTAAAAATATAAAAGTGGTCAAATGAACTCCAAAAATTATAAAATAAATATCGTGGTGATCGTGATGACCAGAGAAAGCTAATGAAGAAGATGGATCTCAATTTCGACGTCGGATGACGAAACTAAAAATAGAAACGTCTTCCGTCAAGAGTGAGAATCGCAACGTCTCATCGAATAAGATTAAATTGTGGGAAAACGACTCGAGAAATGTCGTTCCTAATTAGTGCCACTATTTAATACTCTCAGATACGTTCACAATGGCATATCACAACAAAGTGTTCTCAAACAAATAAAGTCTAAAATAAACACGTGCACGGCCAAAAGCACGTGCACGAACAAAGTACAACGAAAAGTGGTCGTTAAACAATACATCTAGGATAACCCATGTAGCTTACGCTCTTATCTGCGAAAAAATGCCTTTTGCCAAGTGTTTAGAATTCGAATTCTTTTTTGTTTTACTTGGTGCAAATCCCCTCGTCGTGTACTTAACTCCCACTTGGGAGAGTACACATTTTGCCATATACTAGCTCATCGTTCTCCCGCTTTTGGAGAATGCGTATTTTCCTACTTCTACAAAAAAAAGAGAAGAAGGAAGATTGGAAAATCCAAAAAAAAAGAAAAGGGGGGGGGGAGAGGAGAAAAGAAAGAATATGTATATCCAAAATCAAAAAAAATATACAAAAACCCAAAACCCAAAAACAATTCTGTTATAAATATTACTCCTTCCACCGTGAATAAAGGGAAGGCGAGAATTTGCACCAAGTGCTCTCCTCCAAACCCACTCAACCCTTTCGTTTTCGAACACACTTGGCATATGAGCTTTCTAGCAATCATCTTGGCAATCGTGTGGTGATTTCCTAGTTTCTAGCGGTAGAGTCCCACACATATGACATGTTTCTATTCTTACTTTATTCTCATGCATGCTTGAACTATTATTCACCGCAAACTCGAATTGATTCGATAATTGGGTCATTCCATGGATATGTGTAAATGGAGCTTCATCGCATTGTTTAGATAGTTACACCATTGGCTAGCTCACCACCGAACTCACTCGCACTTCACTGCGTGAACCCCCGACACTAGTAGGAACTCGTATTCCTGGGCTTAGTGTTATGCTTCTCGCATGCTTGCTTAGTGTGTTGTGATTGTTTCCGTTGGCTCTGACAGGTAATCTAGGATTCCTTTTTCTTTATCTGTTTCTCTCCTTCTATTTTCTCCGTCGGGCTTCTATTCTCACTCATCTTTTCAGAGGACGAGGAAGGGTTTAGCTTGGAGGATTTTGACGTGCGTTTATATTTTATATATTCACGCACGTCTTCTCCGTCGTTTTCCGTCGTTTTTCGTTATTTCGTATCCGTTTCTTTGTGTTTTCAGTTTCTTTTTTACTTTTGTCGTGTTACGTGCATTTACAGGACATTGCTAGTGCAGAGGACATATATGGCCAACATCATAAGTCCTCGGAGCAATGGGAAGTGTCACACGAGATCCCGAGAGCCATTTGTCAAAGATAACTATGTATCAGCACTCAATCGATCGGGTGAAACAGCCAACCGATCGGGTCAAGCGGTTTGTGTCAGTGCAGAAGAAGAGACGGTTCCACCCGATCGGTTCTGTGACCGGGTGGATATTTTACAGAGGGTAGTTTTGAAGGCAAAAATTGTGATCCGATTGGGTCGGCACTTTCCACCGATTGGGTCACCTGTAGCTGCTTCCTAAGCTTATAAAACCCAAGACTCACCCGATCGGTTCAGTGATCGGGTGAGAATTTATCAGAGCTGAAGACATATTTTTCCATCGTTGCACCCGATCGGGTGAAGTCTCATCCGATCGGGTGAATGTCTATTTTTGTCTTTTTGTGGGAATATTCCCAGGCATCTTGCCCACACGTGTAAATGGGGCTAGGTTTTTCCAGAAACGCAATCCCCATTTTAAAGCTGTTTTTAGGGATTTTCAGCTGCTGGAATTAAAACTCTTATTGTAAGTGTTAGTTCTTGGGTTCAAGACTAACGTTGTTTTGATGATGATCAATACATTATGTTAGTTGGTGGGACCAAAAAGGTGCTCTCTCTCAAGTGCAAGAGTCCGTACAAGTAATATAATCTGGGAGTCCAGATGTCGAATTCTCAGGAGGAAATCTGTTGCAACCACAATTCAAATCAAATAGAAATCCAACAAAGAGAAGCTAACCACTTTAATAATGAGGGGGTTCAAGCACAATGTTCAATAAGATTGTCGCTAAAGTTATAATACGATATGAAACTCTCTTTTGGAGAGATCAAAACTACGGTATGAAACTCTCTTTTGGAGAGATCAAAACTACGATATGAAACTCACTTTTGGGGAGATCAAAACTCACCCTTTTGCGGCGATCATCAACTCAATCACTTCTTTTGGAAGATGAAAAAGAGGATTTACGAACAAAGATTACAACTTTAATGACGTTTAACGATTAAGCACGATGATATTCAACCAAACTAACACAAATCACATCCTCTAACTACTCCATACCATGCACAAATAAGTTTTAGCTACTCATAATGCAAGAATAATCAAGGTTCATAGCAAAATACATTGATCTAATAGCAAAATACGATGAAAAACACCAAAATACGGAGTAGAAGTTAAGAAATTTATCACACAATCTTCAAGTTTATACACCAAAACTCTCTGGAAATAATAAAATAGCCTATGGAATTTTACAGAATTTTGTGATGGCGAAATACGGCTCCTAGAGCCTCCAATACGCTCAAAATACGCCAAAATCGGCTTGAATACGCCCCAAAACCCTAGGAATACCTTATATAATAGGCATTGCGGGTTTGGGGGCTTAACGAGTCAAAACCCGCTTCAAAATCACACCCATAACCCACATCAACTCCTGCCCGTTCGATCGGAGGCGGGATCGAGCCTACGCGTGACACGTGTCCTTCAATATAAGTGCGAAGCCCGCATCCGAGTTCGCATCGGATCAATTGTCGACCGTGCGATTGAAGCTAGGGCCGTCCGATTGATGCCACGTGGCCGCTAATCGAAGCGAAATCGATTGCTTCGCTTTCAAACTGCGGGTACGGTAAAGACCGTTGGATCGTCATCGGAGGGATTAGGATCGGCCATGTCGCCCGCACTCCGTCGCTTCAGAACACCGTTGGATCTTAATCCAACGGTTAAGATCGCGCTCTCTTCGACTCCGCTGCGGGGCCACTCTTGAGCGTCGGATCTCCATCCGACGGTGAAGAAACACCCACGTCGCCATATATTTGTGTTTGTCTGATAAAGCAGGTGGCCGCTCGATCGGCGCCACGTGGCCTGCGTATACGCCTCCGTTTGCTGCGCTTGGTGAGGACGAGATCCGTTGGATCGTGATCCAGCGGTGATAAACGCTCCGCGTCGCCTGCGAGTTAAATACGAGCGGCGTCGATCAGCGCCGTTGGATGCGGCGGGAAACGACGAGATTGTGACACGTGGCGGCTTCTGACTGGTTGCCGTCTGTATTTCCGTATTTTTGAGCGTATTTCCCCATTTAAATTGTATTCTGCATTCAAAAATACCCAGTAATTAGCACAGATCTCAGAAAAATACAAATAAATAGTCGTTGGAATCGTGAGATCGAGACCAAGCTAGGAAAAATATAAAAAGTGCAGAAATACTCCATTAATTGCTGTTTTGTGCTCAAATAGAGTATTTTATCTAATAAATAATTGTGTACAAAATACGTATGAATTAGAGAGCAATGTAGCATCACATGAGCACAAAATAGAGCTAAATGGGAGGTTAAATATGTAATATTGAACCCGAATCACACCCCCCAACTAGCGATTTGCTAGTCTCTAGCAAAAAGAGCGATAAATACGGATGAGTAATAAAACAATAAGTTCTTTCAAATTGCTCATGGCATGGCTCAATAATACGCATTCCAACATGATCTTGATCATCAATATACACATCCATGAACAAAATCAATCACATGATATTTTCTCTAATTTAGTATGAATAAATAACATACAAGCATCGTTTTGTACAAGCGAAAGTATAACACGTCGTTTTCCTCTAGTTTTCGTGTTTCCAAGGAATTGGCCTATCAAAATAATCATTCAAGACATGGGTATTGTAGTTGCTTAGTATATTCACCATTTCTTTTCCTTTATTAGTTCCGCGTAACGCGCATCAATCAACATTCGTAGAAAAATGTATAACTTGGATCGCTCCATCAAATGAGTGAGGTTCCAGTCAATGGCTCCCAAATCAGACGATAATAGGGCATTAGGCCAAAAAGGACCCCTCGGACTGTACTACTCGAGCCAACCAAGTTATTTATTAGTGACATACTTATTCATTCATTTTTCTTCATTCAATTTTTTTTCTTTCTTTCTCTTTTTCTTTGTAAGCAACTCAACAACCATATTTTCGAACATAAACATAATAACCATGGCCACATTCCTCTTCAACTTGAAAACTATTCTTATAAATCGTGTATACTTAAGCTTTTTCATCACATTAGCATGCATGAAATAAATTCAAACTATTTCGAGATATTAATCATGGAAATTGAAAATTTTCATGAATAGCATATTAACAGTAATTCCATGAAGGAAAAATAATTGAATCAAGCCATAAACAATTTTTAGAACTCAATTAATGCGTAATCATCCGTATTTGAGGCATATGAAGGAGTTTTAAATGATGAGATTTGATGACTTATTCTTCTCAAAAAAATCCTAAGGTCTCATACACACCCCCAACTAAAGATGGACATTGTCCTCAATGTCGAAAGGGGTACAGGTTTATTCAAGCAAGCAACCTAGAAAGCATTTAAAAACTACACTACTGGAAAGAACACACCGTGATCAAATGGCAGATCCCGAATCTTTGATGGTGGAGGAAGTTGTTCAATTTTCTCATTGCGCTCCTCGGCGAGTAATCTTCCTCCAACGACTAAACTGGATCCCAGCAATGTAACTCCCAACATCTCTATAAGATGTTCACCTGTAACCTGCAAGAGATGAGTTACATCAATCCATTTCAGTCTAAGATTTTTCTCAATAAAATTATTCCAAACGTAGCCATCAAAATAAGTGAAAGAAATTAAAGCAAGTTGACGACTACTCCCTGAAAGATTTTCACTACTCTCGGTATGATGCTCGATCGTTGGGGAGAGGGATAATTGATTTTGGGACAAAACTGGAGGAGGGCATGGTTCTGACTTCATGGCGATAATCTCAAAAACCTTGTCCCTAGCTGTCTCCTCCTCTTGTTCATCCAAAATTGCTAGCTCGTCCTCCCTTTTGCACACACTTTCTGCCATGTGGATATTTTTATTCGTGTCCTCAATGTGACATGGCTTGCTCGATATACTTGCAATAGAAGATAAACTCGTATTAGATTCTTTAAGTTGAATATCAAAAGAATTATTTTCTTCTAAGCAAGCGGCAATCAAATTAAGATTCTCAAAGGATTTCTGAATCTGCCGACTCCGAGCAAGGAAATTCTCTTGGAACTGAAAGGATGCGGCCTCCTATGTCTGAATGATCGAGTGAACTTCCTCTTTCAAGGATTGCAAAGGTACGTCTACGCTTTGCTCCCCTTGATCGAGGCACGAAGGCTCCGTTGAATCGCTCCCTGAAGTCTCTTCCCTGGTTTCTTCATTTTCTTGCAGAGACTCCATGTATTCCCACGCCACTGTCGGCGTCATGCCTCCCAATAATTCCTGCAGCTGTGGTCGTAGTCCATCTAGGAAGGACGCCATAAGATCTTCATTTGTGTACCCATGCTGCGGATAGCTCAATACTATGTTTGTGAACCTCCTCCAGGCCTGAAAGAAAGTTTCACAATCAGTTTGGTTAAAATTAACAATCTTGAGCTTCTCCATCCCGTGTTTGTGTGCATTAGCATACCGTGCATCATACAGATTGTTCGTGCAATAGAAATTCATATACTCCATTTTTTTTAAAAAACAAAAGTTTATGTACAAAAAATTAAACAAAAATTTATATACAGTAAAGTGGAAAGATCTCACCGAAGGTCCTCTAAATGAAATAAACCGTAGTCACAAACCATTCCTCCCCGGCAACGGCGCCAAAAACTTGGTGGGCTCTGAAAAGGTGCTCTCTCTCAAGTGCAAGAGTCCATACAAGTAATATAATCTGGGAGTCCAGATGTCGAATCCTCAGGAGGAAATCTGTTGCAACCACAATTCAAATCAAATAGAAATCCAACAAAGAGAAACTAACCACTTTAATAATGAGGAGGTTCAAGCACAATATTCAATAAGATATATAAGTGCGAAGCCTACGCGTGACACATGTCCTTCAATATAAGTGCGAAGCCCGCATCCGAGTTCGCATCGGATCAATTGTCGACCGTGCGATTGAAGCTAGGGCCGTCCGATTGATGCCGCGTGGCCGCTGATCAAAGCGAAATCGACTGCTTCGCTTTCAAACTGCGGGTACGGTAAAGACCATTGGATCGTCATCGGAGGGATTAGGATCGGCCACGTCGCCCGCACTCCGTCGCTTCAGAACACCGTTGGATCTTAATCCAACGGTTAAGATCGCGCTCTCTTCGACTCCGCTGCGGGGCCACTCTCGAGCGTCGGATCTCCATCCGATGGCGAAGAAACACCCACGTCACCATATATCTGCGTTCGTCTGATAAAGCGGGCGGCCGCTCGATCGGCGCCACGTGGCCTGCGTATACGCCTCCGTTCGCTGCGCTTGGTGAGGACGAGATCCGTTGGATCGTGATCCAACGGTGATAAACGCTCCGCGTCGCCTGCGAGTTAAATACGAGCGGCGTCGATCAGCACCGTTGGATGCGGCGGGAAACGACGAGATTGTGACACGTGGCGGCTTCTGACTGGTTGCCATCCGTATTTCCGTATTTTCGAGCGTATTTCCCCATTTAAATTGTATTCTGCATTCAAAAATACCCAGTAATTAGCACAGATCTCAGAAAAATACAAATAAATAGTCGTTAGAATCGTGAGATCGAGACCAAGATAGGAAAAATATAAAAAGTGCAGAAATACTCTATTAATTGCTGTTTTGTGCTCAAATAGAGTATTTTCTCTAATAAATAATTGGGTACAAAATACGTATGAATTAGAGAGCAATGAAGCATCACATGAGCACAAAATAGAGCTAAATGGGAGGTTAAATATGTAATATTGAACCCGAATCATTAGTGTGCTAATCAATCTTATGTTTTAGTCTCAGTTTATCTTAATGATTATATGTTGATGAGACAAAGCATAATACTTGGAGGATATTACATGGGATATCTTAAAGACCTCCAAGAGTGATGGAGTGCTCAAGCTTGGATGGAGTCATGAAGATCATCTAATGAAGCCAAAGCTTGGAGCATGATGATGGATGGACATCTAGAGGAGCATTGCCAAAGCTTGGAGCTTGATGAAGGGAAGCTCATCAAGGAGTGCCAAAGCTTGGAGATGATGGGGAGCATCAATGTATCGTGAGCTTGAAGACTTAGACTCTAGGAGATGCAATTTGTAATCAATGTAATTTTATTTACTTGCATTTCTCTTTTTTGAGTCTAGAATTATTGTAATGCCTTGATATATTGTCATACTCTCATGCATTTGCATTTAACCATCTTAGTAAGCCTTAGGTTTATCATAGAATCCAACCCAATAGGTTCATCTAGCCCAAAGACTCATTTGGAGTCTCTGGCTCTCCTACAGTCGCCTGCTGAAGGTTTTACAGTCGACTGTGTGATTTCCAGTCGCCTGTCGAGCCTTCTACAGTCGACTGTGATGCATATCTCAAGTCAACCTTTCTATTGACTCATCTTGAGCTTTTCGCATCAGTCGACTGATGTACAACTTACATTCGCCTGTATTTCTACAGTCGCCTGTAAATTGGTCGACAGTCGACTGTGCGCTTCTTGCATTTTCTGGGCTTCATCCCAATGTGTAAGACAGCCGTCTGTATGTTTACAGTCGCCTGAGAAATGGCCATCAGTCGTCTGAAAGGCGTAAGTGTGAAATATGCATCTCTCTCTGTTTTTCTTCCATCCTCTGCAGCAGTCGACTGATGAAGGATATACAGTCGTCTGTCTATTTTACAGTCAACTGTACTTTGGTCATCAGTTTCCTGTATGCTTAGTGGGAGAAAGTTGCAACTCTCTATTTTTCTTTAATCCCTGCTGCAGTCGCCTGATGAAGGATATATAGTCGACTGTCTGTTTTACAGTCGCCTGTGTAGTCTTCTACAGTCGACTGTCCTGGTTCAGATTATAGCCGTTGGGATATTTCTAGCCGTTGAATAGTCGACTGTCATTTGTTCATCAGTCGACTGTCTGTGCCATAAACTGCCAGAATCTAGCCGTTGCAGATTTCTACCCTTTGGGTTTTTGGCTGGTTTTATGGGTTCTTTTAGGCTTCCTAT
Organism: Scilla litardierei; assembly: GCA_030789695.1. Lineage (NCBI taxonomy): Eukaryota > Viridiplantae > Streptophyta > Magnoliopsida > Asparagales > Asparagaceae > Scilla > Scilla litardierei. Next base: position 91,116,921 of record CM061142.1, read on the forward strand.
ATATAGGAGTTGGCTTAGTTCATTTAGGACTCTTGGTTAATATTGAATATCTTAGAGAATCATTAGCCACTCCTAATCTCTCTCGTTTCCCTCTCATGAGCACATTCATCTTCATGCATTGAAGCTAGCTCATAGGGAATTTCTCCAAGGAATTTCAATCTCATTCCTTTTCTTGGAGAACATCTTTCTTCTCTTCATTTTCATACACTCAAGTGAGAAGTGTTAGGATTCATTCCTAGAAGAGAGAAAGATCATCAAGTGCAATCAAAGCCTCATCTCAAGCACTTGAGTTTCACTTGCATGCCTTCTTCATCGCATTGGTAAGATCATATCAAGGCAAAGGTAAGTGTTATTTCGTCTCACCTTTGTGATACCCCTAATGCTCTTTGTGGGAATTAGATTATCTCTTTGTGGTATTAGGATATTCTCTTTGTGGAAATAACTCTCTTTATGGGAGTAACTCTCTTAGTGGGAGTTTGGTGTTCTAGTGTAGGGCTAACCCTAATTCTCTGAGTGTGAGTTAGTAATTCTCTATGTGGGAGTTTGACCCCTGTGTAGGGTTGGTTGGGTCCTTGTGTAGGGAAAAATCCTCAGATTTGTATTCACTTCTCTTTGTGGGAATATAGTGAATATTGTTGTGGCTGGACGTACCCAAGTTTTGGGGAACCAGTGTAAAATCCTTGTGTTTGCGTTTGTTGTTGTTGAGCACTCTGTTTATTTCCGCTGCTTATTGTGCTGTAATTTTAGTAACCTTTAATCAAGCACTTTGCTTGCTATTACACTATTCACCCCCCTCTAGTGTGTGTAGTCCCATAGGGTCCCTTACAGTTGGTATCATAGCCTTGGTTTGGTGGCTTTTGCAAGCATGACTTCTAAGTCTCAACAACCCCTCTTCCTTGCTCCCGTCTTCAAAGGCAAACACTTCTCAAAATGGAGGAAGAACATGTTCTATTGGCTTGATGTGCATGAGGAGTCCTTAATTACTTCGGATGCCGCTGAGTTGAATGCATTGCTTCATGCTCTCTCTCTCTCTCTCTCTCTCCGAAAATTGCTAAGAAAGTGAAGGAGTTCGACACGGCCAAGAAGATATGGAATTATCTTTATGAAAAGTATGGTGTAGAGGAATCTTGCGATGATGAGAGCATCGTTGGTAATGAGGTATCTCGTAACTCTCTCATTCAACATGCTAATTTTATTTAAAAATGATAATGTGTTGTTTATAAACTCTCTCAATGCGAATAATAACAAGCTTAAGAGAGATGCTCGCACACACACTTCTTTATCATCCAAAGTTCGTGATGATACACAAACCATTGCATTGAATCAAGAAAAGATTGTTCTTGATTCTCATATGTGCTTGTTGAGCAAAGAGAATGACTCTCTTAAAGCTCGTATTGAGTATGATCGTGATTTTCACAAATCTGTGAAAGAGAGTCTGTATGCATCGCATAATGTTGAACTTGATTCTTTGCATACCGAGAAAAATACTCTTCTTTCTCAATTGAGTGCCTTGAGAGATGAGAATGCTTCTCTCAAACTCCAAATGGAGAAGATGCACTCGGAGTGTGATTACAACATTTTGAGAGATGAGACATTGGCTCTCAAGTCAAAATGTTGTGAGCTTAGCTCATGTCTATCCAAGAGGGATGACAACATTTCTTCACTTTTGAAGAAATGTGAGCTATTGTCTACTCAAACTGAAAATTTCAAATTGAGTAAGAACACGGTTTTGGGATCCTCTTCATTGAAGGTGAACAAACTAAGCTCTTCTCGTAGAGGCACCCAAATAAATTTTATGGGGGAGCATTCTAATGAGAAAGTCACATCCAACTCTTTTGGCCTAAAATCAACTATTATTTCTAAGCCAAATAGAATCATGCATTTTTGTATTCCGGTCTTGCATATATTAATAAGCCTATTCAAAAATATGTTGATATGAATGCTTCTTCTTTGAATGCTATGCATGATAAATCTACCCATATGAATAACTTACTTTGCTTGCATGCTAAAATTGATGCTAAACCTTTGCATGCTTCACATGTTCCTATGCATGGTAGAATTGCTTGTGTGAATACTTCTAATGCTAAATTGCATGTTTCACACACGGGGCACACCAATGTTTATGTTCCACCTCATAAGCGTGCACCCTCACCTCCTACTCATGCCTTGACCAAACCTCTTCTTAAGAATCCCAAATCACTTTCTTTGTGGATTCCTAAGAATGTTTCTAGGCTTGATAGGAATTCGTATATAGATTCATATGTGCGTAATGTTATATTTTCATATGACTATATACGGAAACCAAACTCCACTTTTGTTTGGTTTCCAACTTGCTAGCTCACTCACATTGTTATTTATTGCTTGGGTACCATGCTTGTATGTTTACATTTTGTACCCATATTTTTGTGAGTGTGTCCATTACTCCCATGTTTGCATGTTTTGTATGATTATGGGGGAGTATGGAATTTTTGCTTGCTAGCATTATTTTTCCATTCATATGTCACATTGAATTTTATTCACTTTATGTTTGTGCATATGGTATGGTTATTTCTCTTACCCTTGGTTTTCCTATTTGGCTATTACCCATCTTTTTGATATGCCAATGGTGGAGAGAAATATGTTATGTAAAATATACCTTATGCTTGTTAATGCATTATTATCAATTAGTAAGTTTTTGCATAACAACCATCAATATGATTTGTGCTTTATATGTCTTTATTTTGTGCACATTGGCATATTGATTGGGGGAGTTTGTTAGCACACATTGTTTATTTTAATGTTTATTATATTTTGACATAATGGATTGTCGTCATAAAAAAGGGGGAGATTGTTAGTTCTTGGGTTCAAGACTAACGTTGTTTTGATGATGATCAATACATTATGTTAGTGTGCTAATCAATCTTATGTTTTAGTCTCAATTTATCTTAATGATTATATGTTGATGAGACAAAGCATAATGCTTGGAGGATATTACATGGGATATCTTAAAGACCTCCAAGAGTGATGGAGTGCTCAAGCTTGGATGGAGTCATGAAGATCATCTAATGAAGCCAAAGCTTGGAGCATGATGATGGATGGACATCTAGAGGAGCATTGCCAAAGCTTGGAGCTTGATGAAGGGAAGCTCATCAAGGAGTGCCAAAGCTTGGAGATGATGGGGAGCATCAAGGTATCGTGAGCTTGAAGACTTAGACTCTAGGAGAAGCAATTTGTAATCCACGTAATTTCATTTACTTGCATTTCTCTTTTTGAGTCTAGGATTATTGTATTGCCTTGATAGATGGTCATACTCTCATGCATTTGCATTTAACCATCTTAGTGAGCCTTAGGATTATCATAGAATCCAATCTAATAGGTTCATCTAGCCCAAAGACTCATTTGGACTCTCTGGCTCTCCTACAATCGTCTGCTGAAGGTTTTACAGTCGACTGGGTGATTTCCAGTTGCCTGTCGAGCCTTCTACAGTCGACTGTGATGCATAGCTCAAGTCAACTTTTCTATTGACTCATCTTGAGCTTTTCGCATCAGTCGACTGATGTTCAACTTACAGTCGCTTGTGTTTCTACGGTCGCCTGTGAATTGGTCGACAGTCGACTGTACGCTTCTTGCATTTTCTGGGTTCATCTCAATGTGCAAGACAGTTGTCTGATGAAGTTTTTACAATCGTCTGTATGTTTATAGTCTCCTGTGAAATGGCCATCAGTCGTCTGAAAGGCGTAAGTGCGAAATATGCATCTCTCTCTGTTTTTCTTCCATCCTCTACAGCAGTCGACTGATGAAGGATATACAGTCGTCTGTCTATTTTACAGTCAACTGTACTTTGGTCATCAGTTTCCTGTATGCTTAGTGGGAGAAAGTTGCAACTCTCTGTTTTTCTTCCATCCCTGCTGCAGTCGCCTGATGAAGGATATACAGTCGACTGTCTGTTTTACAGTCACCTGTGTTGTCTTCTACAGTCGACTGTCCTGGCTCAGAATATACCCATTGGGAATTTTCTAGCCGTTGAACAGTCGACTGTCATTTGTTCATCAGTCGACTGTCTGTGCCATAAACTGCCAGAATCTAGCCATTGCAGATTTCTTTCATTTGGGTTTTTGGCTGGTTTTATGGGTTTCTTTGGGCTTCCTATATATAGGAGTTGGCTTAGTTCATTTAGGACTCTTGGTTAATATTGTATATCTTAGAGTATCATTAGCCACTCCTAATCTCTCCCATTTCCCTCTCATGAGCACATTCCTCTTCATGCATTGAAGCTAGCTCATAGAGAATTTCTCTAAGGAATTTCAATCTCATTCCTTTTCTTGGAGAACATCTTTCTTTTCTTCATTTTCATACACTCAAGTGAGAAGTGTTAGGATTCATTCCTAGAAGAGAGAAAGATCATCAAGTGCAATCAAAGCCTCATCTCAAGCACTTGAGTTTCACTTGCATGCCTTCTTCATCGTATTGGTAAGATCATATCAAGGCATAGGTAAGTGTTATTTCATTTCACCTTTGTGATACCCCTAATGCTCTTTGTGGGAATTAGATTATCTCTTTGTGGGATTAGGATACTCTCTTTGTGGGAATAACTCTCTTTGTGGGAGTAACTCTCTTAGTGGGAGTTTGGTGTCCTAGTGTAGGGCTAACCCTAATTCTCTGAGTGGGAGTTAGTAATTCTCTAGGTGGGAGTTTGACCCCTAAGTAGGGTTGGTTAGGTCCTTGTTTAGGGCAAAATGCTCTTGGTGAGATATCTCCTTGTGAGATTTGTATTCACTTCTCTTTGTGGGAATATAGTGAATATTGGTGTGGCTGGGCGTACCCAAGTTTTGGAGAACCAGGATAAAATCCTTGTGTTTGCGTTTGTTGTTGTTGAGCACTCTGTTTATTTCCGCTGCTTATTGTACTGTAATTTTAGTAACTTTTAATTAAGCACTTTGCTTGCTATTACAATATTGACCCCTTAGTGTGTGTAGCCCCGCAGGGTCCCTTACAATAAGTTCTTTGATCGTATTTAGATTCTGATATAGTGTTTATGATTCTATTTGCTACGGTGAACAATTGCCTGATTTGAATTCTTATGGCTATAATTTCTGTTTTTGCATTTGATACCATGTTTAGTGAGTATTTCTTCAATTTGGGACATTGGTGGAAGCCCCTTCGTGGGTTCTTCCTAGAACGGCCATATGTTTAGGGATCCGATCGGATCTAGGGATTTTGATGGTTATGCGGGGGCGTTTCATTGTCATCGGCGGGAAAAAGACCGCCTTTGACCATTGGGCCAAGGGAAAATAAAACGGAAGTTTGATTCTCTAGCCATAGCTCACCCCCTAGCATTGACATTGAGTCCCTACACGTGGGATCGGCTTGGACGAAATGTTGGGAGCGATCATTGCGAACTTAGTGCTCCCAGAGTCGGATGTTGTTCGACATGGGAATGCCCACCGTCCGAACCCGGATAGACCTAGCGTATCATCCTGGGCATCGACCGGAATATCGGGCCCATGGGACGCTAGGTATCACTTTTAGAGGCAACGTCTCACCGCCAAAGCCTAGCATTCGGTCGAATTCCTATCCTTAGGTCGTAAGAGTGAGATCCCATGATTAGGGCGAAAGCCAAAGTCCTAGGTTACCTTTTTACCTTTTACATCCTTTCTATTAGTTTACCATTGTGACAACCAACCAGAGAATAGGCTAGCTCATCCACAGGGTGATCCGGTTCCTGAATGTTTATGAGTACAAAACACGCCTCCCCTGTGATCGATCCCCAAGCCACACTTCGACACCATGCGCTTGCGGTTTATAAATTCTAATTCTAGTATCCCCTTCCCCGTTTGCGTGTCAAACGGGCGGCCGGTCACATGCCATGCTAATATGTATCACACCATTGTTATACTTTTGCATGCTTGTATGCTTGAACATCATTTTCACAATTGTTTTCATACATCCTCCATCACACTTCACACACACATATCTAATTGCTCAAATCTTGTATTGGTTTGTCATCATCAAAAGTGGGAGATTGTTGGTTGCAACGATCTAGGACTTCTAGTTTGATGACGACAAACACGTGTGAACTATTTAACGTGGGTGTTAAGTGCTTTTCAGGAGTGGCGAGGACGTAAATACCCAAACGATGACCAAGTCAAAGAGATGGAGAAATTCTTATACGCATAGCAATTGAGACTTGGTCAATTAGATGGAGAAAATTGGATACTCATTAGCAAAGATGACTTAGTCAAATGGGGAGACAAAAGAGGAGATTAATTCAAATCTAAGTTGGATTGGTGCAAATCAATTTCATATCACCATCTCCTAATCCATTAAATATTTGGTGGGAATCAAATCCCAAATTGGTTGGGTCAAATCTCTAAGTGGTTGGCAAAACCCTATCTCTTGGGATCCTCTCATGGCCGACCTAAGACCAAAAGAACTTTAGCCTACCTCTATATAACTCTATATAAGCTCTCATTAAATAGAGAGCTAGGTGTGCGGCCATAACAATAAAAAGAGGAGCAAAAACCTGTGGCCAATAACCAAAAGGAAAACCCCTAGCCACCACATATTTTCCACCTACATGCAACAAACATCAAAACACAAATTCCCATAGCTTTGCTGCAACAATATCTTGAAACAAAACCCTAGGGAAAAGAGGGACTCTCATGCTGCCTCAATTTCTCTTCCCTTAAGCAAGCAATTTGCTTCGAAGCAAGAAGAAAGCTGTCGAGATCATCAGGACTTTACCATCAAAAAGACTACGTCATCATAAAGCCATCAAACATCTACAAGCTCGCAACCTCCAAGCCGTTGGCAATCTCAAGCTTCAAGCCGTAGTCCTCAACCGCACTATTGTAAGAAGCATCCCAGCTGGCGTGAGAAGCATCCTAGCTGCTGCGACGTCTTCGACCAGAGCTGCAACCACATCAAGATCCCATACCATCTTTGTAACGGCTGGTTTCTGTATGATGATAATTATTTATATATATATGATTGTTCGTCTTCTCACCTTTTCTTTTCTGTATTTTCTTTTCCCCTATCTGGAGCTGAGCGTGCTTCATGACGAAGCCAGACTCATTTTAGAAGTCCTAGAACCCATCCCGAAGCTTCGCACTCCATTTGGAGACTTGGTGTGCATTTTAGTCGGTTCAAGAACAAGGACCGATCGACTAGATGTCAATCTAGTCGATCAGAAACTCTTCATGGACCGACTAGTTTCTGTCAGGCTTTTCCCCTAAGTTACTGTTTACGCTTAGTCGGTCTAAGTCCATCCACCGACCGACTAGTTGTCGAACTAGTCGGTCAACACTTCTCCGCAGACCGACTAAGTTAGTGATCATTTCATGCAGTCAAGTTACTGTTTATTGTTAGTCGGTCAAAGAACTAATACCGCCGACTAGTTGACAAATTAGTCGGTTAGGTTTCCTTCGCTGACCGCCTAACCTTTAAAATCTCTTGTTGACCACTTTTACCCTTTAGTCGGTCTATGAACACTAGCCGACCGACTAGGTTACAAACTAGTCGGTCGACGAGCCTTCACAGACCGACTAGATCTATCAACCCGGTACCGACACTGTTCTCTGTTTGGTTTCTAGTCGGTCTCAGTTGGACGACCGACCGACTAGTTCTCAAACTAGTCGGTCAACCACCCTTCTCAGACCGACTAACTGACCCTCGAAACCTTAGTTTTGACCTAGCCGCCGTTTTGTTTTCTTATTTAAACGCGTGGTTCTTTTTCCTTTCCCCTCATTATTTCCAGCCATTGTCTTCCCCAACCTATCTCCATCATTTCCCTAAGTCCCTCCTCCTCCCGTGCGCCCTCCGCCTTCAAGGGATCGATCCGATCTCCTTTCTTCTACTCCTCCATCCTCATTTCTCTTTCCCCTTCTCCTGTTTTTCCTTTCCCATCAGATCTGAGATTCGCGGCCAAGCTCCGGCCGCGCTCTTTCTTCCAAGATCCATTTCTTCCTCTCGCGTGGTGTTCCTATCTCAGATCCGACGACGACAACCCCGCGAGATGCCGAGATATTCGTCATCACCTTCGGAGGGCAACGTCATCATCAACAATCAACATTCCTCGCTGCGCTACCCGCGGCCTAGGAATTTCCGGACGACGCAAAGCTTCCACCTTTCCAGATCTGACACCGGATCTTCGTGCAACCGTCATTTTCAGGTTGGTCCCCCTAAATTTGTAGTAACCCACACAATAGATAATCAAACCCTAATTAAAATCAGCAACCTAATCAAATTAAATTTACTTTCCGTTTCTCTTTAAAACGTTGTGTAAACCGTAGAAATCGACGAATGGACTTTATGCATGTGCACATAGGATAGATCGTCAATTAGGTTAAAAACATTAAAAATGTGATTTTTGACGATTAGGTTAGTCCCGATAACCTAGACAACACCCTAATAGGAATTCTGAATCGTGAACTGACACCGTCACCGTGTCACGATTTTCAGACGCTCTTTCGCCGACGAGACGTTTGGACGAGACGTACCAGGGAGACGACGCACTCGCCACCACAGGCAAGTGTACCACTTGCGTTCTTGGCCATGCTTGGGCCTAGTCTTGCTAGATTAGACATTTTGAACCATGAGAACAGGACGTGAAATGATAGCGTCCGGGACGCCCTTGATGACTCAGATTTGACAACAAAATCTGAGTCCAACAACAACAATTTTGATATCATTGGATTGACTTGCATGTGTGTGAGTTGTGGACACCCTAGTACAACCCCTCCTGTTTTGTCGTGTCATGTTCCTTCCATGTCCCGTTCCATCTTGCACAGCCCGATGGGCAATAGGGCACTCGCCAAGCCAGAGCGAGTGATCACATGTACTAGTTCACAGCCCGATGGGCAATTGGGCACCTGTCAAGCTAGAGCAGGTGATCCCATGTACTGATACACAACTCAGAGAGCAATAGGGCACTTGTCAAGCTAGAGCAAGTGATCCCTTGTCCTGTCACGATTCTTGGGGGTTTGGGGTAGGGTTGAGCGTGCAAGCGGCAAGAGGGTCTGATCCCCCCTCGAACCGAACAGGCGTGAACCATTTTCGTGTCTTGTCTTGTCGTGTCTGGCATTCCGTGTTTTGTCTTGTCTTGACACCTGTAGGCTAGTCCTGTAGTCAGTAGCCCTCGCTACTACTACTACTTGTCGTGTTTACTCTCCTGTTGCGTGTACTTTTCGTTTGTTCGCCTGTTATAACCTCAGCATGTTAATCAACCAGTAAAACGTTGTTAAGTAATTGGTGCACTTGCAGTTTGGTCTAACCGTTTCTTGTAGACCTTACCTGACGTACAGTTCCTTCTTTTGGTGCTGTACGTCAGGGATTGAGCCAGAGTACGTTGAGGAGACCGACTTGCCAGCTGACGTGGAGCTAGAGAGCGTCGATCCTGAGTACGACCCTGAGGAGGATCAGAGCTAGTGACTCCTCGTTGCAGTTTTCAGAGACGTTATTACTTTTAGTTGGGTGCGTAGCACCTTTTGTTTCCTTGTCTAGGTTGTAGTGCCCTGGGAAGCTACTGCACATGTACTAGAGGGGGGGGGGGGGGTGAATAGTACTTTTAAATAATAAGGAGTGTTATTCCTAATTATCGTGCAATTAACAAACAACGATGCGGAATAATACAACAATCAAGAAATAATGCAAACGCAAACACAATGGTTTAATGGGTTCGGATCCACCCAAGTCTCCCCGACTTGTTCCCGGTGATCCTACGTCCCAACCACCCGGATCCCTTCCGGATACTTGAGTTAGAAACCCTAACTCAAGATTTCCACTATGCCCACTTGCGAAAACCTCACAAGTGCAATCGACCTACAATCGATATCCGTGATTCCCACAACCCGGGATCACGCAAACTCTCACAACCGAGAGTATACAATTCAAATATAACTGAAATGAAATGCTTACCAACAAAATACCTATGCCTTGAGATTTCTTACCAAATTAGGGCAAAGAGGATTTTGATGGAGGAAGATGGCACCAAACCCTAGCTTCAAGAAGATGACCAGCAATGGAAGCCTAGGGTGGAGATGGTGACCTAGAATCAAGCTTCTAGCTTGAATGGCTCACAATGGAGAGAATCTCTCTTGAGGATTTAGGACTCAAGAACTTGAGGGAGAGATTCTTGTGAGAAGAGAAAGCTTGGAAATAGAGTTGATAGCTCTTCTCTTTTGATCTGAAAATATCTCCAATATGTTGCTTAACCCCTTCAAGAAATGAATCAGGATTCTATTTATAGGGGCAAGGAAAAACGAGTTCAAAAAGATCCCAACGGCTCTTTTCTGAACCAGACTAGTCGGTCAAAGAAGGATCACTGACCGACTAGTTCATCAACTAGTCGGTCGGTGATACAACGTAGACCGACTAAGAGGTGAACAGCCAAAAGGTGAAGTTCCAGGCAAAGACAACTAGTCGGTTTAAGAAGACTTGCCGACCGACTAGTTTCACAACTAGTCGGTCGGTGAATGATCTTTGACCGACTAACGTCGAAATAGAATAGGTTGACTTCAAGATGACTTAGTCGGTTTAAGAACAAATGCTGACCGACTAGTTTCTCAACTAGTCGGTCGGTAAACGTTCTTTGACCGACTAACTCGAAACAGTAGCTCAGGCTGAAAATGAGTGAACACAACTAGTCGGTCTAAGAAGGATTACTGACCGACTAGATCGTCATCTAGTCGGTCGGTGACTCTTCTTTGACCGACTAACTGTAGACAAAGAAAGAGCTGAATTAGAGAATGCAAACTAGTCGGTTTAAGTAGAGTTTCCGACCGACTAGATCGTCATCTAGTCGGTTGGTGACTCTTCATGAACCAACTAACATGCACTCGAAGCCGAGGGAAAGAGCGATAGGCTTCGGGAAAGTTTCTAATGGCTTCTATGATAATCCTAGCTCTAAGATATGAGCGAAATGAAGTTTATAAGGTAAGTCCTACTCAAGGCTTAACATTCTAATCTATGAAGCTAGAAGACTATAAAATAAACCTTACGATCCGTCTTTCAAAGCTTCAATCTTCATTCCTCTTGACTTCAATATTGCTCCTTGAGCTTCAACGAAGCTCCAGGCACACGATCACGCATATTGAGAAGTCTTGAGACGTCGCTTTTGTTGTACGTGGTATTTTGGCGACGATCTCCATAACTGCGCTCACAAATTGTTAGTTCACGATTTATTTATGTTTGCTCATCATCCAAAACCAAATCCGGGGAGTCCAATACTCAACATTCTCCCCCTTTTTGGTGATGACAAACCAACATACATAATAATCAGAAATAATGAACTAAATGAAATATACTTACTCCCCCTGCATTGATGACACATTAGTTCCATATGAAATAATAAGCACATACATCAAGCAGACGAGGAAAGTAAAAATGCAAATCCAATATTTGAGATTTAGGATTTATAATCCATTTTTATATCTTAACTCCCCCTGAATCTAACATATCAAATTAGATTCATGGTAAATTATCATTTAGCACATGCCATTATTATGCCATTATTATATCTCTCCCCCTTTGGCATAATCCAAAAAGAGCGGGAGGAAGCCAATGACAATAATTCATGTCCAAATAATTCATTATGCATGAGAGTCTAAGAATACGACCACGTTTCATATGACACCAAAATAAAATTCGAATAAAATCAAAGCGTGTCAATAAGACCATAGTCGAGAATTGAAAACTTAAATCATCAAAATATCAAATGTAAATTCACTTATTGATGAAATGAATTTACTCTCCAATATCAACATTTATAGCTATTTTAGTGCATGGAAAACAATTCTATGTTTTCATACAACTAAAGCTATTGAATCAAACTAAATCGTCGAGCGACGAAATCAATATCAGAGACATACATAAAATGTGCACAAAGGAATGAACCATCAGAAGAGTGGTGCACATCAAAGAATATCACATGTCACAATATCGATCGAAAATGAACATAAAGTAAGAGCACATCAAAACTAAGTGAAGTGCGCGATGAGAAGTGACAAGGTGATAAAAGTAATACGAAAAACATCATAATAACTTTAAAAAAAACATGTCATGCCAAAAATAGATATGAATTTCAAAGTATTTATGGCATTCACAATTCTATCATGCTAGGAGAAACAAAATGATACCAATGTAAAGAAATAGATTCTAACCAAGCATGCATTCAACCCTCATGGATACCAAATGTAATATCATACTTACAACATTAAGCTCCCCCTACATTGGTGCATTACCTAAGCACCATCAACTCCGTTTGAATGAAAGTCTTCGCAAAACTGGGAGTTGGTAGGGTTGGTATCCCACGGTGGATTGAACCTAGAAAAACTTCATTTTGGTATCCAAAAATCCTTTTGGATCCAATGGGTTAGACAACAAATTTGAAATACGAAATAAAAATTATTGTAACCCGTAAATTAATATAATCAAAATCAATTTAATAAACATATGCCTTGGTACCCATAACATGATCATAAACTCATGGTACCAAGCATTGAAGAGTTAAAGGAACTAACCCTTCGGAAACCAAGTCCAAGAGGAACTTGACTTTCCAACATAATCATCATTCAAAATAACATCGTTAATATAGGATTGCACATAAACATTCATAGCATCATCTCTAGTGTTCTTGGGACCCCAAATAGTGTACATTTTGGGAATCCTCTTCCTAGTGGTTGCATGCACAAAAGGTTGATTTATATGTGGTGCATGTGGCCTAGGAGCATGAGATCTAGCAATAACATTATGATGAGCATGAGAATGATTATGAGAGAAGGCATTCACATGAGGATTATATGTGTAAACATAAGCATTAGGATGTCCATGAGCATGATTACGTGCATGTGGGTGTCTCATATGAGTGTTCGCACGTGCTCGTGGATGCGGAGCATAAAAATCATCATTAATATTAGCATGCACCGGTGGAGTAGGATTTGTGTTCCTACGTGGCATAGCATGTGAGTACAAAAATGCATGACCCCTCTTTGGAGGTCTACCCAAAGTGGGTTTCTTTCCAATCGGGGGTGTGTACGAAGTGGAAGCACTATTGGTAGGAGAACTACCAATGGGGAGTTTGCTCCCACTTGTTGAGGCGTCGGAGGTAGGCCTAACAAAGGTTGTAGACGATTTGGATGAGTCTCCCATCTTATACCCCAAGCCAATGTGGTGTTTGGCCGGAAGTAAGTCATTTAGGATATTATCCAAATGGCCCTTACCTCTATTGAAATCATTGATACGGCCTAACGTGCACTCATACTTCTCTTTGAGAGAATGCAAAGAAGCATCCAAAGTGGATACTTGCGATGTGAGTGCATAAACACGTGATTTGAGATTCTTATTCTCAATACTCAAAGTTGAGTTTTGAGACGTCAAATCCGCTATCACATGTTCATCCGAATCCTCAACAAGAACATGCTCAAGTTGAGATTTGAGGGACTTCACCTCATTTCTCAACAAGCCATTATGAGTAAGCAAACTTGCTTTCTCATTGGCAAGTGTCTCAACAATGGTGTCATTGTTGGTGATGGTAGACTTAGGAGAGGTTTGGAGGCTAACAAGTTCATCTTTGGTCTTATTATATCTATCTACTAATTTAGTAAATTTAGACCAAATTTCTTGGTTTGCTAACCTCATTTCATCAATAGTAGGTTCTCCGTTTTCATCCTCGCTACCATCCTCGCTTGCATTCTCGCTATCATCGAATGAGGACTTTCGATCTTTTGCCTCATTAGCCATGAAACAAAGTTTTGCTTTCTCCACTCTTCCATCATCCGACTCTCCACTTGAGGAATCCTCTTCGGAGTCGGTGAATGTGCCAACAAGCCCTTTCTTGTGCTTTCTCGACTTGTCGTACTTAGATGCTTTCCCCTTCTCCTTGTGTTTGTAGAGAGGACAATCCGGTTTGATGTGTCCTGGCTTGTTGCATTTATAACACACGGGAGTAGAAGCATTAGTCGAATTAAATTTAGATTTATTCAAAGATATACCTTCTCGGAGGAATCGATCGAACTTCCTTGCCATACGGGCAATGGATTCCATGTCCAATTCGTCATCCGTTTCTTCATCATCGGTAGATGGAGCGGCCTTGAATGCAATTCCCTTTTTCTTTGGCTCGTCTTGCTTCAAGTACGCCTTCATCTTTTCCCTCATCCGGAGCTTACTATCCTTGCGTACCTCATAAGACAACAAGGTACCCATTAGTTGTACGACGGTATATTTATTCATGTCATTACCTTCCTCGATGGCGTAGGTACGCTTTTCCCAACATGATGGAAGACCGTCGATAATCTTCGCAACTTTCTCCTTTTGGATATAGACCTTCCCAAGAGCTTCCAAGTCGTTTGATATATCCACGAAGCGAGCGTAATATTCCTTCATGGTTTCACCCTGCTCCATATGAAACAACTCAAATTCTTTATTAGCAACGACGAGTTTAGAATCTTTTACCGTACTCGATCCTTCGTGCAATATGAGGAGTTGGTTCCATATTTGATATGCACTCTTACATGTGCATATCTTGTTGAAGTCCTCGGGCTCCAACGCACAATTCAAGGCATTCATGGCCTTGGCATTTGCTACTTCCGCGGCGACCTCCGCGGGAGTCCACTTCGCGAAATTTTCTTCGGAAGGCTCGACATACTCCGTCATGGTGGCTCTCCATAGTGAAGCGCTCCGGAGGAAAATTTGCATCCGGCATTTCCAGTACCCGTAGTTGGTACCGTTGAAGTGAGGAGGCCTGACGGAGGATAGTCCTTCCATAACTGAAGAAGCTCCATCGCGGTTCCTGAAGACGTTGTAGTCGTTGTTCGTCATAGCTTTGAACTTTGGCTATGTGTAGCTTTGAACTTGGCTCTGATACCAATTGTAGTGCCCTGGGAAGCTACTGCACATGTACTAGAGGGGGGGGGGGGTGAATAGTACTTTTAAATAATAAGGAGTGTTATTCCTAATTATCGTGCAATTAACAAACAACGATGCGGAATAATACAACAATCAAGAAATAATGCAAACGCAAACACAATGGTTTAATGGGTTCAGATCCACCCAAGTCTCCCCGACTTGTTCCCGGTGATCCTACGTCCCAACCACCCGGATCCCTTCCGGATACTTGAGTTAGAAACCCTAACTCAAGATTTCCACTATGCCCACTTGCGAAAACCTCACAAGTGCAATCGACCTACAATCGATATCCGTGATTCCCACAACCCGGGATCACGCAAACTCTCACAACCGAGAGTATACAATTCAAATATAACTGAAATGAAATGCTTACCAACAAAATACCTATGCCTTGAGATTTCTTACCAAATTAGGGCAAAGAGGATTTTGATGGAGGAAGATGGCACCAAACCCTAGCTTCAAGAAGATGACCAGCAATGGAAGCCTAGGGTGGAGATGGTGACCTAGAATCAAGCTTCTAGCTTGAATGGCTCACAATGGAGAGAATCTCTCTTGAGGATTTAGGACTCAAGAACTTGAGGGAGAGATTCTTGTGAGAAGAGAAAGCTTGGAAATAGAGTTGATAGCTCTTCTCTTTTGATCTGAAAATATCTCCAATATGTTGCTTAACCCCTTCAAGAAATGAATCAGGATTCTATTTATAGGGGCAAGGAAAAACGAGTTCAAAAAGATCCCAACGGCTCTTTTCTGAACCAGACTAGTCGGTCAAAGAAGGATCACTGACCGACTAGTTCATCAACTAGTCGGTCGGTGATACAACGTAGACCGACTAAGAGGTGAACAGCCAAAAGGTGAAGTTCCAGGCAAAGACAACTAGTCGGTTTAAGAAGACTTGCCGACCGACTAGTTTCACAACTAGTCGGTCGATGAATGATCTTTGACCGACTAACGTCGAAATAGAATAGGTTGACTTCAAGATGACTTAGTCGGTTTAAGAACAAATCTGACCGACTAGTTTCTCAACTAGTCGGTCGGTAAACGTTCTTTGACCGACTAACTCGAAACAGTAGCTCAGGCTGAAAATGAGTGAACACAACTAGTCGGTCTAAGAAGGATTACTGACCGACTAGATCGTCATCTAGTCGGTCGGTGACTCTTCTTTGACCGACTAACTGTAGACAAAGAAAGAGCTGAATTAGAGAATGCAAACTAGTCGGTTTAAGTAGAGTTTCCGACCGACTAGATCGTCATCTAGTCGGTTGGTGACTCTTCATGAACCAACTAACATGCACTCGAAGCCGAGGGAAAGAGCGATAGGCTTCGGGAAAGTTTCTAATGGCTTCTATGATAATCCTAGCTCTAAGATATGAGCGAAATGAAGTTTATAAGGTAAGTCCTACTCAAGGCTTAACATTCTAATCTATGAAGCTAGAAGACTATAAAATAAACCTTACGATCCGTCTTTCAAAGCTTCAATCTTCATTCCTCTTGACTTCAATATTGCTCCTTGAGCTTCAACGAAGCTCCAGGCACACGATCACGCATATTGAGAAGTCTTGAGACGTCGCTTTTGTTGTACGTGGTATTTTGGCGACGATCTCCATAACTGCGCTCACAAATTGTTAGTTCACGATTTATTTATGTTTGCTCATCATCCAAAACCAAATCCGGGGAGTCCAATACTCAACATAGGTTGGGTGCTTGCATCATTAGATTTACTTTTTTGCTGTTGTAGCCCTTCGGGCGTTGAGACTTGGTACTTTTGATATGTTGGAATAAAATGTGATGTTCTTTCCTTCTTGTACTTTTATTGTTCTGTACTAATATGCAGGGACCTGTACCTTCGTCTTGGTACCGCACAGACGCTTATTGGGTCAGGGCTCGTTAGCTCTGGCCTAAGCGGGGCTAGTCACGCTTCGCCTCCGCTGTTTTGGGAAGCGGGGTGTGACACGTTTTAGTGGTGGCCTATGCAGGTCCACGTCCTAATTTTCCTGCGAGTACAGAACAGTAAGAGTAAGGACATTCATTTTTGATATTCACACATTGTACGAGTCTAACCTACGTCTTTCTGTCAATAGGATGGCAGGGCGACGTACTACCCGATCGGGGAGCGCTGGAGATGGAATTCAGGAAGACCAGGGCAGAGAGTTCCGTCAGTTCCTTGGTGTGATGCGAGAGATGCTTGAGGTACAGCATCAGCTGGTGCAGTAGTCCAACCGTGCTGCCCGGGCCCCACCTGTTGCACCACCTCCACTTCCGCCTGCTCCGCGAGCTGCTCCAGGAGTGAAGCAGTTCAACGAGCTTCAGCCAAAGACTTTCTCGGGGAAGGAAGGACCTCTGGGTGCCGATGAGTGGATCCAGAGCACTGAGAAGAAGTTGGTAGCTGCCAAGATTCCAGATGAGACTCGGGTGGAGATCACGAAGATGCAGCTGACTGAGATTGCCCGGAACTGGTGGCGTATTGAGGAGAGGCGTCTGCAGAAGCCGGTGGAGTGGAAGACCTTTCGCCACATGTTCAAGGAGAAGTACTTCACCAAGGCAGCTAGGAGAGAGCTGATGGGCAGATTCATGGATCTGAAGCAGAGGGACATGACGATCGACGAGTATGAGGCTGAGTTCGAGATGCTGAGCCGTTTTGCCCCGCACTTGGTGAAGAAGGAGGAGAACCGAGCTGAGCGGTTCCATCAGGGACTTAGTCCGAAGGTCCAGGCTTCCATGTCCTCTGCTAGGTTCTCGACTATGAGGGAAGTGTTAGATGCTGCGAAGAATCATGAGACGATTTCGCACCTGCCTGACTCTCCAGCGGACAGAGGAAAGCGCCCTATGGAGAAGTACCGGCCACCTGCCAGGCCGACGATGAGGCCAGTCCAGACTGTGTCGTTCAAGAGACCTGGAGCACCAGTGCAGCAGCAGAGCAAGGGTCCATGCCATTTCTGCGGAAAGCCCGGACATGTTCAGACCAACTGTAGGAGGAAGCTGGGTCTGTGCCTACTTTATGGAGATGCTTCGCATGCTGCGAAGGATTGTCCTAGAGCCCGCACTGCTGTTGTTGGAGCGCCAGCCCTGTTGTAGATGAGGGCGCCTGCCCCAGTTCAGAGAGGACCTGCTATTCGTGGACCACCCTTGGTGCCACAGAGGCAGATGTACCAGCGAGCAGTGCAGCCTCTGAGGCCGGCCTATACTATGACTGCTGTGGAGACCGAGGAGCTGGATGGGGTGATTGCAGGTAACATCTTGACCTAGTCACTTCATTTCATAACTATATTGTATTACTAGTCTTTTTAGTGTTGTTTGTGTTGGAAGCAACGATCTAGGATCTCTAGTTTGATGATGACAACCGTTGTGTTATATGTAACGTGTGTGTTAAGTGTTTCAGGAAAGGCGAAACGATAATCTTCTCAATAGTTGGACTTGGTCAATATTGGGAGAGATGGAGACAAATATAATCAAAGTAGGATTTGATCAAATCAATTAAAGATTTTTTGTAATCAATCTCACAAACCCTAGGGCCACCTATATAAATCCCATCATCCCAAGAGAAGACAGGCGCAACATCACATTAAGAGGACGGCCAACACAAGAGAATTCAAGCAACAAAGTCCAAGCAAAACGGATCACCAATGGGAATTCACGCATCAATGAACAAACAAAAGTAAGTGCTTCCAATTTTCTTTTAACTAGAGATTAATATTTCTTTGATTGGTGCAGGCACAAAGAAGAGTCAACAAAATCACATACTGCCGAATTCTAAAGGGCCAAAAATAGAGGAGCTTTCATTGAAAAATTCCAAGGCACGGCCTCTCTTTTGGTTGCTAAATCTCAAAACAAAACCTTTTCTAAATCTTCATGAGCCCAGGCCATTTAACTCTCTTCCTCTTTTGAAACTCAAAAGCACATCCTTGTTTTTTTTAAATTTGATTCTCTTTTGAACTTCAAATACACATGCCTATATTAAAAGCCCAAGAATCATCTCTCTCCTTAAAAAAAATCAAAACCAAAAGCACAGGGCTTTGTTTTGATTGCTCTTTTTAAGAAGGCCGGCACAAGCAAAAAAAATCAGACGTGCACATCTTTTTTAATATATGTGCCCAAATATTAAGGGTCTATATAAGAGCCGGCCCAAAAGAATTATTTAAAAAAACCCTAACCTACTTTTTCTGCTGTGCGGCCGTATAAAATCATGTGCATGGGAGCCGTCTGTTTTCGTTTTTTGGGAGAGCACTTTGTGAACTATTCTTTGTTGAGAGCAGGATGAAAAAAATTGTTGAGAGAACCTGTGCACAAACCCTACCCTAAAAAGCCTAGGCCAATTCTTTGATTGGGGAGTTAACAGCCGAAATTTTGAGGTCTATCCCATGTACGGCAGCTATGTTTTAGACCCCTCACATGTGCAAGTCATCAAGCTCCACAAGTAAAAAAGCATCCCAAGAAAATTGCGGCTGAGTCTCCAAGGTATGTGTTTTGATTTGGGTATTTAATTATAGCTAAGATCTTGTGGTTCTGGTTGTTTTGCAGGCTTCATCTAGGTGCTTCCGAATTCTTTCACCAACAACTCCTCTTTGAATCTCCATGGGCAGCCGCACAAATTGAAGCCAAGTTGCGTTTTGATTTGCAGGCCAAATTGAAAAGAAGGGAAGCAAAAATAAATAAAATAAAATTAACAAACCCACTCTTTATTCTATAGCATGTGTCCTTTTATCTCTGCAAGTCATGCATGCACCTTTCCAAATAATTTGGGTTGTCTTTCTTGCAGGACATCAAAGAAAAATAAACATGCCGAAAGTTTTTTTTAAGGGATATCACAAAATGTTGAAAGGCGCAAGTTAAACAGAAGGGGGAATCAACGAGAACAAAAGCTGAAAGAGAGAACACTTATTGATAGGGTGCCGCAAGTTTCAATCTTTGGCGAAGGGCTCAAGTCTCATCGAGAGTGGAGCCAAACTGTTGAGGGGACATCAGAGATTACTACTTGTCAGATTGATCTGACATCGTGCTGAACGATAGAGACGACACACCATTACTGAGAATTTCTAAAACTCTACTTATTTATGTTTGTATTGGTGTAGCGATCTCTATAGGGGAAACTTTACCTTTTGTGTTACTGTTGGGGACCTGACGACTTTGGGAGTCGTCACGGAGGGAGAGCATCTGATTAGATTGATAGTGTAGAGCACGTGGTGTGCGTACGAGTTAGGTGAGAGTAGATTTGGGATCTTGACTCATTGTAGCTGTACATGTTTACATATCTATCTAGTATTTGCTTTCGGGGGCTGGAGCAGGTCGTGGGGACGACCGAACCAGGGTATATCTGTGCGTACTTTGTAATTGCATTCTTTTTACCATGTCTGTGCTTTTAACTGCGTGTGGTTGTTCGTGGGTTGCACGAATATTTTTAATAGCCTATTCACCCCCCCTCTAGGCTACGATCCAGATCCAACAAGTGGTATCAGAGCCAGTTTAGAGGATCTAGTCTAGATTTTTAGATGACCATGAATATATCTGATTGTGCTTTTGCTGAAGGTCAGTCTATAGCCCGTCCCCCTAAGTTTAACGGTGTAGACTTTGCATATTGGAAGGCTAGGATGAAAATCTATTTGGTGTCTGTAGATTATGATGTGTGGGATATTGTTGAAAGTGGTTATAGTCTACCCACTATTAAAATTGAAGACACTGTCTTGATTAAGCCTAAAGACAAGTGGGATTTAGCTGATAAGAAACTTTACACTCTTAATGGTAAAGCTATGAATGCACTTATATGCTCTCTTGATAAATCTGAGTTTAATCGTATCTCACATTGTCTAACTGCGCAAGAAATCTGGCATACTCTGGAGGTGACACATGAGGGAACATCGCAAGTGAAGGAATCCAGACTTGCGTTGCTGAGCACTGAATATGAGAGCTTCCGCATGCTACCAACAGAATCAGTTAAAGACATGTTTGCGAGGTTCATAGACATTATCTACAAATCCAGTTCCCTCGGTAAGCCATACTCTAGCCATGAACAGGTACGAAAGATCTTAAGGGCGCTACCAAGCATGTTCAGGCCTAAAGTCACCGCTATTCAAGAAGCTAAGGACTTATCAACAATGAAAGTGGAGGACTTGATAGGCAACCTGATGTCACACGAGCTTGAGTTACAGAGTATAGAAGTCAGATAGAAACCTGAAGAGAAGACCAAAGCTTCCACACCATTAGCTATTCAAGCTAACGACGATGATCTTGATGAAGAGCAAGCTCTAATGGTCAGAAACTTCAGGAGATACATTCAGACTGATCAAGGAAGAGCTGAGATGGGAAAAAGGTTCATTCGTTCTAATAATTCTAATTTTGGTAGAAATTCCTATGATCAGAAAGCTATTAATAGAAGTGAATGTTTTAAATGCAGGAAGAAAGGGCACCACATAAAAGATTGCCCACAACAACACACAGCTCAAGTTGCAAAAGGAAAACCGAAAGTGCTGACGTGGGACATGGATAGTGAAGCTGAGGAGGAGGATGAGGAACATGAAGCCCACTCCTACATGGCATTGATGGCCAAACACAATGAGGTAGAATCTCCCACTAAAGCTGAATTCTTAGAAATCTGTAAAGGAATGCAACATAGAATTGATGAGCTAGAAGCTGATGTGGAATGTTATAGGAATGATAATTTTGATATGCAACAATCTGAGTATGACATGTCTAAGGAAATTGAAAAACTGAAAACTGAAATTGTTGCATGTAACACTACAATTGACATGTTAAATAAGGAGAAAGCTAGCTTGCCTGAAAAAATTGATTGTCTTTCATGTCCCTCTTTATTAAAGGATATTAGCATGTATAAGCTAGATAAGACAAAGCTTGAAGTTAAAAATGAATTGCTTTCTGAAAAGATTAACATGCTAAATCTTGAACTTATAGAAAAAATGAGGGATTTTGAAAAGAAAGAAGAGGAAAACAAGCAAGCTTTCATTAGAAATGCACTTTGCTTGTGAATGAAAACGATATCTTGAAATCCAAAATCACCACCCTAGAATTGTCAATAAAGAGATTTTCCATTGGAAAACAAAATTTGGACATTATTCTTGGAAATCAAATTTATGGCAATAATAGGCGAGGACTAGGATATGGTCTTAAAAATGTTGAAAAATCAAAATATAGAAAAGTTCACATTGAATCAACAAAGGTTGGAAATTTTCATGCTAAGTGCTTTATATGTGGATGCGTTGGTCATACCTCATATCATTGCAAATATATGAACAAAAACATTAAGTTCAAACAAATATGGGTTCCTAAATCTTTGATGACTAACGTGAGTGGACCTTGTTGGATTCCAAGGTCACACACGACACCTCTTTTGTAGGTGGATGGAAATTTGACGAGGAGCGATAAATTGAATGTCTCATTACTTTTTATCTCCTTAGTCAAACGGCGACGCGAAGGTATATCTCATTCTTTGAACTTAATGAATATCTTCATAGCTTTTTGTGTGCGTGACTTTTCTTTGTTTGTGTGCTAGTAGTTGCTTTGCTATGTGTGCATGATTTTTTTTATTTGTGTGATTGCATCTCATGTTTGCTTTAGTACTTCATGCATTAAAAAAAACTGGAAAAAAATGGGAGCTTAATGCATATCTTTCTGTTTGCATCATTCTAGTGTTATAAATGAATGATGATCATATCCTTGTAGAAAGTGTAGTATTATTATCATGGCTACATACGTATGTTTTATTTCATAATAGCCATGCAAAGTTCAAGGAATTGATAATATGATTTCTACACATACTTTCACTTCCACGAATATTAGACTATGCCGTACTTTTGGAGATACTTTTTATGAATATTGGAAAGTGAATGTAGGATGATTATTAACTGAAAAATCTAAGGGATATGTGTGATTTGCCATGAATAAAAATTGATCACAAAACAAAGGAAATGAATATGAAAAAAAATTGAAAATTGCTCCGTATGAAAAATGGATACAATTCATGGCAAATACACTACCCACGAGTATCCAACATAAGCTTTATGGGTAAACTTTAGCGTTGGTGTTTTTACTCATCAAGCAGTGTCACCCCCACATCTAAGAGTCCTTTTAGGCAATGTATTGGGGTGTGATACCTTGAACTCATTTTTTATGAGGTGGGGAAAATCAATCCTAGGTGATACAAAGTTATTTTGGAAAATGTTGGATTGATTTGGTTGAATTTGTAAAAGTATCTCCCTTTGTACTTCTATGTTTAATACTTGCACTTACACGATGGTGTTGAATTCTAATTATTATTATCGTTGGATTTACAGTACTACTTATAGAACGACGACATGCAAATGATAGTTATAGTTAATAATGCTCTCTTTTTGCATGCGGTATGTTTTAATCTTCAAGAATACACTTTTGATGATGACAAAGGGGGAGAAAAGTGTTGAAAAGTGTTGAAAGATTTGTGGAATTATTTGTGGTATTATTGGGTTCAAAATACGGTATTATTGATTGAAGGGGGAGCATTGAAAATAAATGAAAATGGTGACCTTGAAAAAGGGGGAGCATGCTAATTATATTGTTATATTGTGCATGCTAGTAATGTTTGATCTCATCTCATTGAATATATCATATTGTATTACATCCTTCATCACACGTCACACACACACACTTATTGGTACAAATCCTTTATGGGGTTGTCATCATCAAAAGGGGGAGATAGTTGGAAGCAACGATCTAGAATCTCTAGTTTGATGATGACAACCGTTGTGTTATATTTAACGTGTGTGTTAAGTGTTTCAGGAAAGGCGAAACGATAATCTTCTCAATAGTTGGACTTGGTCAATATTGGGAGAGATGGAGACAAATATAATCAAAGTAGGATTTGATCAAATCAATTAAAGATTTTTTGTAATCAATCTCACAAACCCTAGGGCCACCTATATAAATCCCATCATCCCAAGAGAAGACAGGCACGACATCACATTAAGAGGACGGCCAACACAAGAGAATTCAAGCAACAAAGTCCAAGTAAAACGGATCACCAATGGGAATTCACGCATCAATGAACAAACAAAAGTAAGTGTTTCCAATTTTCTTTTAACTAGAGATTAATATTTCTTTGATTGGTGCAGGCACAAAGAAGAGTCAACAAAATCACCTACTGTCGAATTCTAAAGGGCCAAAAATAGAGGAGCTTTCATTGAAAAATTCCAAGGCACGGCCTCTCTTTTGGTTGCTAAATCTCAAAACAAAACCTTTTCTAAATCTTCATGAGCCCAGGCCATTTAACTCTCTTCCTCTTTTGAAACTCAAAAGCACATCCTTGTTTTTTTTAAATTTTGATTCTCTTTTGAACTTCAAATACACATGCCTATATTAAAAGCCCAAGAATCATCTCTCTCCTTAAAAAAATCAAAACCAAAAGCACAGGGCTCTGTTTTGATTGCTCTTTTTAAGAAGGCCGGCACAAGCAAAACAAAATCAGACGTGCACATCTTTTTTAATATATGTGCCCAAATATTAAGGGTCTATATAAGAGCCGGCCCAAAAGAATTATTTAAAAAAAAACCCTAACCTACTTTTTCTGCTGTGCGGCCGTATAAAATCATGTGCATGGGAGCCGTCTGTTTTCGTTTTTTGGGAGAGCACTTTGTGAACTATTCTTTGTTGAGAGCAGGATGAAAAAAATTGTTGAGAGAACCTGTGCACAAACCCTACCCTAAAAAGCCTAGGCCAATTCTTTGATTGGGGAGTTAACGGCCGAAATTTTGAGGTCTATCCCATGTACATCAGCTATGTTTTAGACCCCTCACATGTGCAAGTCATCAAGCTCCACAAGTAAAAAAGCATCCCAAGAAAATTGCGGCTGAGTCTCCAAGGTATGTGTTTTGATTTGGGTATTTAATTATAGCTAAGATCTTGTGGTTCTGGTTGTTTTGCAGGCTTCATCTAGGTGCTTCCGAATTCTTTCACCAACAACTCCTCTTTGAATCTCCATGGGCAGCCGCACAAATTGAAGCCAAGTTGCGTTTTGATTTGCAGGCCAAATTGAAAAGAAGGGAAGCAAAAATAAATAAAATAAAATTAACAAACCCACTCTTTATTCTATAGCATGTGTCCTTTTATCTCTGCAAGTCACGCATACACCTTTCCAAATAAATTGGGTTGTCTTTCTTGCAGGACATCAAAGAAAAATAAACATGCCGAATGTTTTTTAAGGGATATCACAAAATGTTGAAAGGCGCAAGTTAAATAGAAGGGGGAATCAACGAGAACAAAAGTTGAAAGAGAGAACACTTATTGATAGGGTGCCGCAAGTTTCAATCTTTGGCGAAGGGCTCAAGTCTCATCGAGAGTGGAGCCAAACCGTTGAGGGGACATCAGAGATTACTGATTCGGAGTGAATATTGCATATTTAACCCCCTTATTAGTCCTATTTTGTGCCCATATGATGCTTAATTTATCTCTAATACATTCGTATTTTTCTCATCATCATTTATTAGAGAAATTACACTATTTGTGCACAAAACGTGAATTAATGGAGTATTTCTGCACGTTTTATATTTTTCCTAGCATCGTCTCGATCTCACGATTCCAACGACTATTTATTTGTAATTTTCTGAGATCTGTACTAATTACTGTGAATTTTTGAATGCAGAATACTAATTAAATGAGGAAAAAAGGTCGTAAATACGAGATACGCGCGGAAATACGCTTCCGTATACTCCCGCCTCGCTCAGCAATGGACACGTGGCGCTAATCCAACGATTTCCCGCCTAATCCAACGGCAATCGCAAGCGGGCGACGCGGCGTCGTTTCTGCCGTTCGATTTCGATCGAACGGCCAATAACGACGCAAAAACAGCGGGCTGAAGTGCGATAGAAGGGCGACGTGTCGCGATCCCATCGCACGGGCGCTCGAACGAATGGTCGAGATCGACTCCAGTTTGGATTCGGATTCAGTGAAGCGGGCGGAATCTTCGTGCGACGTGGCGCCGTTTCGTGCGCACGATGATGATCTAGCGGCTCAAATCAACCCGCAGCGAACTCAGCAAATCGGCAGCGTGGCTATCTAAGAGCCATCTGATGCGGATCCGACGGTCCGTAGCGTCCGAGCTGGGTTCGACTTGATACGAAGCGGATTGGGGGATCCGCTTGACCACGTGGCGGCACGACGTTCAATCCCGCTTTCGATGAGCGGCTGATATTGAAGGCGGCTATTGGATCGGATTTAAAAGCAAATGGGTGCGGGTTTCGACCCGTTAAGCCCCCAAACCCGCAATGCTATTATATAAGCGTATTTCTAGGGTTTTTGGGGGTATTCTGGCGTATTTTGGGACTTTTGGAGCGGCTACTGTGCGTATTTCTCCAGGGGAAAATTCTGAAAAATCCCAGAGGCTATTCTTCTACTTTCCAGGGAGGTTTGGGTTCTAAAGTGGAGATTTGGTGACAATTTCTTAAACTTATACCCCGTATTTTGTGTATTTCTTTGTATTTTGGCTATTAAAACGATGTATTTGGCCATGAAGCTTGATTGTTTTTGCACCATGCAGGGCTAATCTCCTTGTGCTATGGTTGTGATGTAATTAGGAGTATTTAGTTGATGAATTTCATGTCTTTAGCCCTATTTTCATGTCAAAATTGCTCGTAACATTGATTTCTACAGCGTATTTGTTGGGTATTTGCTTATTGTCGATATTGTTTACATCCCATATGGCTAGGCCCTGACAAGGCTAGCCAATTCATGTTCACTAATCTGAACTTATTGTTGTATTTATCGTTTAATGAAATCAATGTTGCTAGTGATGCGTATACGACCACTTTGACTAGTTTTCATCGTTTCATCTTCCGACGTCTTCGTGCCCTGACCGGACGAAGCGTTGAGTTATATAAAAGACATGATATTTCAGCGATTATTAACTCCTAATGAAATCACAACCGTAGCACATTCACTTCATACGTGTTGGAGTTGACGTAGTTAGGGTCTCGTAATTATTGGTTTCTATATCTTTTCGCCCTATTTTAATTGTATAATTCTTTGGCATGTTTCTATATGCTTGATCGCCTTACTTTCCGACGTTCTCGTGCCCTGACCGGACGAAACATTGAGTTATAGAAAAGGTATTGATAATCATTGGTTGCACACACCCTAACGAAATCAAACCCAACACATACTCCCCATATTTGTACCTCTCCAAAGTCACCGTAAATATCGTAGGATTTTCATTTCTTATTCCATACTCTTGATCCTATATCTTTGTGTTCGATAGGTGGTTGGTTAACATTGTATTATTACTCTTTTCAGATTGACGTTCGTAGTTTTGCAGGTCAGTTGTCCCGTGGATTCGATACCTGGACTCACCAGGATATTACTTGCACGATCTCCTGCGCTTGGGAGTAGTTCTCACATCATTTGAGACGAGGCAAGTTTTTGGCGCCGTTGCCGGGGATAACAGTACTTGCAATCTACAATTTCAGTTTGTTTGGAGGAACATTCGGTGAGATCCTTCCATCTTATAGTCTAGGATTTTTTTTAATTTTATTTTTTGTTTTCTCTTTAAAGAATGGAGTATATGGAATACATGAAATTCTATTGCACGAACAATTTGTATGATGCAGAATATTATAAGGCACACAAACATAGGATGGAGAAGCTCAAGATCGTTGGTTTTAATCAGACTGATTGTGAAACTTTCTTTCAGGCATGGAGGAGGTTCACAGACATAATATCGAGCTATCCGCAGCATGGGTTTACGAAGAAAGAACTTATGGAGTCCTTCCTAGGTGGACTACGACCACAGCTGCAGGAATTCTTGGGTGTCATGACACTGACAGAGGCGTGGAAGTACATGGAGTCTTTACAAGAGAACGAAGAAATCATGAAAGAGACTTCAGAGTGCGATTCAACGGGACCTTCAAGCCTTGATCAAGGAGAGCAAAGCGTAGACGTACCTTTGCACTATTTGAAAGAGGAAGTTCAATTGCTCATTCAGACACAGGAGGCCACATCCCATCAATTCCAAGAAAACTTCCTTGCTCGGAGTCGGCAAATTCAGCAATCAATTGAAAATCTTACGCTGATTTCCACTTGCTTAGAAGAATATAAATCGTTTGAAATTCAATTTCCAAAATCTAATTTGAATTCATCTTCTATTGCAGGTATATCGAGCGAGCCATGTCACGATGAAGTCACGAATGAAAACATTGACATGGCAGGAAGTGTGTGCAAAGTAGAGGATGAGCGAGCAATTTTGGATGAACAGGAGGAGGAGACGACTAGGGACATTGGTTTAAAGAATATCGCTATGGAGCACGAACCATTCCCTTCCCCAGTTTTTTCCCAAAATCATTTACCCCTCTCCACATTGACTGAGCATCATACCGAGCGTAGTGCACATTTTTCAGGGAGTTGTCATCA
Organism: Scilla litardierei; assembly: GCA_030789695.1. Taxonomy (NCBI): domain Eukaryota; kingdom Viridiplantae; phylum Streptophyta; class Magnoliopsida; order Asparagales; family Asparagaceae; genus Scilla; species Scilla litardierei. The sequence goes on from CM061142.1 coordinate 91,145,178, forward strand.
CCATGCTCTATTTTACTTCACCTATTTTGATGACTATATTTGGAATATGTTTATGGCGAAGAATTTTAAAATAATTTGGACTGACATAACTCATCTCTTGCAGGACATTGGTAAACAGCTTATAGAGATGCTTAGAGTTGTGTTGCTGGAGTCCAATTTAGCCTTTGGAGAAAGTATACTCGCCGAGGAGCGCAAGGAACAAATTGAACAACTTCCTCCACCATCAAAGATTCGGGATCCGCCATTTGATCACGGTGTGTTCTTTCCAGTAGTGTAGATTTTTATATGCTTTCTAGGATGCTTGCTTGAATAAACTCGTACCCACTTTCAACATTGAGGACAATGTCCATCTTTAGTTGGGGGGTGTGTATGAGACCTTAGGATTTGTTTTTTTTCAAAAAGCATGGCATAAGGAAAGAATGAACCACCAATCTCACATTTTTTAAACTCCTTCGTATACCTCAAATGCGGATGATTATGCATTAACTGAGTTCTAGCTAATTGTTTATGGCTTGAATTAATTTTTTTTCCTTCATGAATTACCGTTAATATGCTATTCATGAAAATTTTTCGATTGTCATGATTAATATCTCGAAATAGTTTGAATTTATTCCATGCATGCTAATGTGATGATACAGCTTAAGTATACACGATTTTTTGAAAAAGTCTTCAATTTGAAGAGGAATTTGGCCTTGGTTATTAATGCTTTGTTCAAAATAAAATTGGGTATTGAGTTGCTTATGAAAAAAGGAAAGAAAAATGAAGGAAAATGAATGAATGAAGTATGTCACTAATAAATAACTTGGTTGGCTCGAGTAGTACAGTCCGCGGGGTCCTTTTTGGCCTAATGCCCTATTATCGTCTGATTTGGGAGCCATTGACAGGAAACTCACTCATTTGATGGAGCGATCCAAGTTATACATTTTTCTGCGAATGTTGCTCGATGCGTGTTACGCGGAGCGAATAAAAGAAAAGAAATGGTGAATACACTGAGCAACTTCAATACCCATGATTTGAACGATCTTTTTGAGATGCCAATTCCTTGGAAATAAGAAAACTAGAGAAAAACGACGTGTTATACTTTCGCTTGCGCAAAATGATGCTTGTATGTTATTTATTCATACTAAATTAGAGAAAACATCATGTGATTGATCTTGGTCATGGATGTGTATATTGATAGTCAAGATCATGTTGGAAAGCGTATTGTTGAGCCACGCCATAAGCGGTTGATAGAATTAATTTTTATTGATCATCCGTATTTATCGCTCTTTTTGCTAGGGACTAGCAAAACGCTAGTTGGGGGGTGTGATTCGGAGTGAATATTGCATATTTAACCCCTTTATTAGTCCTATTTTGTGCCCATATGATGCTTAATTTATCTCTAATACATTCGTATTTTTCTCATCATCATTTATTAGAGAAATTACACTATTTGTGCACAAAACGTGAATTAATGGAGTATTTCTGCACGTTTTATATTTTTCCTAGCATCGTCTCGATCTCACGATTCCAACGACTATTTATTTGTATTTTTCTGAGATCTGTACTAATTACTGTGAATTTTTGAATGTAGAATACTAATTAAATGAGGAAATACGGTCGTAAATACGAGATACGCGTGGAAATACGCTTCCGTATACTCCCGCCTCGTTCAGCAATGGACACGTGGCGCTAATCCAACGATTTCCCGCCTAATCCAACGGCAATCGCAAGCGGGCGACGCGGCGTCGTTTCTGCCGTTCGATTTCGATCGAACGGCCAATAACGACGCAAAAACAGCGGGCTGAAGCACGATAGAAGGGCGACGTGTCGCGATCCCATCGCGCGGGCGCTCGAACGAATGGTCGAGATCGACTCCAGTTTGGATTCGGATTCAGTGAAGCGGGCGGAATCTTCGTGCGACGTGGCGCCGTTTCGTGCGCACGATGATGATCTAGCGGCTCAAATCAACCCGCAGCGAACTCAGCAAATCGGCAGCGTGGCTATCTAAGAGCCATCCGATGCGGATCTGACGGTCCGTAGCGTCCGAGCTGGGTTCGACTTGATACGAAGCGGATTGGGGGATCCGCTTGACCACGTGGCGGCACGACGTTCAATCCCGCTCTCGATGAGCGGCTGATATTGAAGGCGGCTATTGGATCGGATTTAAAAGAAAATGGGTGCGGGTTTCGACCCGTTAAGCCCCCAAACCCGCAATGCTATTATATAAGCGTATTTCTAGGGTTTTTGGGGGTATTCTGGCGTATTTTGGGACTTTTGGAGCGGCTACTGTGCGTATTTCTCCAGGGGAAAATTCTGAAAAATCCCAGAGGCTATTCTTATACTTTCCAGGGAGTTTTGGGTTCTAAAGTGGAGATTTGGTGACAATTTCTTAAACTTATACCCCGTATTTGGTGTATTTCTTTGTATTTTGGCTATTAAAACGATGTATTTGGCCATGAAGCTTGATTGTTTTTGCACCATGCGTGGCTAATCTCCTTGTGCTATGGTTGTGATGTAATTAGGAGTATTTAGTTGATGAATTTCATGTCTTTAGCCCTATTTTCATGTCAAAATTGCTCGTAACATTGATTTCTACAGCGTATTTGTTGGGTATTTGCTTATTGTCGATATTGTTTACATCCCATATGGCTAGGCCCTGACAAGGCTAGCCAATTCATGTTCACTAATCTGAACTTATTGTTTCATTTATCGTTTAATGAAATCAATGTTGCTAGTGATGCGTATACGGCCACTTTGACTAGTTTTCATCGTTTCATCTTCCGACGTCTTCGTGCCCTGACCGGACGAAGCGTTGAGTTATATAAAAGACATGATATTTCAGCGATTATTAACTCCTAATGAAATCACAACCGTAGCACGTTCACTTCATACGTGTTGGAGTTGACGTAGTTAGGGTCTCGTAATTATTGGTTTCTATATCTTTTCGCCCTATTTTAATTGTATAATTCTTTGGCACGTTTCTATATGCTTGATCGCCATACTTTCTGACGTTCTCGTGCCCTGACCGGACGAAACGTTGAGTTATAGAAAAGGTATTGATAATCATTGGTTGCACACACCCTAACGAAATCAAACCCAACACATACTCCCCATATTTGTACCTCTCCAAAGTCACCGTAAATATCGTAGGATTTTCATTTCTTATTCCATACTCTTGATCCTATATCTTTGTGTTCGATAGGTGGTTGGTTAACATCGTATTATTACTCTTTTCAGATTGACGTTCGTAGTTTTGCAGGTCAGTTGTCCCGTGGATTCGATACCTGGACTCACCAGGATATTACTTGCACGATCTCCTGCGCTTGGGAGTAGTTCTCACATCATTTGAGACGAGGCAATTACTACTTGTCAGATTGATCTGACATCGTGCTTAATGACAGAGACGACACATCATTACTGAGCATTTCTAAAACTCTACTTATTTATGTTTGTATTGGTGTAGCGATCTCTGTAGGGGAAACTTTACCTTTTGTGTTACTGTTGGGGACCTGACGACTTTGGGAGTCGTCACGGAGCGAGAGCATCTGACTAGATTGATAGTGTAAAGCACGTGGTGTGCGTACGAGCTAGGTGAGAGTAGATTTGGGATCTTGACTCATTGTAGCTGTACAGGTTTACATATCTATCTAGTATTTGCTTTTGGGGGCTGGAGTAGGTCGTGGGGACGACCGAACCAGGGTATATCTGTGCGTACTTTGTGATTGCATTCTTTTTACCCTGTCTGTGCTTATAACTGTGTGTGGTTGTTCGTGGGTTGCACGAATATTTTTAATAGCCTATTCACCCCCCTCTAGGCTACGATCCAGATCCAACAGTTTGTTTGTTTGTCTGATTGTTAGGGTAGTGTTTGACCTTAGACCCCTTGTTTTCCTAGGCACCATTCTTGTGTCCTCTCACCCTGCTTTGGCTTTGTTTGACTCCGATGCATCCATGTGCATCCTATCCCGAAGGTATATAACAGAGCACTCCATTCCTACCCACACACTCCCTAAGTGTTGGGACATCACCACAGGGAACTGAGTGGTGACGGTGAATATGGGATGTCGATCGATTCCTCTAGTGGTCAGTGGACATGAGTTATATGCAGATTTCATCGTCCACGATCTGTCACGATTCTTGGGGTTTTGGGGTAGGGTTGAGCATGCAAGCGGCAAGAGGGTCTGATCCCCCTCGAACCGAACCGGCGTGAACCCTTTTCGTGTCTTGTCTTGTTGTGTCTAGCTTTCCGTGTTCTGTCTTGTCTTGACACCTGTAGGCTAGTCCCGTAGTCAGTAGCCCTCGCTACTACTACTACTTGTCGTGTTTACTCTCCTGTTGCGTGTACTTTTCGTTTGTTCGCCTGTTATAACCTCAGCATGTTAATCAACTAGTAAAACGTTGTTAAGTAATTGGTGCACTTGCAGTTTGGTCTAACCGTTTCTTGTAGACCTTACCTGACGTACAGTTCCTTCTTTTGGTGCTGTACGTCAGGGATTGAGCCAGAGTACGTTGAGGAGACTGACTTACTAGCTGACGTGGAGCTAGAGAGCGTCGATCCTGAGTACGACCCTGAGGAGGATCAGAGCTAGTGACTCCTCATTGCAGTTTTCAGAGACGTTATTACTTTTAGTTGGGTGCGTAGCACCTTTTGTTTCCTTGTCTAGGTTGGGTGCTTGCACCATTAGATTTACTTTTCTGCTGTTGTAGCCCTTCGGGCATTGAGACTTGGTACTTTTGATATGTTGGAATAAAATGTGATGTTCTTTCCTTCTTGTACTTTTATTGTTCTGTACTAATATGCAGGGACCTGTACCTTCGTCTTGGTACCGCACAGACGCTTATTGGGTCAGGGCTCGTTAGCTCTGGCCTAAGCGAGCCTAGTCACGCTTCACCTCCGCTGTTTTGGGAAGCGGGGCATGACAATCTTGAAGCTCGCTGCCATTCTCCTTTAACCACCGGTAACAACTTCAAGCAGTCCCAACGAGCCTCGTCGCAGTCGGGAGTTCTTCAAGCTCGTCATCCACTGCCAAGCAACTTGAAGCCGTGCCCTGCCATCTTCTCTTACCACCGAGCTGCACATCGTTGCTGAGGAGATCAACGCTGCCAACTTCATCGACTCACAGCCTTGAACTTCTCTTCAACCGGGCCGTGGCATCCTTGCAACTTGGTGCTCCTTCAACCAACAACATGCTGCTCCTTCAACCAACAACATGCTGCCAAAAACCCTGCCTTCAACGAGCTCACATGCTGTCGTGATTTTTGCATCAACAAGACGCTGCCGTCATCATCATGCTGCCGTGAACGAGAGGAACGTCATCATCTCCGTTAGTGCTCCCGAAGACAAGGTTGTTCCCGAAGACCTCATTGCTACCCTAGGCATCACCCTTGTTACCGGAGGAGCTCTTCTGGCTACCAACAACATCGATACCAAGTCAGTGCACCTAATGCTCCACCTCGCTGTACTTTAGCATCTCCTTGTCGTGGGTGGTTCGTGCCGTTATCTTTCACCTGTCATGACTTGCTTCCATTGCCGCCACGAGAAACTGGTTACCGTAAAGACAAAGTCTACTCAAGTTCTACTTCATGCCGTGAATGAGGGAATCCTTACCGACGTAGACCTTGCATGCAAGATTGAGAGGCTTGTGTAAAAAATAAAGGAAGCTGAAGGAGTTGCTGTGTGCACATCACGACTTGAGTTAAATTGAACTGAAGTTTCTATACGCACAGACAATATTGCTTTCCAAGATTGTCGAGCCACAGATTGAGATCCAGACGTCAGATCGAGACACCGTTTGTATAGACTGAAGCTGACGACGTGCTGAACGATAGAGACGACACACAATTATTAAGCATTTCTAAACTCTATTTATTTATCTTTGTATTGGTGTAGCGATCTCTGTAGGAGAAACTTTACTGCTTTTGTGTTCTTTTGGGACTTGTTTAGTCGGGGGACTAGACAAGAGGGTCTTGACAAGCGGGGCTTGTCAAAATAGAGCATTTACTAGGTTGATAGTGTTTTGCACTCGGGGAGTGTGGTACGTACTAGGTGGGTAGCCGGGGCTCGAGACTCATTGTAGTAGTACATAAGAAACATATTAATTCTAGTATTTGCTTGGGGGGTGGAGTAGGTCGTAGGACGACCGAACCAGGGTATATCTGTGCGTACTCTGTGATTGCGTACTTTTTGCACTGCTTGTGATTATAAACTGCGTGTGATTTCTCGTGGGTTGCACGAGAATTTTTATTAGCCTATTCACCCCTCTCTAGGCTTAGATCCAGATCCAACACTTTCATTTTAATTTAGGAACATCCACTTCTGCTGCTGGTGGATTTCATCCATTATTTTGGTATGTCAATCCTAGTTGGATTTTTAGTAGCAGGGATGTGTGATTGTGATAATACTCGGTTTGTCAAAAATATGTATGAGAAATGTGTAACAGTTCATAAGTGTGGATCTTCAGAGTCTCATTACGAATTATGTTATTTGAAATGGTCAACTGAGCTTCAGGCTCAGGGATGATGGTAAACAACCATGTTGGACATAATATTGGGAATTTAAATAGATTTGAATGTGAAGGATATTCATGATCAAATCTTCACTATCGGTTCTTTATATGATTACCCATCAAGGCACAATTTTTGAGATGTGCTCTAAATGCTTCCCATGTTCAGAGTGCTCGGAATCTATTTATTTGGGGGTAATTACTTCCGATAAATAGTTCTAAGACGGCATTTTGATGGTTTATAGTGGTGCTATGGAGATGTGTACACATCATGGCACAATCTGTAAGATGTGCTCTAAATGCTTCCCCCCGTTAGGGGCTCTCGGAAACTTTTTATATGAGGTGATCAGGCTCATATAAATAGGAGCTAACGAGGCATTTTGATGGTATGCAGGGTAATTGCATGTCCCTATGCAATCATCAACAACTGGATTTTTAACGGACGAGTAATCAGTTTAAATCAGTTTAATGATTTATTTATATTACCCATTTCTGGGTTTGAACACAAACTTCAGGGTGTTCTACTTTATTCCAGTTGTAAATAGTATTTGCTTTCCCAGTGTTATCCAATGTTCCCGCCATTTAGTAATTTGTCCTATATGCTGTGAAAAAGCTGGACTGTAGTTGGATAATATGTTTGATTATGACCATTTTTAGAAGATGTATTGATGAGTACACTAAGGTACATCATCATTCCTATGTAGGGTGTGGAAAAGTCCACTTTTATACCTCAGATACTCTCAAGAGATCCAAAGGTCTTATTATTTTAATGATGATAGTAAATATATCATCTTAAATTCTTTTGAGGAAGTGAAGAGAGTCAATGTCCATGTGTAGTGGATATGATCTCGTAATCATTTTTTCCTATAAATGGAATAATGAAAACGCACCCTTCTGAAGAAGCTTTGTGTTCTTCAGATTTATATGATTGGTTAATGTTATCCTGCATCATCAGTCTAGGGTGGCATATAATATCGTTATAAAGTTAAAAATTGGATAATTCTGGACACTTCATGTGTTCCAAATAATTCCTCTTTTAGAATTTATACTGGACTGTTGAACGTCAATTGGAATGCTCATGTATGTTCTTTAGGCCATTATATTATTGAGTCATTCATTAAGGATTTTGTTTTGATGAATATCCGTCGAAACTTTGTAAATTTCTTTTTAAGAGAGTAATGAGCATCCTCATATAGAGTATTCGGGCTTGACAAGCCTGAATCTAAAGTCAGACGTCCTAAAATAGTTTTTTATTGGACTATTATTAGGATGAAATGCTTTTGAAAGCATACGTCTACAATTATGTTTGAAAAATTCTCACTAAGAATTATGTTATGACAACATATTAAATTTGTTTTCAAAAGTCTATGTTTTCTCGGGGAATAGATAAGTATACAATAGCTAGATAGACTTTCGTCTTTAGACTAGATTTTTATATATTTTGATATGTAATAAATTAATGACTTTTCATATTGCAAATAGCAGTATGGGTCTTATCAGAACTTCTGGGTCTGATCTTGGTTTGCCATTGCTTATTCCACATCGAGGATATCATATCTTCCTTTCCTCTTTTTATATTAGAACATAGTTGGTCCTGGACTTCCTCTGTTTTCAGTCTTCCATATAGTTATTTATAAGGAAGAATGAATATTAGTCTTACTAAGGAGACCTATACAAAAGAATGAACGTGTTTCTATACTTCCACTTTTCATATTTACGTGGGACTTTTGAAAGTCCATTTGAATGCTCATATATGGTCTTCAGGCCATTATTTTCTTGAGTCATTCAGTTTTTATGTGGATAGAGAAACATGCTTAAGGGGAATAAATATGTTGGTGCGAATGTCATAAATTATTTCTCACTTATTTATTAAGCCACAACTTTAGGAGTGAGCTTATACTTAAGGCTAGATTCAAGAATCTTTCCTTGTAAAATGAGGTTACTCTAAAAGAGCTTGCGGTGTTATGACAAACTTCTGGTGTCCATATTAGTCTATATAGACCATAGATCTGTGAGATCTATTTACCGCAAAGTGTGCATCTTGTAAGAAGATGTGCATTAAAAGTTTTCGCATAAACCCTCGTATTTGGTCATTTTTATTTTATTTAAGCAAAAGGGTGTTGACATATAAATTTGAACTTCTGGTTCAATTGTCAGATATAGATATGATTTTAAACTTTTGAAAAATTATTTATTTGTGTGCCATAATATATGTGAGCATAAATGCATGAATTGTTTACAAAAACATTTCATGCAGATTATAAAGAATTTACGTAGGCAATTCATTTGAAGTATACAAAATAATTATATACATGAAGATAACCTAAGTAATGTCATGCAAACATGGTACTAAATCAATTGCACATTAATCTTTTTGCATAAGATGCCTTAAATTTATGAGCAACCCATGAAAATTTCGTGGGATTTTAACCCAAAATGAAAATTTTCGTGAGGTATGCGGCGGAAGCGGAGGCTTCGGGCTGCCCGCGATATGCACCGGGTTAATCGGGTCATGTTCAGGAAAAAATTTTAAAACTGAACACGCCCGAAAACATATTTTATCGATATCTACAAACAACGTTTTATCCCCAAAAATATTTATATGATGTCAAATTCACTGCCATTTTATTCCCTGATTTTTCTAGAATTTTCCAGAATTTTTCCAGAATTTTCTGGATTTTTATGGGATTTTAGGGAATTTATGAGCTTTTTTTGAATTTATTATGCCAGATCCCCGCCGACGATGAATCCGACGACGGCGATGAGTTCGGCTTTGAGTTCTCAATCGGATCCTCATCACAACAACTTTTTATGGAATTTTAGAGATTTTTTTTCATAAATGATCCAATGGCATATTCTCGCTCACAAAAAGTATGGAAGACGAGAAAAATAATAATGTGATCATTTATATAATGTGACGAAGATTATGACATCATATGTTATATCATCATACCCGTTATTCTCCTTTGTTCTTTTGATTTGCAAAAATTTCAAATTACAATCAAATTGCAAACAATTATGGAGACTTGCAAGCCTTGAAATTAAATCCATAAAGATTTCCAAATTTGTCTCTATGCCTCAACTTTATCTACGTATCTATTATGGTATCTATCAAGATATTTTTTTAAAGCTTTATTTTGGTGATGTCCATGTTTCTATCCATGAAGACAAGGACAAAATTTGAACTTCGCATACCAAGTGTTGATGCAGCAATCAATCAATATTTATACATACAAGGATCCAAAAAATGCTGTATTGAGCAACTACAGGAAAATAATGCCATGTAACAAATAAAAAGGGAGCTCAAACTATTCTCTGTTCAAAATCAAAAAAATGAGATTATCTGAATGCCACAAAACAAGGGGATTTGTTAGTAACTTGCAACCGTAACACAAACAACAATAGAAGTTACTGATTATTTTGCGACAATTAAAATTTTAATCAATAGTCAAGCACCCCTACATGCTGTCCATGGCCGTTTTAGGTGTGGATGGCCGTTTGGTGGCCGTATCCAAAAGCTTCAAGCCGAGAACTATGAAGATTTTGGGGTTTTAGGGTGTGACGGCTTCAGGCCGGGATCGATAAAATTTTAATTTTTATTTCAATGGCATCAAGAACTAGATGTTTGGCACAAGATCACTATTTAAAAAAATTTATATTGTAATTAGGTATCTAGATAATTAAAATAATGTTTAAGATATAGAAAAACAACATCATGATGATGAATAAAAAAATAGGATTTTTGCACAAATCTAGAAATACCTCTAGATCGCGTAAAAGGTCCTCTACAATTATGGTGGATTCCAAGGGTCCTTGATACCAAAGGTCTCAAGGCCCAATTTATAATAGATTACTAATAAACCCCCTTATTTTTTGGAAGTTTTGTTTGAGCCAAACCATAACTTTGGTATAAGTCATATTCCAACCATTGGATCTAAATCACACCAAACTAGATCCAAATCTCAATCAACTTAAAGCAAACCTCGACAGTCGCCAGATGTCATTGCCCATCGCGAGACGATAACCCTTGACACATGCCAGCTATTGGGGAATGTATGCCCCTAAGACAATTATTGTAATTGTAATAGAAATCTCGTTCGAAATGATGGTAAGTTATTTGGTAATATTTATATATAATATCCTCTGTGTCACTTCTATAGTTGTTGTGGTGATTATATGATGCATGGATAAAGTCCAAGGTCTTATGAGAGGAACATTGGGATCATGATGAGATCATGATAATGAGGCCAATGTGTCCATCGATCATATGTCCAGAACTATTCTAGGTCAGGGGAATATTGACACAGGACATTGATATTCTGGTTAGACCAGTATGCATTAATCTATACCATCGGATGGTAGTGACTAGCCTCCTAGTCACTCGGTGTGGAGACAGTGTTAGATAATGCATATGTGCTTGTTAGGAGAACAAGTTCACAGAATGAATCGCTAGACATACATCTGTATGGTTATCGTACTCTGAATGTCAACAGAAGATCTCTAGTGGCAGTAGGTGCAAGTTCGTCCTTTGACTGGATATGTACTAAAGGAAATTGCATGTGTAAGATTATACTTTGGTAGATATCGAACGTTAGCTTTACATTTGTTGTGTAGATACCTGCTAGGTACGGTTGGAAGCATGTGAAGGGAGTGGCCATGCTGCCAGGATTCATCTCCTCTAGTATGGGAGGTTGGTGTCATTGTGTAGTAAATGGATCCATAGTAAATAACTGGCCAGTGTAGGATATGAACTTGGTAAAGAGTTAACAAGTGTTTTCTAACTAATAACAATGTGATCGCATTTGACTCAAAGGGTTTAAGGTGTAATGAGATTTGACTCTATACAGTACCCTAGAAACCTTAGCAACATGGTGATTATGAATGGATCGAACTATGCAGAATCTGTCATGGTAAGGCCCAGATTATCTCAGAGAGATTTCAGTCTCCTAATCCAGATAATGACAGTTCTTAAAAGGGGGTCGGCTTGCTCAGCTAGGGCTGCTACCGACGATCATTGACATGATATGATCGTGGTCACTACCGTAGTAGGAATCAGGCTATTAGAGTCTCACATAGATGATGAACTCCGCACGAAAAGCGAAGGAAGAAACAATGAGTATATATGATATACTAGGGCTAAGAACACAAGGGGTTGTGATCAGATAAGAAGAAGACACCAAGTCAGCATGGACTAGTCCACTAGTGCTTAGGCATTAGTCGACTAATCAGCTAGTAGTCGACTTGTGCTTGCTTAGGCACTTATCGATTAGGCAGACTGTAAAATTTACAGAGAGTTGACTAGTCGACTACGTATATCAACTAGCTGACTAGCCGACTAATGTTGACATGGCATGACATGGATTTAATGCAAGATTTAATTGGGAATCACCTCTAAATCAAATCTAATTCATATCTAAGAGTTCTAATATGATTAGAACTCATTAAGGACGACTATTTTTCTTGTGCATTTAGGGATGATGTTGAATTCTATGCGAACACTCAATCCAAATCTGATTCGGCCCTCCCCTAGCACTATATAAAGGGGGCTACCCCAGCCCTCTTAAGAGACATGAATTGATCAATCTCTCTTAAGACAACGTAAGCGTTTTTTCCTTCTCCTTATTTGCTCTCGCAAAACAAGAAAGGCAGTTCAAGTTCTTGGGGGCTCGTGAATTGTGGATGTGTTCTTTATCCTTGATTCATATAAAGCACTGGTTGGAAAAAGGAGAACTAAGGCGTTACTTGGAGGAGATGAACACAGTGCTTCTGGTCTTCACCAAAAGATATTAAAGTTCTACGAGTATCGCTTGAGTATACTCGCGCAAAGGTATGACCTTTATAGTTTTATTATTCAACGATATAATTCCTAGATTAATAGCAGATCCTTGGTTTGATTACTAGTTAGAAAATTTTGAATTTTCTGTCTGCTACATGATCACTGTAGTTTAGATTACTAGCATCATAACCTTACAGTGGTATCAAAGCCTAACTGCTATCTAGGCTTTTATGTAGATTTAAACCTGCTAGAACTTAAAATTTCTGATTTTTATCGTCAGAACATCGCATTTGTGTAAATCACCTATTACAACGATTAGTTGGCTAGTAGTCGACTACTAGTCGACTAGGCTATAAAGGATAGTCGACTAATCTACTTACATGCGTTTTGTGCAACATACAAATTGTGGATTAGTCGACTAGCATATAATGACTAGTCGACTAATATAGCAACATGCATCGTTTTTGATGATTTTAAATCTCTGATTTTTAAATAGAATATTATTCTTGATGTGTTATATGATAACATGGATTAAATTGTTTAATCATGATTTATCTTCAAAGATAGTGATTTTAAAAGGTTTTAAAGTTCTTTTAAATAATTTCATGATAGAATCATGTGGATGCTAGCAATAATATGATTATATGCTAAATTATTATGAGGATCCTGCAACCGCTCTGTCGTTAATAATCTAACCTAACGGTGTTGGATGTTGCCCCGTGGTCCAAGTAATTATTTAGTGGTTTTATTTATATCTGCTTGCAAGGTTGCTTCCTAAGTTAAATAAGATCGCTTATGTGTTGTTGCTTACAAAATAAAATTTGCATACAAATTGTTTGTTCATAACATATATTTTGCACCAAAACCTAATTAATCCAATTAATTAGTAGATATAAACCAAAGGAAGTTAGAACTACCAAGGTCATAAATATTTTTGATTTGAAGTTCAATTGATCATAATGGTGTTTAACTAAGAGAGGCAAGTTTGAATAAGGTTCTTGTAATTAAGGGACATGGACTTGGTGATTCAACCCACAAAAAACCTCTCCCTCCAGATTGTGTCTGCTTGATGGTCGTTTTGGAATACAACTCTGGAAACAATGTAGTTTTACCACAAGCGCACGGTCTAGTGGTAAGCAGGTATCGATCATGGGGAGGAACTAATTACGATAATCTAAATGATTTACTAAGCTATTGGTGGAAAATTAATTTTGAAAGAGTTGGTGTCACAATCGTTCAAGTATCGAAGTAAATTCAATATATAAAGATGTCTAGGGCATGGGAATCCCCACTATAGATCTCAAGTAATCAATGCAAATTATGAATCTCAATATTACTAAACTTGGGTTTAAGGTGAACTTGTCATAACCAAATAGAGAACCAACACACGCTCTCACGCTACGCAAGTATATATCAATCTAAACTAGAGCCTCGCTCTCGTAAAAGCCTAGTTCAAAATGCTAGCATTAAGATCGACAATTATATCCAATCCCAACTCAAGCTTGCCCTCGTGCAACTTAAGTTTGGATCTAAATCATGATAGTTCTTACTCGTTTCACTGTTGTGCAAACGTATATAAGTATAGAAATATAATAAAGATGCTAGCTTTGGTCGCTCTCGTGCACCAAATCTAGTGAATCGCGATTATAGATCTAAATCGAATATCTAGGGCTTTTCATAAATCAAGATCCTCTCTCGAGCTCTCAATATCTAATGGAAATCCCTAACTATTCGTAGTAATCCAATCACAATCTAACCCTTTAACAAGTTTATCAACATGGAAATCCAACAAATATCACAAATCTTACTTTAGATCATAGGGTTCATCCCTTTGCCCTATGACAATGGAATTACTCACAAATCATCCTGAAAATCACAAGAGAAATAAGATTGACAAGAGAATTCATTGCAAAACTCAGATCTAAGAAGAGATATATCATAAAAATGTAAACTTGCAAGAGTTTTAGAGATACTAATGTCGATTACAAGCTTCAATAATAAAATCAAGATCCAAGTCTTTAATCTCTCGTCAAAAGAAATCTCTAAAATAAAACTAAAACCTTGAAAATAAAAGTATGGAGTCTCTCCTTGGGCTGCCTCTAGATCTGGCTATTTATATGTGCCTAAAAAGATGAAAATCCTGACAATTCTGCCCCTGGTCGGCCTCAAACCCTACACTAGTTTGCAATCCGGGCTGACGGTGCCACTCGGCCGAGTGAACAGCTCACTCTGTCGAGTGAGAAATCCGCTTCGAAATCGGAATATCAATGTTTTGGGCTCCTCAGATCACTCGGTCGAGTAGTCTGCTCACTCAGTCGAGTGAAGTTTCTACTTGGTCGAGTGGAGTCTTCTGCAGATCCTCCGAAAAACAGAGAAGTGTCAAAGATTTTCTTCACAAAATTTTGGTCCACTCGGTCGAGTGGAATCCTCACTCGGTCGAGTGGAAATTTCTACTCGGTCGACTACATTTCAGCTCTAAATCAGGCTTGATTCGTCGTATCAGCTTCACTCGGTCGAGTGAGCCGCTTCACTCGGTTGAGTGAGCTGCGACACTCGGCCGAGTAGCCTGTAAATCTTCTCAAAACTCCTCCTTCTTGCTTCCTCGTCGATTCCTTCGCCTCTCTTCCTCTTCTACTCATCCTACGACGCCGTTAGCTCTCTGATTTCGTCATCAATGATGCTCCAGGACGTGTGTATGTGCTCATGCCTCCAAATCGCTCCTGATTGCTCTATATCTCCTGAAATCAGACGAAACCAAGAAATAGTAAAAAGTATTGCGAAATCGTCGTATAATCGTGAAAATCACGATAAGTGCAATCGAAATGGCATGCAGAAATGCCGAAATAAAGTGTAAAATATGAGCATATCAAAATCCCTCAAGCTTGCCTCTTACTCGTCCTCGAGGAAGATGAGTAAAAAGTGAACTTGGCGAATAAAAATAAAGATAAATCAAAGAAGATGAAAAAGAAGATGAAGATGGGAAAGTGCTAGATTATTCTCTCAAAACCCGGATTTGCTTACTCAAATAGCACGAGAAATGAATAAGAAACATAGCCAAAGCTTTTATTTCGATATTAAATCATATGGGTACATTTGATTGAAAAAACTAAGAACAACGTGAATCGTCTGAATTATGAAATAATTTTAGAATCAGCGTCGTCTGAGGCATATAAATTGATATATGTGATTATAGACAACACACTTTTTAATTGACTGCTTCTAATTGGAATATAAGATATATCACACATTTCGAATCATAAAGAATAGAAGGAGATGGTTTTCATGAATTTCATGACAATTTTTCAATTCATAGACTTCGTTATACTCTAAGTCATCTCCCTAAGTATCAGAAATTACCTAGCTTAGGTTTTCATGCACATATAGATAGCCACTCTCTCACACGTCATTGGATCCACCTCCCCAAGCTTATCTATAAGCATGGTGGCATCAAATAGAAAATGCAAATTTTTCCCATTTATTTTTGTAGCTCCATAGAATAAAAAGGAAAATAAGAAAGAAATAAGAAGGGATTGTGTATATACAATAGAACTTTCTTTTTTTGTTTTTTCTTTTTCTTTTCCTTTTTTAATATATACAAATGAACAATCCCGAATAAAGATACAAAAATAGAAAATTTTCTTAGACTTTGGGATTCATGGAGCTTATTCTTTTTAGCATGGGAAAGATGCAAATATAAGACTCACTAAAGGGGAGATTCACCAATGACTATAAGTATAAAAATGATTTTCAAGATATGTGGAGAAAGAATATAAGATAACGCTCGGTTCACTCTTTTGTATGTGCACAACAACTTCAGCTAGGTAATGTAATCTACTCAGTTTGATATCAAAAAGTAAACTAATCAAATCATATCAAACGACAATCAAATCATTCAACCTGGAAGTTCAATACATATTTCATGCAAATAAGAAGTGATAATAAGGTGCAAAGCAGTACTCCAAGTATAGGCAATCAATGCATGAAGCTTGGTGTGTTTTCTATAAAGAGTATACTATAATGTAATTCCCAGACTTAGCCACCGCTAAATTCATTCATAAACAAATAAAACACTATGGAAGTTCTTTTTCTCAAATGCACGACAATATATCGCCTATGATATCAGAAATAAAAAGTAATAGCATGGCAAGAAGGTACGTGCATATAAGTAAAGCGGAATCCAAGTTATAGTCATCATAAAGAATGGGAGTTTTGATGATGGAATGTCGACGATGGCAAGGTGGCGGGGGTGGGGAAGTATGGGAGTGAGTGGGGATGATGGTTTAGGGGCAATATGTTGGGTGGAGGAGGTCGATTCGACAGTTGGAGGGTGTGTAACCGCGTGAAGGGGGTTTTCAGGGGTCGGGTGGCGGTCATCGTGTGGTAGGGGTATTTATAGGGGCGAAACTGAACCGATCGGGTGAGTTCTCACCCGATCGGGTAGAAAAATTTCGAAAGTTTCCTGACGGCCAACAGCTACAGGTGAGCCGACCGGGTGAATAGTCACCCGATCGGTTGATCGTTTCCCAAATCTTTCCCGAGAATTGGGGGTTTCTCACCCGGTCTCTTCAACCGATCGCGCTCTAACTCAATCGATCGATTGATATTTCCCAAAAATTTCCCGAGAATTCTCCCCAGATCACCCGGTCTGTCACACGGTCTCTCCATTCTTCACCCGATCGGTTCATTTGGGGACAGATGCGGCTTGTATCTGATACATCCCAACCGATCGGTTGAGTTATCAACCGATCGGTTGGGGCCTTGTTTCCTGCAAAAACCAATAGATTGTCTAAGTCCCTGAACGGATGTTCTTGCGGCTGATTTTATTAATAAAAATAGATAAAATAAAGTCAAAAATAACACTAAAAAGTGGGGCAAAATTTTAGAGCATGGGTTGCCTCCCATGAAGCGCACTTGTTTAACGTCGTTGGCTCGACACCTCTAGCGGTGGTCAATTAGGATCCGGAGGGTTAGAGGAAGAGTTGTCACTCGTTAGGGATCCGACCGGAGAGAATTCTGGTTCTCCAACTGCATAGTGTTTCAGACGCTGTCCGTTGACTTTAAACGGCTCATCCCTTCCCATTATCTCAATAGCCCCATGCGGGAAAACCTTGGTGACGCGGAACGGTCCCGACCACCTTGACTTGAGTTTTCCAGGAAAGAGCTTCAGCTTTGAGTTGAATAGGAGAACTAAGTCCCCTTCTTTGAATTCCCTCTTCAAGATTCGCTTATCGTGCCACCGCTTCAGCTTCTCCTTGTAGATCTTGGCGTTCTCATAGGCATTGAGCCGGATTTCGTCGAGCTCGTTGAGTTGTAACTGCCGGTGCACTCCTACCTTCTTGGTGTCGAAGTTCAGATTCTTAACTGCCCAAAATGCCTTATGCTCCAATTCCACAGGAAGATGGCAAGCTTTCCCATAGACAAGCCGGTAGGGAGTTGTGCCGATAGGAGTTTTAAATGCCGTCCTGTAGGCCCAAAGCGCGTCAGGAAGCTTTGATGACCAGTCCTTTCTAGAATTGGCCACCGTCTTTTCTAGTATGCTTTTAATCTCCCGGTTAGAGACTTCCGCCTGACCGCTGGTCTGCGGGTGGTAGGCACGCCCCACCCGGTGTTGTACCCCGTATTTTTTTAAGAGGGCCTCGAATTTCTTCTCTATAAAGTGGCTCCCTCCGTCACTGATCAGGACACGAGGTACACCGAACCGCGGGAAGATGTTGCTTTTAAAGAACTTGGCCACCACTCTGTAATCGTTGGTTGGACTGGCCATCGCTTTAACCCATTTCGACATGTAGTCTACAGCCACCAAGATATACTGGTTCCCCGAGGAGGAAGGGAACGGTCCCATGAAGTCCACTCCCCATACATCGAAGATTTCTACCTCCAGGATGTAGTGTTGAGGCATCTCATTCCTTTTGGAGATGTTCCCAGCTCTTTGGCATTTATCGCAGGCTTGGACATAAACATGTGTGTCCTTGAAGAGAGTAGGCCAGTAGAATCCGCTTTGGAGAATTTTTGCGGTGGTCTTGTAGGTGCTCGCGTTTGCCCTCCACATTGCTGCCCATGGCAGTGGGAAATAATGGAGGTCGCCTCAGTTTCAGGGATGCATCTTCGTATCACCCCATCATTGCAGGTTTTGTATAGGTGGGGGTCATCCCAATAAAATTTGTGGACCTCATGGAAAAATTTCTTCTTCTGCTAAAAGCTCACATTGTGGGGGACGATGGCACAAGCCAGATAATTTGCGATGTCGGCGTACCAGGGGGTCCAGGAGAAAGAGACAGAGAAGAGATGCTCGTCAGGGAGTGAATCATCGATCGGTGTAGCATTTAAATCGAGGGTAGGCATCCTGGAAAGGTGATCGGTAACAACATTCTCCACCCCCCTCTTGTCTCTGATTTCCAGGTCGAATTCCTGGAGGAGGAGAATCCATCTAATGAGTCGCGGCTTAGCTTCTTTCTTGCTCAATAGGTATTTAAGAGCCGCGTGATCCGTGTGCACGATCACCTTGGCGCCAACGAGATATTGTCGGAACTTATCCATGGCGTAGATGACCGCGAGCAATTCTTTTTCCGTGGTAGTATAATTTCTTTGGGCGGCATCAAGGGTTTTGCTCGTATAATATATGACATGAAGATTTTTATCCTTCCTCTGCCCCAAGACGGCACCAACCGCATAATCACTAGCGTCGCACATTAGCTCAAAGGGTAGATTCCAGTTCGGTGGCTGTATTATAGGCGCGGAAATCAAAGCTTGTTTCAAAGTGCGGAAGGCCTCCATACACTCCTCGCTGAAGACGAAAGGCACGTCCTTCATGAGGAGTTGGGTCAGCGGCCTGGAAATCTTCGAGAAGTCTTTTATGAAGCGGCGATAGAATCCCGCGTGTCCTAAGAAACCACGGACTCCTCGAAGATTGAGCGGTGGTGGAAGCTTTTCAATCACTTCAACTTTAGCCTTATCAACCTCTATTCCCCTCGAAGAGATGACGTGCCCCAGCACAACTCCCTCTTGGACCATGAAGTGGCACTTCTCCCAGTTTAAGACTAGTCCCTTTTCCTGACATCTCTCCAGGACCTTAGTTAGATTACTGAGGCACGAGTCAAACTTAGTTCCATAGACGGAGAAGTCGTCCATGAAAACCTCCATGATGTCTTGGGAGTAGTCGGAGAAGATAGCAGACATGAGTCTTTGGAATGTAGCAGGGGCGTTACAAAGTCCGAACGACATTCTTCTGTAGGCATATGTCCCGAACGGGCAAGTGAAAGTTGTCTTCTCCTGGTCATCGTTATGAATAGGGATCTGAAGAAATCCTGAATACCCGTCCATGAAGCAGAAATAATTATGCTTCGCCAGTCTCTCGAGCATTTGGTCAATAAAGGGGAGAGGGTAATGATCCTTCCTCGTAGCCTTGTTCAGCTTTCTATAGTCAATGCACATCCTGTACCCTGTGACGGTCCTCGTTGGTATTAGCTCGTTCTTCTCGTTGCGAACCACCGTCATTCCTCCTTTCTTGGGTACGACGTGCACCGGGCTAACCCAGCGACTATCGGAGATAGGGTATATAATACCGGCATGTAAAAGCCTAACAATCTCCTTTTTTACAACCTCTATCATTATGGGATTTAGCCTCCGCTGTGGCTCAATCGAGGAGGCTTGCTCATCTTCAAGCAGAATTCTGTGTGAGCAGAGGCCTAAGCTAACCCCTTTTAAATCCTCAATTGCATATCCGAAAACTCCTTTAAACCTTTTTAAAACACCAAGAAGTTTGGTCATTTGGTCTTCGGGCAGTGAAGAGTTGACTATGACCGGAAGGGTCGAGCCAGCTCCCAAATATTCATATTTTAGCCCCGGTGGTAATTCTTTCATCTCAACTTCTTGAGGCCCCGATGCATACTTCTCAAGCTGAGCATCCTCAAGGGAAAGGAGTTCTTTGTGGATTTCTCGGAAGCCAGCATCCGGAATCTCACCCTTGGCCGCGGTTCCGCATGGCAAAGTTTTGCAAGGTATAGTGGGAACGATTGATGAAGGCACCGGGTCTCTTTCAAGCCCATAATAATTGTCTGGGAAGAAGGCTTGTAGGTGAAAACAGGTTTCAATCGTCGATGGTTTCCCACAACTGTTTCTAGCTTCCTCATTATCCAAAGACCGGGGACGCTCAATAGAAGTCTGCAAGGGATAGATTGATTCCTGTCCAGCGTAGCCTACAAACCCGGTCGGATGGTTCTCCTGACAAAACTCCGCGGACAACTCTTCTTCACTAAATTTGGGACCAGGGTTGTCGATATACGCCACTTCACCATGAGGAAAGAGAGTTGCCGTGGCAAGGTGCTCCTGCGTATCTCGATATCTCCTCTGACTTTCCACGGTGGCAGATAGGAGGGATAGTATATTCGAAGTATTCAGTGATTTCGCTAAGCTCTGCGCCAAACAGCGGATATGGTGAGAGTGATCCCAGATGTCTCCTAAAACTGCATGCAACATCCTCACCGTGGGGCCAGGATCTTATACGAAAGGAGAGAGAGAGAACTGCACAAGTGGCAAACACGTCAAAAGCACAGGTTGCGTAAACGGGAACCGAAAGTTGCGATGGAAGCACGGCGATTCAGTCAATTAGCACTATACAATTACTATCCACAGTATGTCCAAGTGAAATTGAAAAGTGTAGAGTGCGAAAATTATCGCTAGGTAGGGATAAGAGCTAGACACTAGGGTTCAAGAGATCCTAAAATAACAAGCACGTTGCCTCCCCGGCAACGGCGCCATAAACTTGACGTGCCCCCGGTTTGCTGGCCGCAAATGGCCGGGGGACCCGCGTGAGGGTTTAGATATTTGTAACCGCAAGCGCACAGTGTTGTAGTGTGGCTTGGGGGTCGAACACAGGGAGGCTAGGATGTGCTTGTGTCAAGGAGGACCGAAATCACCCCGTGGGCGAGCTAGCCCGGATCGGTTGATGGGTTGTCACGGGAAAGGAATGCAAGGTATGAACAATAAGAAAATAAACCCGGGACTTTGGTTTCCACTCCAACGAGCGACTCTCGCCGATACGGCCTATGGGTAGGATGGCGATCGGAATTAGGGTCTAATGGTGAGACGTTGCCTCTGAAAGTGGTACCGGCATCCCATGAGCCCAATATTCCGGTCGGTGCCCAGGATGATACACCGGACTTCTCGGGTTCGATCAGTGGGCACTCCCGTGTCCATTAACACTGATCGATTCCGGGAGCACTAAGATCGCAACGATAACTCCCAACGTCTCATCCTGCCGCTCCCGCGTGCTAGGATTCGGCGTCTACGCTAAGGACGTGAGCTATGGCTAGGGAGTCAATCGCCAAGTTTATTCCCCCTTGGCCCAACGGTCAAAGGCGGTCTTTTTCCCGCCGATGACAATAAAACACCCCGCGTAACCGTTAGATTCCTATTCCCTATCGATTTCCTAACCCTATGGATGCATCGGGAAGAGCCCCCGAAGGGGTTTTCGCCAAAATCCCAGATTTGGGAACTACTCACAAATATTCATTAAAAAGCGATCTAAACGAAAATGAACCGTTGAAATCATAATCAGACGATTGGAATGCGAAGGTAGTAGAGCAATTAAGATAATACTAAAGTTTAAGAAAGATCCGAAAACTTACAATAGAAAAGTAATTACAGCCGTCACAAATAGGAGAAAACAGTAAAAACTAACAGCTCCCCGTTTCTGGAACCCTAGGGGTCCTATTTATAGGATCTCGTATCACCCGATCGGTTGACAAGTCAACCGATCGGGTGATCCGTTACAAATAATAAACAGAAAATGGCGGAGTTTCACCCGGTCATATGAACCGGTCGGTTGAGTTCTTGGGGTGACCGTTGGATCTTGGCGCCATCGGGTGAAGGGGTCGGTTGGGTGCCCGTGTCTCGGCTCCTCAGCAGCAGCTACAGATGAACCGATCGGGTGAGAGTCACCCGATCGGTTGGAATTTGGCTTGAAAAGACAGAGAATCAGCCCCGTTGAACCGGCCTGTGAACCGGTCGGGTGACATCCACTTGAGCTCCGGTTGAGACCGGGTGGTGCACGCGTGCATCACCCGATCGGTTGGAGATGACCAACCGACCGGGTGAGGGGCTGAAAGATGTAATCTTCGTCGTTTGATCCCCTGGATCATACGTGACTCCTCCCGTTGCTCTGGGGGCACATGATATTATCGTTAAATGTCCCCTACGCGGGCAATCTCCTGCAAACATGGAGAAACAAAGAAAAGTGAAAGAAAACGAGAAAATACGAGAAAACGAATAAAAGACGGCGGAAAATACGGAGAAACACAAAAGAAAACGTGCGTGAATATATGAAATATATACACACGTCACGTATCCCCCACTCCTTTGATGGGCGACGAACGTTCCGTAGGTGAAACTGCAACAGAGATCACTCCATCTAGATTGGAGAGCATCTGAAACACCTGCATGCTTTGTAACAGGTCACGACATGACACGTAAGGAATTGTTCTTCTAGGGGGTCCACACGAACACACACAGAGGAAAACCATAAGGTGTCAGTTGTTGTTGTTGCTGTGCTTAGACTTCCTCGTCAAGTCTAAGCCGTCAAGGGGGTTCCGGACGCTATCATTTCACGTCCGGTTCTCTTTAAATATACTCTAACTTTATAAGAAGAAGATGGCCTAAACGTGGCCGTAAGAGTACAAGTGTAAACACTTGCATGCAGTGGCGAGTGCGTCGTCTGTCTGGAGTGTCTCATCAAAGCGGTGTGTCAGCGAGGGTCCGTCTGAAACGGTCAACGGCGATGTCAGGACACGTTTTTCATCATTCCTATTAGAGTTCATTTCTAGGTTCGACGGGGCTATCCTAGCGGTCAAAGTCACGTTTTTGTTTTGGTTCAGCCTAGTCAACGAACTATCATATGTGCACAGATATTCAGTTCTTCGTCGATGTCTAATATTTTGCAACGTTTTAAAGGAGCAGGAATGAAATTTAGTTATTGTTGACGATTTTTAGATTTGGTTTTCGATTTGCTACAGTGGGGGTTCTTACTACTCGTTAGAGGACTAAGCTTTTGACGTCGATCGAAAAGCAGATGTCGGGTCTGAACGGTGATAGATCTGCGTCGTCAGCAACGTCTCGGCCGCGGGTAGCGCAGTGACACTTACAGACAGTGAGCGGAAGGTGAGAACAGCGAGTACGGTGTCGGATCTCTCCGGTTGCAGGTAGCGCAACGAATCAACACGGCGACGGTTACGATGAGAGGCGTGATTTAGTCTGCGTCGATGGACTAAAAGTATCAGGCTACCCGTAATTAGCTCCTTAAAGAAATTTAAGTATACACCGTTTGCTAGGCTTACTAACATGTTAGTACCAGCGGTATACAAATGTACTACTCTGACTATAAAGATAACAGTAGTATACTACCACCGACCAATTGATTAATGAATCAATGTTTATCAATGTTACTGATCATACAAAATTAACAACAAATTATTAACTTAGGTTTAGTATGTCTATTACTAACATGCTAACCCACTCTAATACCTATAACTAATATTCTTTATTAACTGACATTCCACTAACTTCATATAATTAAAATTTCAAAAATACGGAGTATAAATTACTACTAACACCTCTAGCTTAACTGGTATAAATGTTTATATATAGACATAACTATATATATAAGTTGTAAGCCTCTTCTTAATTGAAATTCACAGTACTTACTTGTGCCTCCTCATGTTCGCAGGGGATCATTCGGATGTCCCCAGGGCAGCGGCTTCGGGGCTTGGCAACAACGAGTTGGGCGACGCGCCGTTATCAATGGCGGTGGCACGGAGGCACGTCGGACGGCGGCTTCGTGGTTGGTGAACGTGAGGCCGTAGCTTGCATGCAGGCTGCCGAGAACGAACGGGCTTGGTCGACAGAATCGGATGGAATGCTAGAAGATGAGGCCGGAGGGCTGGGTGTTTGTGAGCGGGCCTGGCGAGGGAAGAAAAGGGGGGTTGCACGGCTGATTGCGCCTGAAGATGGCCGGTAAGTGCTGTCGATGGAGGCTGGAGCAAAGAGAACTCCGACAGTAGGGGTGGACGACAGCCGGATCAAAGGTGAAGGTGGCCGGATGTTTGCTGTGCGTGGGAGAGGGGCAGATCGCGAGGAGCTTGAAGAAGAGGAGCTCTGGTCTGTGCTTGCATGGGGAAGATGGACGCACGGGGGATCGAGGTGGTCGGACGTCGGCTAGGTGGCCGACAGATCTGAGGGAAGGGAGGCCAGTCAGCTGTTGCCGACGGCGGCTGCGGCTTAGAGGAGGTCCGGAGGTGGCTAAGGGGGAGAGGGGAGTGCAGGTGGCCGGAGAACGGGGTTGCATGGCCTGTCGCTGCATGGAGGAGGCCGGAGCAAATCGTGTGGAGAAGATAGGGAGGCCGGTGGCTGGGTGTTTGTTTTTTGGATTAGAGACACCGTAGGGAGAAAACGATATAAGGTGGGGGGGGGGGTAGGGATCGTGCGACACATGAAAAGAGGGGAACGTGGCCCATGCACGTGATGGTTCAGGGATACTCTGTTAGTTGTTAGGATATGATGTGTTTTGTTTAAAAAACTAAAGTTTTGAACTCGTTTCCTCTTAACAAAAAAATTGGCAGAAGATTTAGATTTTAGGCATTTGTAATATTATTGTTTGTTTGAAAACAAAACGTACAGACTTAATTTTTTTGAAACTCCATCTTTTAAAAATGTTTTCTTTCTTTCTTTTTCCTTAAGAAAACAAAAGAGCTTTGACTAATTCTATTAACAGCAGGTTGCCAACGAAAACATACATGGATCTATTATTTGAAATTCAAAATTTTATTTAAAAAATGTTTAGTAACTAAAAATGAATATAGTAGATTGGTCCCCATACATCCAAAAATTATAAACAAGATACCGGGGTGATCGCGCCTCTGAGAGGGTTGTGAAAACGGGGTTCGATCACGCGTCTGAGCTACGGGAGACAGTAACAAAAATCAAATACACAAAATGCACATGAAACACAGCTACGCGCTAAATACGTACGGTCGAAAACCGGCCGTTACATTCTACCCACCTTAGAAATGATTCCGCCCTCGGAATCACTTATACTAATAATAGTAATAACTATACACACTTATGTTTACCACTCCCATATTCTACATAATGATCGCTAATCCTATAACTTTTAATCAGTGTTCCTCAATAATTCATCATAACTCGTCTCTCCACTGAATAAGCTACAACTAGAATCACATCCTATCACTTAACTATGAATCCACATCACCGTCTGCAATCTACAATCATCACGTCCCCAATATATTCTCCATCATATTAACTCATAAATCTATCCTCCATAATCAATGAACCATCGAACTACATCTATCCTTACCCTTATCATCTAATCTCCTAACCATACCAAATCCGGCTACCTAACCATCCATTCATCTCAACACGTCGTGTTACTTCCAACGTCTTCTCACGCCAACCTAACAATCAGGTCTTGATGATTTAAATGCTCTACTCATTCTCATGATCACTCTAAATCATACCATACCTCCATAGCTACTCATATCTACCACTCATCCAAGTTTCAGATCCGATAAGTATTCATCTCCCTGTGCACAAATTCATCCAACTAGAATTCTCCATTGAGTCCGTCACACATCGGTATTATAAATAAGTCTTGGACACCTCATTCTTTTTATCCAAAGAGATCTAATCTAATATCCTTCTGTTCCAAAATCAATTAATCACCGATACAACATATCTCATCTCACTCTATGCCTACCTGCAAACATAATCCTATAGCAATAATAACCAGTTCTACTAATATAACACCAATGAAATAACTCTCCCAAGAGGGAAAGAAAAGAAAGGCATGTTTTATTAAAAAAAACTTGAGGAAAAAACGTGTGGAGTTGTGGTAATGGACGGGGGAGGATAAGGGGTGTGATCTTTGTGGGCTAGTTTCAAAAACTTTAAGGATTTGGTTTAAAAGAAAACAAAAGTTTTGATACCATCACATGCAGCCAAAGATAAGCTATACTATAATACGAAAGAGTAAGTCTAAGGAATTGCCTGCTATGACGCTATCCACATAAATATGAATACCATCATTCAGACAACTTCATACATATATCACGAATAACACTGAGTATACATACATAACACAAGAGACAATCGTTAATATCCTAAAGGTAGCACACTCGAACAGGTCCACACGCCCTACCTATGTACATGCACCACGACGACATCAAAAAAAACCAATGGGCCCACTACTAAACTAGAGTTGCCACAGGCAACGACGAGCACTAATGTCTAAACAATAGGAAGGAAGCCGAAACCAAAAGCAAAACGGAACAAGATCGAAAAGAACGAGTTTGGATAAAGCGAGGATAAGGAGATAGCTAGTTGGATGGGACAAAGATATTGCTCTAAATAATTAAAGAGATGAAAGAAGGATTACGTGTAAAATACGGTATCAAATATATACTTATAAAAATATGCAGAATTAGCAAGCAGATGGTAAAATATTACGATTCGGAAAAGAGTTAGACGAGGGAATGAAGAGTAGGGTGAAGGTAGTGATTGTTTGCAAAAGAAAATAGATTTATACAGAGGTTTTTGAAGTATGAGCACGATGAACATAGAACTGATATATAAAAATTGAAGTTTTATTTAGCTTAGAAAATATTCTAAATATTACGTACGGCATGTGCTACCGGCTACGGGACTAAGCTGGACGGGACAGTACAAGACAAGACAAGACACGTGTGACTCAAAGGGTTCACGCCTTACAGTTTGAGGGCGGCCAGACCCTCTCCCCGTGCGACCGCTCAACCCTACTCCAAACCCAAGTGCTCAAGACAAGACAAAATAGGACCACTCGCTCTAGCTTGGTGAGTGCCTCTATCCCCACGGTCTGTAGCGTATCCCCCACTCCCTTGGTGAGCGATGAACGTTCCGTAGGTGAAACTGCAACAGTGATCACTCCCTCTAGCTTGGAGAGCATCTGAAACGCCCGCAGGCTTTGTAATAGGTCACGACATGAAAAGTAAGGAATTGTTCTTCTAGGGGGTCCACACGCACGCACACACATGAAAACCCTAAGGTCAGTGGCGGAACCAGCTCTTTGGAATTATGGGGTCACAATTTAATATTAATAAAAAACATAATATTATTAAATCAAAAAACATAAAAAACAATCAATACCTTACAACAATCTTCTCCGTGATTGCATATTCTGATAATACTGCATAATGTCTTCATTCGAAATTTGATCAAAAACTTCTTTCTCGATGTATGTTATCAAACAATCATTAAGCCACTCGTCCGCCAATCGATTACGTAGTCGGGTCTTCACAATCTTCATAGCTGAAAATGCTCCCTCCACTTTTGCAGTTGAAATCGGTAACGTTAAGGCTAATGTGATAAGCCTAAAAACCAACGGATACACCAAATGACACCTTTTTGTAACCATTTTTTCAGCAAGCCCGGTAATATCTTTGACATCTGAGAACACGTCACTAGAGAGCATATCAAGAATATAATTGTCAAGCTGATTTCCAATTGCTACAAGTTCTATGGTAGAGAAATCATTTTCATATATCTGAGCAAGACGGATCAATTTTTCTTTCTTAAAAGCAGAGAATGAGTTAATGGGGCTAAGACATTCCACACATAGAAGCAACTCTGTATTAATCTCAGAAAAACGATTATTAAGCTCCTGGAGTTGCATGTCTATTATACTATAAAATAGTTCAACCCGATAGTGATGCAAGTTTGTCATTTCTTCAGCTTTCCGTTTTGGTCGTCCACGAGCCTTGAACTTATCATCCATAGCAGGAATAACTATTTCAAATTTATTGCAGAAAGAAGAGATTTCATTCAACAAAGAATCCCATCCATTATCTCTCATCATCTGTAGCCTCAACTTGCATACATATACTAATCTCATTGCATTCTGAATATCATGGTCTTCTCTTTGCAGTAATTGTGACAATTCATTTGTTACTCCAAGAATGTTTATCATGACATGTAAGGTGAATATGAAATCAAATGATTGCATAACATCCAATAAAACACTAGCATCAACTGACTGTGGATCATTCACCCCATCGTCCATAACAATCTCAAGTACTTCAATTACAGATGAATACATGGTCACGAGACTAATTAATGAAGTGTAATGTGAGCTCCAACGAGTGTCACCCGGCTTCTTTAAGTTGGTTTCCTGATTCAAACCCCTTCCACTAATCAAATCTCCATTCTGTAATGCTTCAAGAACTTTATTATGTTGGATGGCTTTAAGAGCATCGTTCCTCTTACATGATGCTCCAACAGTATTCAAAATTCTTGAAACAAATTCAAAGAGAGACTTTACTTGGAAATGGTTCTTTGCAACAGCCACTAGAACCAGCTGAAGTTGATGAGCAAAACAATGCACATAAAAGGCAAACGGGTTGTCTCTTAGGATAAGTGCCTTCAAGCCATTATATTCACCTTGCATATTACTTGCACCATCATACCCTTGACCATGTAATCTCGATATACTTAACTGATGTCTAGAAAATAATTCGTCCAAAGCAGCCTTCAGTGAAACAGCAGTGGTAGAGGAAACATGTTGAATACCAATAAATCTCTCAATAACTTGCCCATACTTGTTCACATATCTTAAAGATACAGCCATTTGCTCTTTTGTTGCTATATCACGAGCCTTATCTACCAAAATAGAGAAATACGAATTACCCACATCCTTTATAATGGTATTTACGGTCTCAGCAGCAGCAGCTCGACAAAGCTCCTTTTGCACCTTTGGTGAAGTCAATTGTAGCCTTTCAGATGTATTGGCAAATGACAGATTCTTAACTTCATCATTGTGATCAGCAAGAAAGTGAAAGAGCCCAAGATAGTTTCCCTGATTCAATGATTGTTTAGACTCATCGTGACCACGAAATGGTAACCCTTGGCGCAAGAGAAATCTAACACAGTCAGTAGCAGCAGTTAGCAATACTCGGTATTCCATCTTATCCTTATCTGTCTTACTAGTAAACATTGCAAGAATACTCTGTGGTTGATTCATCAAGTCCTCACATTTATGTCTTGCTTCATTGTGAGAACTGTTGATCTTTCCAACATGAACCTCAATCCTTTCTTTCTTTTTCCAATTTCTAAATCCTTCATTCACAAAGGAATCACTCATGCTTTGAGAAGAAGCAGTTTGGCATTGTAGTTTAAAGAGATAACAATACAAACAAAATGCAGCATCTTTGACTACACTATACTCTAGCCAACTAGGATATTCAATGAACCAATTAGGGTTAAATCTTCTTGGTTTTTTTCCAATCACTGTGATTGGGAAGTCATGTCCAGTGGGCTGACAAGGACCCTTCTGAAGGTAAGATCTTCTAACTTCATCCCTAATGTTGACATCATAGCTCCAAATTGAAGGTCTAATCCCAGGGTCTACAGGGAGACTTGATACATCGATGATTATAGAACTTTTATTCAAATTAGGGGCTTGTTGCTCAGTAGATTGAGATGAATAGTCTATTGACTTTCTTTTGAAGTATCTCTCCACTTAAGAAATATTCTACAAACAAACATTGTAAATTGGAGCTTATTTATAGATTCGAAATATAACATTTTATGTATTAGAGCATCATAATTTTCAATAAACATCTAATTACATGAAAAAACTAATAAACATCCAAATCATTACGGACCAAAAGTAAGAGTTCAAAAATCATACCTTGTTCAGTAGTACTTCACAAAACACAGAGACAGAAACAACGAGCAATGAGCACTTAAGGGCCACCCCGCAATCGCAACACCAAATGAATTGTGGACTTTGCAATTTTTCGAATCAACTCCCAAGACCACAAATTTTCTAGAAAGATAAGGAAAAAAGTGGAAGATGGTGTTAGCAAAAAAAATACATCAAGCGGAAAACATACACGTAACACATCATAGGCTAATCTAGTCTTATAGTAAGCAGCGTACAAAACTTCACTATGAATGAAGGTGTTTAAATGAAAATTAAAACAGAAAAATAAAAGGAATCAAGCTTACCCTCAAAATTTTTTTTGCATCAAATGCCAAACCATGAATTGTCCCAGTTGCAATGCCTCTTAGTTCTCCTTAATCATCACCCAAGTCTTCATCAACGAACAGACTCAACACCCACTCCCAAAATAGAAGACCAAAAGCACCTAAGTCCCAAAGGCATATCAAATCAGCCTGCTCATGAATTTCAGGTTGAGGCTGAGGGTCTGAGGCTAACTAACTGCCGAATCGAACGAAAGCTCAACTTTTTGGGCAGTCAGAGACTCAGACCAAAATAGAGAAAAGAAGGGGGGAAAGACTCAGAGACAGAGAGAGATTAAGAACGTAGATAGAGGTGGGATGAGAAGAGACAAATTTGAAAAAAAAGCTAAAAATGTTGGTCAGTATGTCATACCGAAGTAGATAAAAGAGGGGGAAAAAGACAGAGAGAGTAGAAGAAGAACACAGATAAAGATGAGATGGAGAGAGAAGCAAATAAAAAAAACACTTACCTTTTTCCCACATCAGCCCACCTACCCGTTTGCAGACGTCTCATCTCATAAATTTGTGGGGGCCATGTGCCTGCAATGAGGCCTGCTCTTGGAAGTCTTCAATACTATAAAAAAAATTTCAAAATTTTCGTTGGGGGCCCGTGCCCCCACAGCTTAAGCCGCAGGTCCGCCACTGCCTAAGGTGTCAGTTGTTTATGTTGATGTGCTTTGACTTACTCGTCAAGTCTAAGCTGTCAAGGGGGTCCGGACGCTATCATTTCACGTCCGGTTCTCTTTAAATGTACTCTAACATTATAAGAAGAAGATGGCCTAAACATGGCCGTAAGAGTACAAGTGTAAACACTTGCCTGTGGTGGCGAGTGAGTCGTCTGTCTGGAGCGTCTCGTCAAAGCGGTGCGTCAGTGAGGGTCCGTCTGAAACGGTCAACGGCGATGCCGGAGAACGGAGTTACGCGGCCTGCCGCTGCACGGAGGAGGCCGGAGCAAATCGCATGGAGAAGATAGGGAGGCTGTCGGCTGGGTGTTTGTTTGTTTTGGGTTAGAGATACCGTATGGAGAAAATGATATAAGGTGGGGGATAGGGATCGTGCGACACACGAAAAGAGGGGAACGTGGCCCATGCATGTGATGGTTCATGGATACTCTGTTAGTTGTTAGGATATGATGTGTTTTGTTTAAAAAACTAAAGTTTTGAATTCGTTTCCTCTTAACAAAAAAATTGGCAGAAGATTTAGATTTTAAGGCATTTGTAATATTATGGTTTGTTTCAAAACAAAACGTACAGACTTAATTTTTTTGAAACTCCATCTTTTAAAAATGTTTTCTTTCTTTTTTTCCTTAAGAAAACAAAAGAGCTTTGACTAATTCTATTAACATCAGGTTGCCAACGTAAACATACATGGATCTATTATTTGAAATTCAAAATTTTATAAAAAAATGTTTAGTAACTAAAAATGAATATAGTAGATTGGTCCCTATACATCCAAAAATTATAAACAAGATACCGGGGTGATCGTGCCTCCGAGAGGGTTGTGAAAATGAGGTTCGGTCGCGCGTCTGAGCTACGGGAGATAGTAACAAAAAAATCAAATACACAAAACGCACACGAAACACAGCTACGCGCTAAAATACGTACGGTCGGAAAGCGGCCGTTACATAGGGTGAGGATGCATGTATGATGCAAAATAAAAAGAAAATAAAGAAAATAAAAGATGATGATGTATGCAAATGGTATATGCAAACAAGCATGCAAAGTGATGGATGGATGTGAGACGGTGGATGGATGCAGGATAGATACAAGATGGTGGCCCAGCAATACATACTCTCTCCCAAAACTGATATATATAGTGCCCTACAAAATGGCGAAGACAGATGGGCAAACAAAATAATGGGGTGAGGGGTGAGGCAAAAATATGACAGGCATCAAAAGTACATGCCTAAATTGGTGGTGCAACATCATCACCTCCCTGTGGTGGGGGCGGTGGGGGTGGTGGTGCAGATTGCTGAGGGGCAAACTGGGGTATCGGCTGCTGCTGTTGCTGTAGGTACTGAAGAATCCGGTTCAACATGAGCTGAATATCAGAAATCATGTCGACACGGGATTGCTGGGCATCAACAACAGCTGTGAGAGCCCTAAAATCCACTTTAAGCCCGCTCACTGTCGTCTCGACTATGCGGAGGCATAAGTCAGGGACATCAGGAGCGAAGGTAGAGGGTCGAACTTGTGGTGGGCGGGGGTGTCTCACACGGCCTCCAAAAACAAGTGGGGCCAATATCGGGTGTGTGTGCGGTGCGGTGCTCACAATAAGATGCTCAGCCTCCAGTGGAGGCTGAGACGCAGGAACGCTCTCGGAAGCGTATGCAGCGGCTGAGGAGGATGGGACATCAGTAGATGACGAGGCAGGCAGAGAGGTCGTGGAAACAGCTGTGGTAATAAACACCATGACGCTCTCGGTATATACGACAGTGGGAAAGACAGAGGCATCGACAGCTTGGGAGGTCATGAAATCAATATAGAATGACTCCCCAGGAGTCGAAAAATTAGGGGTGGATAGGGTCTCGACGGTCGCAGAGGAAGAAGGCTTGCCACTCTCAAAAGTGATGGGGTCGGTGCTCTCAAAGCTCATATATGAAATATGAACTACTCTCAGCGGCACAGAAGAGGCGGTGGGAACAGACACATCAATAGAAGAGCTCTCGGCACGAGCAGAAGTGGGGACAGATGTACCTGGCTCGGAGATTGGATCAGAGGCAGGCTAAGGAAACTGGATCTCAGGGGCAAGAGGGTCGAGAAGGGGCTCCTGCTGGTCGCCATCGGGCTCTACAACGTAGACAGCTGGGATAAGGAGGTCCATCTGGGGCCTCCACTCCCCACCTGCAGGTCCAATGTGGATCTAAGCGGGATTCAGAAACACCATATAATTTGCAGAAAACATACCCTGTAGCCAGACCCAATGTTGCTGACCATGGAGGCGGAGCATCTTCATACGGGCCAATACATCGAGAGATAGTGAAGTGGGGCCCGTAGGACGATGCAAACCGACAGGAAGCCCAATCCCAAAAATGGGAGCTAGGAGGGTAATCAGACCGCCACAACATATCGCCTTCCTAGAGGCGACCGTGGAAAATATGCGGTCTAAATACCACCCTAGCTACATCTATAGAAATGGCGGGGACTAAGGCATCCCCGTCGCCCTCTAAGGCTCTCTCCCTAGTCATTGTAGGATCCTGTCCAAAACAGAGTTAGGATCGTTAAATGAAGTTGAGACTTACGCTTGCGTACGCGGCACGGTAGTCTACGAACTTCGCCTTTGGATTCGCCACGACGGATCGAGTCTACTCACGAACGGAGTAAGGCTACTAAATCCACAATCTAAATCTCTTCTTTAGATTAAGAACTTGGATAAGAGGGAGAGAAAGGATTTCTGCAGAGCTTCGCTAGGATGAAGATGCATGCATGAATTTCATGCAAAAGGTGTAAGAAATGGCTTACCCTTGGGTCTTATTTATAGCCCCCAAGGTAGTTATTTTAGGGTAAGTTGTTCCTTTGGAACAACTTAATTAAGGTGTACCATGATACATGGCACATTATAAGCTTAAGTTGTACCATATGCATGGTACAACATAAGCTTAAGATATTCCCCCTTTATAAGCCATATGTCGCATGCACTTATGCATATATAATGCGACTTTCCCACTCATCCAGAGATCCTCTCCGCAAGGGAACAGATTCCCTTTGTACACGACTTCGTGTACGCGACGTTCGAGGTCCGTATTCCCTCGTACATCCCCCACAAGGGTGTACACACGTCTTCTATATCCAACATCTCCCACTCACACTTGAGGGGATTGTAAGAGAACGTCTTTCCCTTAGTTATTTCATCTATCATACCGAGAAATAGATCGTGCGACCGTCATGCACGTAGAGCCTGTTGTTGTGCACTTGTTAGAGATACACAACGACCTCGAAGGTGCAAAGTTGAGTAGTTCAACGCATGCTTTACCCTAGATTATTTCTTCGCATTTCTTATACTTTATATTCAACAATTGAATCCCATCTGGATTACAATTGACTGGCCAGCTTTGAATCATTAAAGTCCAAATGCGAATATGAAATCAATCTTCCTCTTCTTGCGAACCTTCTGATCTTGACTTGATTCGCTTTTCTAACGTGCCCCGCCGAGCCGAATTATCATAGCCCATAAGTAACACGCTAAGATAGCGATCATCTCGTCAAATATAAAGGAACCAATTGGAGTCCTTGAGGGTAAGAGTTAAGACCCGTATGGCCTTTGAGTCTCACATAATAGCAAACACTATTGCTACTAACTCAGTGGTCGAAATGCATACGTGGTATGAACACGTATTACAACATCACTCCTTTCCCAGGGAGAGTATGTCTTAATGATGTTGTACGGATGAAAAGATCAGACACCACAGTGCCTATCTTTTTGAGTCCCTTTACTACTCGTGAAATATTCACGGACTCTCATCCTGCTTAAGACAGATAGGATTTAAAAAATCCTACGAGATCTTTTTCAAATATCCTTGTGATACAGATCTCAGATCTTTTGTAAGCATCCATATGATGCAGATCTTTCATTCGACTATCTTGTTTAAGTCATGACTCTAAATCATTCGTCTAATGATTTTGACTTTAAACTAGTCTCATCTCTATCTTAACCATCTGATAAGATAAGGCGGTTGCTCATGTGAGAGAGCCAACCTTTATCTGTCTGACATACACACAATTCAGCTGAGATTTCAAAAATGTACACAAACATTTCTTAAGAAATTCATATGCAATGTTTGAAAAAGAACTTATTCTTTTATTAAATTTGATCTTTCTTAGACATGTGAATATGTATTGGTACAACTCAGCTCATAAGCAATCCTTGGGATGATAAGTGTTTATAAAACACATTTCTGGGGATCGCTTTCGTAAGCTGATCCTCTATCATCTCATGCGTTGATATGTACCTTATGTCTACCTTCTTGGTTTTATCATAGTCTTTTGCAAATCTGCAGTTCCTTTAAGATACTGCATTATCCTCTTAACCGCTTTCCAGTGTTCTTGCCCTGGGTTGGATTGGTAACAGCTTACCATTTCCAACGGCAAAACAGATGTCCGGTCTCGTACACACCATAGTGTACATAAGACTATCAACTGCACTGGAATATGGAACTTTTTCCATAATTTCCTTTTCTTTTTGGTTCTTTGGACACGATTCCAGATATAAATTATCGCATATGCTTATATGAATATCAATGGACTTGCAGTCCTGCATATTAAATCGTTCTAGAACCTTCTTTATATAAGTCTCCTGTGAAAGAGAAAGAAGTTTCTTCGAACGATTCCTTGAAATCTTAACTCCAAGGATATATGCGGCTTTTCCTATGCCTTTCATCTAAAATACTGATGAAAGCCAAGCCTTGATACTCATCACAAAGCCCTTGTCATTTCTGGCTATTAAAATGTCATCTACATATAGAGACATAATAACATGCTTGCTTTTAATCCTCTTGATATATACGTAGTTATTTTCATCAAGTATGGAAAATCCATTTGATAAGACAACCTCTTGAAATCGTATATACCATTGCCTCGAGGATTGTTTAAGACCATATATGGATTTACGAAGTTTACAAACCTTATGTTCGTTTCCTTCTTTTACAAACCCTGTTGGTTGTTCCATATAGATCTCCTCGTCCAATTCTCCATTGAGAAAGGCAGTCTTTACATCCATCTGATGTAATTCGAGGTATAAGCAAGCTACCATTGCCAGAATCATGCGAATCAAGGTAAAACGCACAACAGGTGAGAAGGTCTCTTCGTAGTCTATCCCTTCCTGTTGCGTAAAACCTTTCGCGACAAGGCGAGCTTTATATCTGTCAATAGAGCCATCAGCCTTATGCTTGATCTTGAGAACCCATTTGTTCCCAATTGCTCTATGTCCTCTGGGTAAGTTAACTAAGTCCCAGACTTGGTTAACTTTCATGGATTTCAATTCCTCCTTCATCGCTTCCATCCATTTGTCTTTCGCAGGGCATGATGCGGCCTGTTTGAAAGTAGCAGGCTCGTCATCTTCTTGCAGTAAAGTCATAAAGGTTTGCGGAAATTCATCCTCAAATCTTAGAGGAGCCAACCTTGTACGACTACTACGTCGTATTTGAGATTCTTCAAGTCCTTGTTGACTTGAGTTTAGATCGATTCTAATGTCACTCCCACTTGGAATGTCGTTAGAATTGCTCCCACTTGGATCATTATTCCCGTATGGAATAGGATAATCGTCATTCGTATAATCCATTGGTGAAGGTTGAAACGTATTTTCGTTTTCACCAAGAATTCTCCCACTCGAATGAGGTAATCCTTCTTGATCATAAATCTCAAATAGAGATAAGTCCTGACTTATCTCGCCCTGTCTTGGAAACTCGTTTTCCAAGAAAGTGACATCCCTCGACTCAAACTCAATTAGCACACCATTGTCTTCCTGACTAACAAAAAATATATATAACCTTTGGAGTTTTCTGCGTATCGTATAAAGATACGTTTCCTTCCCCTTGGCCCAATTTTGCCATACTTATGGGAGGAAATATGTGCGTAGAATGCACAACCCCAAGGTTTCAAAATGTTTAAGTCAGGAGACCTTTGGTTCCACAACTCATAAGGAGTGGAGCTAACTGATTTCGAGGGTACGCGGTTTAAAATGAAAGTGGCCGTTAATAATGCATCACCCCAAAAGGTGATTGGCAAGTTAGCTTGCGCCATCATTGAACGGACCATTTCCATTAAAGTCCTATTTCTCCTTTCTGCAACACCGTTTTGTTGAGGAGTATAAGGCATAGTTACCTGATGTACTATGCCTTTTTCATCACAAAGTTCCTTAAAACTTATTGATTGATATTCACCGCCCCTATCGGTTCGCAAGACCTTAATCTTGCGATCTAATTGATTCTCCACTAAACTCATATAGTTTTTAAAGCAAGCCAAAGCTTCACTTTTGTGGGATATCAAATAGATATGACCGAATCGGGTGAAATCATCAATAAAAGTGATGAAATAGGACTTCCCGCGTCTTGTCTTGACATTCATCGGACCACATATGTCCGAATGGATAAGCTGTAATGGAACCTCGGCCTTTGTACCGGTTCCAAACGGCTTGCGACAAGATTTCCTCACAAGGCAATGTTCGCAGGTCGACATTTCAACCTTTGAAACATTGGATAGAAGGCCACGTTTGGCAAGTCTATCTATACGCATTGGTCCAATATGACCAAGCCTTGCGTGCCAACAAATTATATTAGACTCATTAGTCAAAGAATTTGTCACAAGGAAATTTTCATTACATGAGGAAATACATTGTACTTATTACAATAAATCCTTTGAAATACAAACCCAGTACCAATAAAGGAATTATTACAAAATAGGTCCATATTACAATCATGAAGGAACCAACTATAACCCAGACCCATTAAATTGACCACAATATTAATATTCCTTTGAATATATGGAATGAAGAGAACATCATAAAGTAGGAGAGTGTGGCCGTTGTCCAAGTCTAGCTTGCAATTCCCAACGCCTTTCTCTGCAACACGTGTGTTGTTTCCTACATTGATCCACTTCATTCCTTGGGGTATCCGGTGATACTCCACGAAGGACCGTCTGTCCTTTGCTATGTGGTCGGTGGCACCTGAATCAATTATCCCAAAATGGATTAGATTCCACAAGAAATATTGAACTAGAAACACATATGTAACTAGTATTACAAGTTACCTCGTCACTTTCACTCGTACACGAACGAGCATAATGACCGAGCTTGTTGCACTTGAAGCACTTGATCCTTTTCAAGTCTTTCTTCTTGTGCCATTTCTTGTGCCCACCCTTATGTTTGGGTTCCTTGGTAGACTCAGGTTGCTTATTACGTTCATTAGAAGACTTCGAACGATCTTTACGTTTCTTTCCCCCGTGTGAGGAACTAGCAACCATGTGCACTTCTGCACTTAGCTTGGCAGCCGCAAGCCGCTCTTCCTCTAATTCGAGGTGCTTGGAAACGTCGTTGAAGTTCTTGATGCTCTCATTATGAGTGAGATGCATCTTCATCTGATCCCACCCATTTGGTAGGGAACGTATGACTGCTTGGATTTGTTGCTCATCTGTGAGCACATGACCTGCATCCTTTAACTCCGAGATAAGGTTCGCCATATGTCGCAGATGTTTCCCCATGGAATGATCTAGACGTTTCTTATATGAATCGAACCTTATAGTTAAGGAGCGAAGTTTGGACACCGATGTGCCACCGAACTTCTCCTCTAGCTTGGACCATATGTCCATGGCTAGGTCATGTTCTCGGAAGATGCACATTATGTCATCAGCCATACTGCTTAATAACGTAATGCGCGCTATCTTATTCTTCCGAGACCAAGCATCAAAAGCTTCCTTGTCTCGTCTGTGTTGGGCCGTAGTGCCCAACTCGGGTTCAATCATTATGTTCTTTAGAGTTTCGAGCACTTCTTGCTCCTCTAAAAACGTATTGTATCTTAATGGACCAAAGTTTGTAATTATCGCCGTTGAGTTTTTCACCTTTGTTTAACTCAGCGACGATATTCTTTAAAGCGGAAGACATTTTACTTTTAAAATGCTGCAAAAGACACAAAACCGAAGGTTCGATCAAAACATTGCATAAAAATTCTTAAAATATATAACTCCCACTTGAAATGATAATAGAGTATCCCATTTGGATAGTTCTAAAAAATTCAAATCCCACTTGGAATTATATTATATTTGATAAGTTACTTTCGAAAAATATTGAAGATGTTGTTCTAGAATCGAAAAGGTCTCTATGATTCCAATCACCATCTAGAACAACCTTCAATATTCCCCCATCACTTATCAAACAATAGTACTCTTATAGTACTAGCAGCGGAAAAACGAGTTTGAAAACGTATTTTTCAAATATAATTCCCACTTGAAATGATAATAGAATATCCCATATGGATAGTTCTAAAATCAACTCCCACTTGGAATGATACTCATAATTTGATAAGTTACTTTCGAAAAATATTGAAGATGTTACTCTAGAGTTGGAAAGGTCACTATGTTTCCAATCACCATCTAGAGTAACTTTCAATATTTCTCCCTCACTTTATCAAATGTTAGTACTCTTATAGTACTTTGCAGCGGAAAAGCGTTTTTGAAAAACGTATTTTTCAAAAAATTTAAAATACATTGGCTAATCTCCGTAGAGTAGAGCACAATGTCATAAGTACATTGGCTAATCTCCGTAGAGTAGAGCACAATGACATGGCTAATCTCGCATGAAGTAGAGCACTAAGGCTAATCTTCAAGGAGTAGAGCACAATTTCTTAAGTACATTGGCTAATCTCCGTAGAGTAGAGCACAATGACTTGGCTAATCTCGCATGAAGTAGAGCACTATGGCTAGTCTTCAAGGAGTAGAGCCCAAAGAAAAAACTTCATTAAAACGTTAGTCCCGCATGAACTAGTCGGCACTGTGGTTAGCCCCGTATGGAATAATCGACACATTCGAGTTTGACCAAGGCCTTTTGTTACCCCGTATGGGTCATTTGGCAAGTTTGCAATCGACCCAGACCTTCTGTCGAATTGGTCGACCAAAAACACCAAATTGGTCGACCAATTTTTTGGTCGCAACTTCTTCCCGGCCAGGGCCTCTGCCCTGGCCGGGGCTTGGCCAAGGGGCCGGCCAGGGCCTCTGCCCTGGCCGGCCAGGGGCCTTGGCCCCCTCGGCCAGGGCCTCTGCCCTGGCCGAGGCCGGCCAAGGCCGGCCAGGCCCTGGCCGAGGCCAAGGCGTTGGCCCTGGCCTCTGCCAGGGCAGGCCAGCCGGCCCTGGCCCCTGCCAGGTCCGGCCAGGCCCTGGCCGAGGCCAGGGCGCCGGCCCTGGCCACTGCTAGGGCCGGCCAGGCCGGCCAGGGCCGGCCCTGGCCTCTGCCAGGGCCGGCCAGGCCGGCAGGCCTTGGCCAAGGCCGGCCATTGCCGGCCTGGTCTTGGCCGGCCACTGCCGGCCTGGCCATGGCCGGCCATGGCTTGGCCATGGCCAGTCATGGCCAAGGCCATTTGGCATTGGCCGGCCATGGCCCCTTTGGCCATGGCCGGCCACCCCCTTTGAATGGGGTTGCCGCGCATACTCCTCCCCCTTGATGGGGTGGTCGCCGGTGGTTATTGGCCGTAGCCAACCCCCTCCGCAAGTGGAGGGGGGGTGCATAGCCTTCATAGCCCATTTGGCCATGGTGCACATGCACCAATTTCCTCTTACCCGATGGAAATAACTACCATCATCTTCCTCGATGAAGCACCCGTTCGTCGATGAAGCACCCGTTCGTCGAGAAATTAGTTATTTCCTAATGGCCGTGTGCCAAAAATGAAAAATAACATACTACGTGAACGGTCGGTTCTTCCCGTCACAGAGAGTTCCTACCATATCCGTAATGATAGGAGACCCTAACGTGAAAAAAACAACCGCTGCGTTCTCTCCGTCACGAAGCGTTCCTACTATATCCGTAATAGTAGGAGACCCATTCGTGAAAAAGACAACGACTCGTTCATAGTTTCGACGGGGCGGTGGTTTGACCGGGGCGAACCCATATGGCTCCGATACCAATGTAGGATCCTGTCCAAAACAGAGTTAGGATCGTTAAATGAAGTTGAGACTTACGCTTGCGTACGCGGCACGGTAGTCTACGAACTTGCGTACGCGGTAGACCTAGTGTGACGTGGGATGCGTGGTAAATGCCATGAGATGTGCAACAGTCACAAGGTGCTTAAAATAATATAAGGAACGAGTGTACCAAGCAGATGCGACTCTTGTCACACCCCACTTCCCAAAATGACAGAAGCGAAACGTGACTAAGGCTCGCTTGGGCCGGAGCTGTGAAGCTCGGACCCAATAAGCATCTGTAGGGGTACCATCAAAATTTTCAGGTCCTTGCATTTATAAAATTCAGAACAACAGAAAGTAGAGAGAGGAGGTCGCATTCATTAATAATAAGAGATAATATCCAGAGAGTACAAAAGTCTAAAAAGGAGCCCAGCATGGCTACAACGCAGAAAAAGGAAACTAATGGTGCTACACACCCAACCTAAAACAAAAAGCAAAATGGTGCTATGCACCCAACTAGAAAGTGACTGAAGCTCCAAAGTCAGCAACAAAGGAACCTCGGGTCGTACTCTTGATCAGCAACATGCTCCTATTCCAAGTCCTCTGGTACCGGCTTCGGATCTACTAACCCTGTCTCGGTACCTGACGTACAAACACCAAGAGAAAGTGGTTGTACGTCAGGTGAAGTCTGCAAGTAAACGTGAGAAGACTCCACTGCAAGGTGTATAACATTTTACAGTTGACATTTTAAAAGTTGTTTACATGATGATGATGCAACAACATGTCAGATATGTATATGTACAAGAAAGTAAAGAACAACGCTGAAAAGTAAACGTGACAGGTAATAGCCATAGCGTGTGCTACTGGTTACAAGACAAGACAAGACAAGACAAGACAAGACAAGACAAGACAAGACAAGACAAGATAAGACAAGACAAGTGTGTGACACGAAGGGTTCACGTCTTATGGTTCGAGGGGGATCGGACCCTCTCCCCGTGCGCATGCTCAACCCTACCCCAGCCCAAGTGCACAAGACAAGACATGACAAGGGACCACTCACTTACTCGGTGAGTGCCCTATTCGCTCGTAGCCTTATGTATCATGACAAGGGTTCACTCTCCCTAGCTTGGAGAGTGCCCTATTCACCCACATGCTTATCCATTACCAATCGTGACAAGGGATCACTCTCTCCAGGTTGAAAAGTGCCCTATTCACTGACGTGCGTTTATATTTCATATATTCACGCACGTTTTCTTTTGTGTTTTTCCGTTATTTTCTTCCGTCTCGTGTCCGTTTTCTCGTAATTTCTTGTTTTCTTTCACTTCTCCGTGTTTTTACGTGTTTGCAGGAGTTTACTAGCGTAGGGGATGTTTAACGACGATATCATAAGTCCCCGGAGCAATGGGAGAAGTCACGCGTGATCTAGAGGGGCCAAACGATGAAGATCTCTATCTTTCAGCCCCCACCAGATCGGTTGGACACATCCAACCGATCGGGTGATGCACGCATGCACGACCCGGTCAGCCGCTGAAGCAACGAAAGTGCCAACCGACCGGGTCACCGACCGGTTCAACCGACTGTTCTCTCTGGAAATTAGACCTGAAACTCAACCGATCGGGTGAACTTCACCCGATCGGTTCACCTGTAGCCGTTTCCCCAAAGAAGATGAACCGGAGAGCTCACCCGACGGTCGGCTGACCGTGCCAAAATATCGCAAGTCTCTGTCTTTTTGGTCAACAACTCCAACCGATCGGTTGATTTATCAACCGATCGGTTCACCCGATGAGCTCAAGATCCAAACGACGAGCAGCTTCCATCAACCGACCGTGTCGCCTGACCGGGTGAAATACTGAAGATTGCTGCCGAAGTTCGCAGCAGGTCACCCGATCGGGTGATTCTTCACCTGATCGGGTGATGTCGTTTTCTATAAATAGAGACCCTAGGTTTCCAGAAAATGGGGGAGAGTTGTTATTTTGCTGTTTTTCTCTCTCTCGACGGCTGTAGTTTTCTAGATATTTGTAAGTTGTCTGATCTTTACCAAACTTTAATATAGTGTTATTTGCATTGCTCTTACTACTTTTCAATCGCCCGATCATGCTTTTAACGGTCGTTTTTGATTTAGATTGCTTTTTATCTAATATGTGTGAGTAGTTCCCGAATCTAGGATTTTGGTGGAAACCCCTTCGTGGGTTCTCCCCGATGCGTCCATATGACTAGGAAATCGATAGTGATTAGGAATCTATCGGTTACGCGGGGTGTTTTATTGTCATCGGCGGGAAAAAGATCGCCTTTGACCATTGGGCCAAGGGGGAATACACTTGGCGGTTGACTCCCTAGCCATAGCTCATGCCCTTAGCTTAGACGTCGAATCCTAGCGCACGGGAGCGGCAGGATGAGACGTTGGTAGTTATCGTTGCGAGCTTAGTGCTCCCAGAGTCGATCGGTGTTAATGGACATGGGAATGCCCACTTACCGAACCCGGGTAGTCTGGCGTATCATCCTGGGCACCGACCGGAATATCGGGCCCATGGGACGCCGGTATCACTCTTAGAGGCAACGTCTCACCATTAGACCCTGATTCCGATCATTATCCTACCCGTAGGCCGTATTGGCGAGAATCGCACGATAGGGTGGAAACCGAAGTCTCGGGTTTCCCTTTATATCGTTTATCCCTCGCATTCTTTTTTCTGTGACAACCCATCTGTCGATTTGGGCTAGCTCATCCTTGGGGTGAATCCAGTCCTTTCTGACACAAGCACAATAATGCCTCACTGAGTTCGACCCCCAAGCCACTCTACAACACCGTGCGCTTGCGGTTATAAATATTTAAATCTCACGCCCCCAATCATATATTACACACATCTGACACGCACAACGCGGGGACGTCAAGCTTTATGGCGCCGTTGCCGGGGAGGCAACGTGCTTGTTATTTTAGGATCTAATGAACCCTGGAGTCTAGCTCTCATCTCTATCTCGCGATAATTTTCGCATTCTACACTTTTTTAATTCATCTGTTTCTTTCCCACTTTTCGATTCACGGTTGTTTATTGCTTTTGATGCGCAGTAGTTCAAGGAGTCTCGACGACTTGATTCCCGTTGATCCGGAGATAAACGCCACCCTAAGGCGTTTAGCCGCAGAGAAGCGAAGAAGAGAAGAGCCCGAATACATGGGGGAGAACACCCCACCTCACAAGTCCCTGCTGGAG
Source organism: Scilla litardierei (assembly GCA_030789695.1). NCBI lineage: Eukaryota > Viridiplantae > Streptophyta > Magnoliopsida > Asparagales > Asparagaceae > Scilla > Scilla litardierei. The sequence goes on from CM061142.1 coordinate 91,189,309, forward strand.
TACTCGATGCCATCCATCGAGTCCACCTCCGCCATCCGTCCTCCTGCTATTATGGCGCAAAGCTTCGAGCTTAAGCCGTCTTTGGTGACGTGGATCCAACAGGATCAATTCTCGGGTGCACCCATGGAGAGCCCCATCGAACATTTGGAGTCCTTCTTGGAGAAATGTGACACCTTTTGGATAAATGGTGTCACGACTGAGGCGAACCGTCTGAAGCTATTCCCCTTCTCTCTGCGAGATAAGGCTAAGCTGTGGCTTAGGGGGAAGGACCCGAATACGTTCAACACTTGGGAGAAGCTTTCAAATTCTTTTCTGACGAAATTCTTTCCTCCGGGGAAGACCATGAAGCTGAGGAGTGAGATCTCCTCCTTCTCCCAGGCCAGCCACGAGTCCCTGCATGAAGCTTGGCCAAGATTTAAGGAGATGCAGCGAAAATGCCCTCATCACGAGCTTCCCAAGTGGCATATAATCAATCTGTTCTACAACAGATTGAGGGACGACTTGAAGTCTTCAATGGACGCCGTGGCTGGGGTGTCCTTCATGTCCAGAAGTGAGGAAGATGCCGGGAACTGTCTAGACAATATGTCATCAAACAATGAGTGGTGGTGTGACGAGAGAGCCACACCTAGATCTGGGGGTATCCATAGGGTCGAGGACGTCGACAAACTATCCAGCAAGTTCGACTTGCTGTCGACCCAGATCTCCGCGCTAATGGTAGGAGCCGGTGGCACCAGTACACAACATATTGCGACGGTGGAAGCCGAAGTCATGGGAGACTTCGAGGGAGGTGACATCTCACCCCCGTTGGACCAAGCGAGCGCACTATTCTACAATTCTACGGGAAATGCGCTGTATCCACCACGAACTATCTCCAATCCGGCCTACTCTCCAAATAACCGGAACCACTCCAACCTTATCTACCGGGCACCGTATCAATAGCCGCCTCCTTAGCAACAACAGCAGCTAATATATCAGTCGGTTAGGCCTCAGCAACAGCAGTTTTAGCAGTAACAGCCTCCACAACAGTATCAGCAATATGCTCCCAGGAATCAGCAACCCATTCAGCAGCAGCAGCAATATGGCCAGCAGAGGCCATCTCTCCGGTTGAGTCCCTCTTGACTCAATACATCACAAACCAGGAGAAGATAAATTTGAAGCTGGAGATGGGGCACAGAGCTCTCACTGATCAGGTAACCCAACTGGGGTTACAAGTGGCAAACCTTCAGAGGCCGCAGAATCTGTTGCCGCCACAACCTGAAGTGAACCCGAGTGGAGCAAATCAAAATTTGGCACTCACGTACGAGAATGCGAATGTGTCAGTTATCATATTGAGAAGCGGGACACAAATCCCCACAAGAGTGCCTCCCAAGGAACCGGAAGCACCGCTGGTCGTAGAACGATCAATTGAAAAATTGAATGACGATGGTGCTTCGTTTCCAAAGCAAATGACTCCGGAGGGAGTCCCTGAAGAGGAGAAGAAGAAACCCGAGGAAGGGAGCCTCAAAGTGTTCAAGCCCGTTGTGCCTTTTCCACAACGGCTAGCCCAAGCCAAGATAGACGAAAAGTATGGCAAATTCTTTGCCATGGTCAAGGATCTAAGCTTGCAAATCCCCTTCCTTGAAGCTATAGAGACCATACCATCTTACGCGAAATTCCTCAAGGATTTGGTGACAAAGGGGCGAGAAAGGAGAAGGTCGTTCTGACGGCGGAATGTAGTGCTCTCATCCAGCGAGCAAATCCGCCTAAGCTTAAAGACCAGGGGAGCTTCTCTATCCCTTGTGCGATCGGGGAGGTAAAGATCCATCGCGCGCTCGTCGATCTTGGAGCGAGCGTCAGTTTAATACCATTGTTGCTATATAAGAGGATAGGGATGGGCGATTTGGAGCCCACCGGTATGACCCTACATCTTGTAGACCGTTCGATCAAATATCAGGTGGGTGTTGTAGATGACCTCCCTGTCAACGTAAGAGGGGCGCATGTGCCGGTGGACTTCGTCGTCATGGACATGCCTGAAGATGCGCACACCCCCATCATCCTTGGACGGCCATTCATGGCCACTTTCGGTGTTTTAATAGATGTGAAGAATGGAAAGTTTTCCCTTAACGTCGGCAACGAAAAAGTCGAGTTCGACTTAGGTTGTCAATGAAGCACCCCAATCCCCCGGATGATCCAAGATGCAACATGCTAGAGTTAGAAGAAGAGAGAGTTGTGGAGGCAAGCTCCTGTGAAATTCTTTCAAGAAATCCCCCCGATAGCTTGGGGGACTTAGAAGAACCAGTCGGCCTAAAGAAATATAACGTTGCTGGGAAAGCGGATGCGGCACACACGGTCCCTCCCAGATTTCAAAATGCTCCTCCGACGAGGAGGAAAGGGAAAGAGCCCATGGGGCTCACCGGAGAAGAGATTCGGATCCTGAAACGAGTGGCGGTAGACGCCAATATAAGGGAGAAGCCCCCTGGATCCCGTCAACAAAGGGAGGGTCGTCGAGCAAGTTTTCTTGTCACCGCTGATGATATCAAAGGCCACCAACTTTGAATCCAAAACGATGCCGACTTTAGGGCATCACCCCTGTCCACCTTGAATATCATCTACGGGCGTCGAGCAAACGCCGTTAAACAAAAGCGCTTCATGGGAGGCAACCCATGCTCTAAACTCTTATCTTCGGTTTTAGGATTTTATTATCTTTATTTTTTCTACTTTAATAATTAAATTCAGCCGCGGGATCATCCGTCGAGAGACTTAGGACATTTGTGAATTTTTGCAGGAAACAAGCCCTCAACCGATCGGGTGATTCCTCAACCGATCGGGTGAGACGTATCAGACAATGGCCGTATCTGAACTCCAACGAACCGGTCGGGTGAAGCAAGCTGAGACCAGGTGGCAGACCGTGTGAGCTGTGCAGAAGTCTCGAAAATTTTGGGAATTGATCAACCGGTCGGTTGATACGAGCGTGGTCGGGTGACTGACCTGGTGAGCTGTACTAAACTTTCGGAAAATAAGTGTGAAGTGGCCACCCGATCGGTTGAGTTCTCAACCGATCGGGTCGCATGTAGCCAATTTTCAGCAAATTTTTCGACCTAAAAGTCAACTGATCGGGTGACATTTCACCCGATCGGTTCGACTTAAACCCTATAAATAACCCGACTCCACCCGTTCATCTCCCCTCGCATGATCTCGATTATCTCTCACCGTTTCGACTCCTCCGAGCTCCAACCGGCGCCATTTCTCCCTCAACCGACCGCACAACTCCCTCCGTCGATCGCCCAACCCCATATCTCCATCTCTCCATCGATCCATCCCCTTCCCTCTTCGATTCCACCCACATCAAAGACCTAAATTCCGCCCAACCCTCCCCCCCCATTTCCAAAAAATTTGCTGAAAAGAGAAGCGCCGCAGCTTCACACTTCCCCCGTCGCATTGTGTTGGGACATTAACGAGCAAGGATCTTTGTCTCGCTTGGGTAACTTTGCTCCTCAGATCAATTTCATATTTTGCCATAGAAATTTTTAATTGCTCGATCGCTTGTGTGTGTACATTCATCATACTTTTGCATTCACTCGCACACACACACCCACATGGCTTGGGATCAAGACAGGGGTAAGGCTATTATGCGAGAGGGGGAGTCGTCTCACAAGAGACGCAAGACCACACATCCACCACACACACAGCCTCCTCCCGTACAGCCTGCACAACCCCGAGCCCAACCCCAACCTATGATCCCAGTTGCAGACCCACTGATGGGCCCGCATGGCTACCGCTTTAGGAACCAGGAGCACAAAGACTTTTACCATATACTTGATGCTCGGGGGCATCTGTCGACCAAATTCACCCACACCCAAACACTTATCGATCTCGGTGTATTCACCAAGGTCGAGACTCTCTTTGCGAATTTAGGGTGGTTAGCTTTCCTGAACGCTAGCGCCGTGTCCTACCCCGCACTCACGCTCGAATTTTTATCCATACTTGTCTGTGAGTCGGGGTCAGTCGTCATATTTCGGATCCGCAATAGAACCATTCACACCCATCTGGATACAATCAATGACATCTTTGGTTTCCCCATCCTGGGGAATGACGCTATCCGCCCCTCCGGGTATCCCCCCGAATTTGACGTCGATCAGTTCTGGTTCTGCCTCACCCTTCACCCTGACTATCCCCGAGGTAAGGCCAAGGCATCCTCCATTATTCACCACATGTTCTGTCTAGCCTACTGAATCATTTCTTCCACGTTTTTTCCCAGGGATGAGTCAGGCACCGTGACCATCCCTGATCTCTTCATTCTTTGGGCCATGACCTTTCCCTTCGTTCGGGGTGATGACGGGATTTCTTTTAGGGCCCCTACCGCTCCCGTACATGCCGGCGCTTGGCTTGTTTCCAAGCTTCAGGAGATTAGCCGTGCCGGCAAGGGCAAGCTTTGTTGCGGGGGCCTTATCACAATCATAGCTTCTGCTCCCCGATTTAACATTGTCATCCCCCGAGATCTTCCCACTGCCGCAGGACCCTCATGTATAGATCTAGCTGTCCTGTGGCATATTCACATGATTAAGCCCCGCCCCGATGGCCGCTTCACCTTCCATTATGGACACCCCCCATCTCCCTATACCATTCTGCCCAACCCCGCTCGCATGACTATTGCTTTGGCGGCAGATTGGACATTTCCTCCCGATCCCGAGTTTATGGAGGGGCTCCGTCTTCCATTCATTCCCCAGGGTGCTCCGAGACCACCTTCCCCTGTCGCCCGCTTAGGCGTGCAAGATATCCCTGCGTCCCGGGAAGACCCCGGGGCTGGTCCTAGTCATGCCACCCCGGCTTCACTTCCCACCACCACTGTCGCCACCCCTTCGGTCCGTACTACCTCCTCCTCCTCCTTTCGTCAGCCACTTTCACTCGTCTCGCTCTCGAGACTGAGCTGGCTTCGCTTCGCACTGTCGTCTCGTCCTCCACCCCCTCGGACCCATCCCCTTCGATTTTCTCTCACCTACGCTACCTCGCGCTTGAGAGGGACGTGACCACCATCCTCTGCATCCTCACTCACGTCCACGGACCTCCTCCACCCACACCACCACCTTCACCCCCTCGAAGATTTTCACCTCCCCCATCACATTCCTCACCTCCACCATCACCCCCTAGGCGACCATCCCCTTCTATCACTACTTCCATCCCCACTACCTCATCTACTCCCACGGTTTCCATTCCCTCCACTGTCGCCCCCACATCTCCGCTACCCTCCATTTCCGTCACCCCATACGTGCGCCGCAAGAAATTACAGGTGCGATCGCGATCACTTCCCCCACCATCCTCACCCACCCCCATTCCCCCTTCATCCTCACCTACCCCCGTAACTCCACCACCCACCACCACATTGGTCGCCATTTCACTCCCACTCACCATCATCACTCCCACACCGCCCATCGTCCACACTTCCTCCACACCCACCGATCCATCACCTCGACCATTTTCTCCACTTCTCCGCACACCAGTCACCTCACCCACCCACACTGCATCCCCCACATCTTCCACTGAGGAGGACGAGGATGATTCCTCTCCTTCTTTTTGATTTCACTTTGTTTTCTGACCTCCTCCTTGCATATCTCTGCATTTTCATGATCATATCATATCGCTAGCATTGTCACGTCTACCTTGGGGAAGTCAATTTTTCTGTGTGCTGTCGTGTGATGTCTTCTGTATGTGCTTGTTATATATGTTGTGTCGTATGGTGTGATTTTTATTTTTATTCTTCTTTTCATTTTCGTTTGTGTGATTTTCTTGTCTTTCGTGTCTTTTTGTGTCTGTGCGTATTCCCCCTATATTCATTGCCCTCCCGTTTTAGTTCTATTGCATTGTGGGCAATGCAAGTTTCAGCTTGGGGGAGTCGCACTTCATGCATCATTTGTCTCTTTTTCTTCGTTTTTTGAGTCGTTTTCCATCGTATTTTTCTTTTTCTTTTCTTCTTTTTATCTCTTTCTCCTAGAGATGAACCCTATGATGAATCGCCACAAAAATCACACACACACGTAGCATGGCTTCGATAATCACATTCACTAACCCTAGGAAGTCGAGTCCTCTTGCATTTCATGCATCATGGGTCCACTTAGCCTTATTGTTAGTCGTGTGTCGTGACGAGCGTTTGGTGTGCTTCTACTTTGTGATTGTGTTTTATATACCTGTCCAGGAATGACCCCTAGATTATCATGCTTCGATTTAAATATGCGGTATTTGTCTCTCTTATCTGCTCCTGTATGCGTGAATATACATATATCGTATGCTTAATTTTGCATGTGTCGGGATTCCACAGTTAGGACTAGGATAGCCCATTTTAGCACATGCTCTGATTAGCGAGACATTTCCCTTGCCCAAGTGTTTAGAATCCGATTTCTTTTTTATTTTACTTGGTGCAAATCCCCTCGTCGTGTACCGTTCTCCCACTTGGAAGAGTACACACGTGTATATATATCCCAAAATCCAAAAATCCAAAAAAAGAGAGAAAAGAAAAGAAAAAAAAGAGAAAAAAATATGTATAGCCAAAAAGCCAAAAAAGGTACAAATACCCAAAACCCAAAAAATTACAGTGTGAATATTTTTCCTATTTACCGAGAATAAAGGGAAGGCGAGAATTTGCACCGAGTGTTCTACTCCATATCATCTCAACCCCCATCGCTTTCGAAAACACTTGGAATATGGAATCTCTAGCTATTACCTAGGCGATAGTGTGGTGATGCCCGAGTCCCTAGCTGTGGAGTTCCTGACACATGATGCATTTCTATTCTCATACTCTTCTCATGCATGCTTGAGCTATATATTCACCGCCATTTCTAAATCGAATCGATATTTGGGTCATTCCTTGGATTTGTGTATATGGAGTTTATAGCACAATGTAGATAGCGACACCGTCTGCTAGCGCACAACCACACTTACTCGCGCTTCACCGCGTGGGCCCACGACACTTGTCTGGACTCGTATTCCTTGGTTTAGTGATGTGATTTGGCGTTTGCTTGCTTGGTGTGTCCTTTTTGATTTTGTTGGCCCTGACGGGCGATTTAGGATTTAGAGTTCTCTTTTTCTCTCTTTCTCTCTAGTTTCTCCCTCCGAGCTCCTACTCTCACTCGTCTTCCTTGAGGACGAGGAAGGGCTCAGCTTGGGGGATTTTGACGTGCGTTTATATTTCATATATTCACGCACGTTTTCTTTTGTGTTTTTCTGTTATTTTCTTCCGTCTCGTGTCTGTTTTATCGTATTTTCTTGTTTTCTTTCACTTCTCCGTGTTTTTACGTGTTTGCAGGAGTTTACCAGTGCAGGGGACATTTAACGACGATATCATAAGTCCCCGGAGCAACGGGAGGAGTCACGCATGATCCAGAGGGGCCAAACGACGAAGATCTCTATCTTTCAGCCCCCACCCGATCGGTTGGACACATCCAACCGATCGGGTGATGCACGCATGCATGACCCGGTCAACCGCTGAAGCAAAAAAAGTGTCAATCGACCGGGTCACCGACCGGTTCAACCGACTGTTCTCTCTGGAAATTAGAGCTGAAACTCAACCGATCGGGTGAACTTCACCCGATCGGTTCACCTGTAGCCGTTTCCTCGAAGAAGATGACCCGGAGAGCTCACCCGACGGCCGGCTGACCGTGCCAAAATATCGCAAGTCTCTGTCTTTTTGGTCAACAACTCCAACCGATCGGTTGATTTATCAACCGATCGGTTCACCCGATGAGCTCAAGATCCAAACGACGAGCAGCTTCCATCAACCGACCGTGTCGCCTGACCGGGTGAAATGCTGAAGATTGCTGCTGAAGTTTGCAGCAGGTCACCCGATCGGGTGATTCTTCAGCCGATCGGGTGATGTCGTTTCTATAAATAGAGACCCTAGGTTTCCAAAAAACGGGGGAGAGTTGTTATTTTGCTGTTTTTCTCTCTCTTGATGGCTGTAATTTTCTAGATATTTGTAAGTTGTCTGATCTTTACCAAACTTTAATATAGTGTTATTTGCATTGCTCTTACTACTTTTCAATCGCCTGATCATGCTTTTAACGGTCGATTTCGATTTAGATTGCTTTTTACCTAATATGTGTGAGTAGTTCCCAAATCTGGGATTTTGGTGGAAACCCCTTCGTGGGTTCTCCCCGATGCATCCATAGGACTAGGAAATCGATAGGGATTAGAAATCTATCGGTTACGCAGGGTGTTTCATTGTCATCGACAGGAAAAAGACCGCCTTTGACCGTTGGGCCAAGGGGGAATACACTTGGCGGTTGACTCCCTAGCCATAGCTCACACCCTTAGCATAGATGTCGAATCCTAGCGCGCGGGAGTGACATGATGAGACGTTGGGAGTTATCGTTGCGAGCTTAGTTCTCCAGGAGTCGGTCAGTGTTAATGGACATGGGAATGCCCACTGACCAAACCAGGTAGTCCGGCGTATCATCCTGGGCACCGACCGGAATATCGGGCCCATGGGACGCCGGTATCACTCTTAGAGGAAACGTCTCACCATTAGACCCTGATTCCGATCGTTATGCTACCCGTAGGCCGTATTGGCGAGAATCGCACGATAGGGTGGAAACCAAAGTCCCGGGTTTCCCTTTATATCGTTTATCCCTCGCATTCTATTTCCGTGACAACCCATCTGCCGATTCGGGCTAGCTCACCCATGGGGTGAATCCGGTCCTTTCTGACACAAGCACAACCACGCCTCCCTGAGTTCGACCCCCAAGCCACTCTACAACACTGTGTGCTTGCGGTTATAAATATTTAAATCTCACGCCCCCAATCATATATTGCACACATCTGACACGCACAACGCGGGGACGTCATTCGCCCACAGGCTTATCTGTTTCCAATCGTGATAAGGGATCACCCTCTCTAGTTTGAAGAGTGCCATATTCGCTCGCAGGCTTATGCAATACATGACATGACTTGACAAGATGAGTATGGATGAGAGTTGTTGATTTTAGGGGGTCCACACGCACGCACACACAGATAAAACCTATGATGTCAGTTGTTGTTGCTGTGCCCGGACTTCGTCATCAAGTCCAGGCTATAGTGGGGTGTCCCAGACGCTATCATTTCACGTCGGGTTCTCTTGTTATTACTTGTTACTTTTTAAGGGAAACAATGGCCTAAACGTGGCCAAAACTGTGCAAGTGAACACACTTGCCTGTGGTGGCGAGTGCGTCGTCTGTCCGGAGCGTCCAGTCGAAACATTGCGTCAGCGATGGTCCATCTGAAACAGGATCAAGGCGATGTCAGATCGTACTTTTTGGTCAAACCTGTTATGGTTTGTTTCTAAATTTGGCGGGACTAACCTATCAGTCAAAAATTCACGTTTTTGATGTTTCGTTCAGTCTAGATCGACGTCTACCCTATGTGCACAGAAAATTAGACAGTTCGTCGATCTTTCCTACGGTGGGCAACATTTTACAGATACTGAAATTAACTTTAGTTCATGTTGACCAAATTTTAGATTTAGGTTTTGATGAGTTACATCGTGGGTTTTACTACTCGTTAAGGGAACCAACCTCGTGACGTCGTTCAATAAACGGAAGTCGGGTCTGAACGGCGAAGCGTCGGCGTCGTCTGGAACTCCTTGGCCATGGGTAGCATAGCAAGGCACCTTTGTACAGTGGGGTGGTGGCGTGAAATCAGCGTGCTAACAGCGATCCTCCTCCCGTTGCGGGTAGCGCAACAGATCTTCACGACAACAGCGACGTCGGCTATAAACACGTGTGAGCGGAGATGCACGTGAACTCCGAGGGTCCAAGGGAGCTGTTGGTAGATGAAGTATGATCAGTGGAAAATGCTTACCCTGGTGGGTGGCCGACGTCGTGAGCGTACGGTGGTGGGTGTCCGTGAGAAGCCGGAGAGGACAAATTCGCGCAACGTTCATTGTCGCGCGTCTCAGCAGAAATCCAGCGATGAACAACGACAACGGGGAGTTGCAGATGGTAAAGGACTTCAAGACGAAGCCAACGGTGGTGGAGTTGACACTGGGGGTGGTCGGAGGTGATCGTGAGCCGATATTGAAGTTCAGCTTCTAGATCTGTCAAAAACAGCCGATACGACGTGTTCCGACGAGGTTTCACGGAGCTACAGATGGGCTATGAGCGTGAGGGAAGTTGTAGAGCATAGAGGGGTCAAAGGGGAACAAATTCGGGGTGGTGGTCACCGGAAGCGGCAGCGGTCGATGGTCGGCCATGAACAGTTTCATGCGGCGCCTAGATATGTGGTTTTGTGGCTTGGGGAGCACTTTAGAGAGAGAAAATGGAGGAGAGAGAAGGGGGGCCGGAGGGGAGAGGTGGCCAACAGCCAGAGGAGGTCGGGGGTGGGCTAGGGTTACCGGAGAAGAAGCAAGATTTGCGTGGGAATGGGTTTTGTGTGAGGGTTGCGGCTATGGGCTGGTTTCCTTTTTGAAGATGAAGGGTTTTGATAGTTGGCCATGAGATTTTGGCTAATTGGGAGAGAGAGATAGGGATATGAGGAGTGGAAATAGGGAAAAGAGAAGGTGTGAATAGAGGCTACAATTTATTCCCATGATACATAGGAGTGAATTGAGGGAATGGTTAAGATTTGTTTTAAATTCGAAATTCAAAAAGATTATAGGCTAATCAATGGTTGAAAATTGATTAGGGGATAACTTCCACTACGGGCATCAGAAAAATAATCCGAAAATAACGGGATGATCATGAAGAAGAGAAGTATGGGGCTATAGGGTCTGATCACGTGCTACACCTACCAAAATTGTCACGCCCCGCTTCCCATTGTACTTGGGAGCGAGGACGCGACGTAGGTCCGCATGTGCTTAAAGCAAGAAGGAGGTACTTTTTCCTTTCTCTCCTCCTTGGTTTAAGCACATTACGCGTCTGTGTGATAACATCCTGCAGGTTCTTGCATGCGACTCAAAACAACACCGATAAATTTTATTTATTTACAATCTTAAATCTCAAGAGAGTTTACAACAACGAAAGAAATGAAAGAGGGTCATAAGGCCCATACAAGTCTTGAAAGAATCAACAAGTACAAGGTGATGCGAAAGCAAAACGCTCCTCAGCGAAGGAACTCAGCGGCAAGGCACTCTTGATCAACCTGCTTAGTCTCTAAGCATGCTCCTCTGCAAACCTGTCTAATACCTGACGTATATTTCACAAGACAAGGAAATATACGTCAGCGAGGGTCGCTCGGCAAGATTTAAAAGATACAAAGAAACTTGACCCTCGGCAAGGTTTTCAAAAACACTTACACGACAATATGAAAATCAAAATAGAAGTCACATTAGTTAGAGCATGGCAGTGTAAGAAACATACGAGCACTGGCAAGTGTAGTGTGCAAAACAGTGAGCAGGCGAGGTGTAGTGCACAAAGTAACGAACATGACAAGGTGTAATGTGTACAGCAATAAGCATGGCAGGTGTTGTGTGTACAGCAATAAGCATAGTAAGTGTGTGCACAGCAATAACACAGCGAGTGTGGTGTGTACAACAGTAAACATGGCAAGTGTGGTGTGTACAGCAATAAGCATGAAATGTGTAGTGTGCACGGCATTAGGCATGATATTAGTGCACGAATAAGGCAGGAGTAACTAACGGAGTACGCAATCCTCAATAGTAACAACAGGAGTAAAAGAACAGGACAATCAACCAAGTGTGCCTAGTGAAAAAGCCCAATGTCTGAGGGGGAAAAGTGACCAGCATCACACCCAAGCCAACGGGAGCTACCCGTGGCTCTCTACTCACCGACCCGGCCAGGTGTCGGTCAAGTTCACCAAGAGAGTGCAATCCAGCATTCCAGCCTCTACTACATTGAACTACCCCACCCAAGTGTTCTGTTGGACACGAGCCAGCCTAATTCATTTTACAAACACGAGCTAGTCAACTCACATGACATCACGATTTCACTATTTCGCCTCTTGGGCGCACGAATTCATAATTTCACGATTTCGAGTATTCCATTCCGTCAATAGGTTCCGTCAATACGCATTCAATCACGAATCATTCAATCAGGAGTGTACAAGCATGATGTGCAACATGACTTAAGGTAAAACTAGCATTTCATGATCTTGCATTTAAAGGTAACGATATTTAAAACAGAAAATGCACACTTGCATATCAGAATATCTTGGGTCAAAGCAATTAAAAGCAAGACAAGTAAAAAATCAACTTGCCTGATTTGACGATTTTTAGGGTGTTCATACGATCGTGAGAAGAGGCGTGAATTTATCTGTCTCGTCTCCTTCCTCCCTTCATTTCCACCTTGCTTCCTTTCTTCTCTTCTGCAGGTGGAGAGATGACCGATCGGTGGCCAAGGGAAGCTCGGCCCAGGCGGCGGCGGCGGAGAAGATTTGATCGATGGAGGGGCGCGACAGTGATTTGGGCGGAGCGGGGCTTGCGGGGAGGAGAGTAGATCTGAAGGGGGTTTGGTTGCGGGGGGGTGGCGTCTGGGTTTACCGGCGACGGGGAGGGGGAGATGACGGAGGGGGCTGTCGGAGAGGGTGGAGGCTGTCGGCGCTTCGAACAGGGGAGGGGGCGATGAGGTTTCTAGGAGGTCCGAGGGTTGGGATCGGCGGCGGGTACGGTGCTAGATCGGGAGTGAACGGAGGGGGCTGAGGCGAGGCGACTGGGATTTGGGTGGACGGAGAAAAGTCGGAGGGGTCGAGGGGGATTCGATCTGCCAGAGGTGGGGGCGATTGATCGGAGAAGGCTTCGAAGGGGGACGCGGGTCGTCGTGGTGGCGGTAGGGAGGAGATCGGAGAGGATTGTGTGGGTCCGTGGGGTTGCCGATGCCCGGAGGTGGCGACAGATGGATTCCTCTGTTCCGAACAGAGGAATGGAGACGAGACAGGGGAGGGCGGTTTGTGTTCGTGGCGGACTCACCGGCGTGCTCAAAGGGGCGGAGGGGGCTCGGTTGGTCGAACGAAAGAATGGTGCCCGGAGTTGGGTGTTAGCGGGGAGATGTGCTGTCGGGATGTTGATCGGAGGGAAGGAGGAGGAAGGGTTGGCGTCGGGGGTGTTTGCTGACGGGTGGGAGGTCGGGGCAACTCGAGGTTGCGGCTTGGGAGCTCGTCGAGTAGGGGAGGTCGGTGACGAGTTGAGGCTCGAATGTCGGCGGTGAGGGGGTCTGTGGCGAGAAGATAAATGGGTAGTGAGTTGGGTAGGACGGTGGTCGTAGGGGAGGCCACGGGCTCTCGGAGGAAGGGAACTTGGACTGGCTGTGGGTGAAGGGCCGGAGGGCGGTGGATCGGCGAGGTCCGAGGGCTCGTTGGGTTTCAAACGAAGGAGAAGTATAAGAAGGAGAGAAGAGCGGTCGTGGTGGGCGATGTGAACGTGGGGGAGGTTCGGATCCCACGCATGAGTTAGTTGGGAGCATCTCGCAGGCACGAGATCGTGGGGGAGATGGAGTTAGCGTGTGTACGGGAGAGAGGTGGAGGGTGGTTCAGTTACGAAAGACACGGAAAGAATTAGGGTATAGTCGAGATCCTCTGCCATCCAACGTGGAGGGAAAAATTAGTTAATATACGGAATTAAATAAGATTTTGGTGAGATATAATTTGTTAGAATATTAGTTATACATTTATCATTAAGGGGTGATTTGTCACGACTTGGTTACGAAAGGTATGTTGAGCTAAGATAAGTTTTGAATAATTCTTTTATGGTGATGGTAGTTGATTTGGTTACGATATTGGTTAGGGAAAAGATCAGTTTAGATTAGAGTATCCAGTTATGATTTTGAATTAATCCCTTTAATAAAGATACTCTTGATAAGATTAGATTTAGGGAAACAATCGGAATATTTGATATATTCGTTATGGTTTGGGTGATTCGTCAATATATTGGATTAGGTAAAACTAAGTCGATCACCCTGATAAAGATTGGATTTGGAGAGATCGATTTGATTAGGACATAGGATTTATTACGATCAGATCTGATTTAGAAAATTGGTGTAGTTAAAATTTGCTATGATTGGGATGATCTTACAAGATGTTTAGATCGGGATTAGATTGGATAATCGATTCGGTCAATGTATTCTTGATTCGTAAGATCGGTTTGGTCTAGATGTGATTCGATTAATACGATTTCGACCCTTGCATCCAACATCCACCACAGGTTAGAGAAGATATAACACGATCGTTAAATCGCGTGCTCGAGCTATAGACAACAACAACAACAACAAAAACAATAAGATCATAAATTACTCTAATAAATCACTTTACTAATTAAATACATATGAAATACGTATGTACAGAAACAGGCCGTTACATCCTACCCACCTTATAAAAATTCCGTCCTCGGAATTTAATAGAGCTAGCGGGAGGTGTATTGACCGACAGAATCAAGCGAGTTTTAAGAAGGCAATGATGGGGGAAAATTCAATTGGATGATGTAGAAATATGATGACATGGATATCGTGATTGGAAACAAAATAATCAATAATAAGAAATAGGATATGATTACCCAAAATGTAGAGATGACCAGAGAATAATATTGTGGGTCTACTACGGGGTACTTCTATGGTCGTCGACAAAGAAATGTAATGTCGAAAATGATTTCAAAAAATTTAAGTGTACTTATTGGGTCAACTAGTGATTAGAAACCTTAGAACTAGGATTTTTAAATGGACCAGGAAGGGTTAGAGAATCCAAGGAAAGGTGTTCCTGAGAAACAAGATTGTAATCTTACCTATGTTGTTTGAAGTATTTTGCATAAGCACGACCTGCATGGGCCACCACTAAAACCTGTCACGCTCCGCTTCCCATTGTACTTGGGAGCGAGGACGCGACGTAGGTCCGCATGTGCTTAAAGCAAGAAGGATGTACTTTTTCCTTTCTCTCCTCCTTGGTTTAAGCACATTACGCGTCTGTGTGATAACATCCTGCAGGTTCTTGCATGCGACTCAAAACAACACAGATAAATTTTATTTATTTACAATCTTAAATCTCAAGAGAGTTTACAACAACGAATGAAATGAAAGAGGGTCATAAGGCCCATACAAGTCTTGAAAGAATCAACAAGTACAAGGTGATGCGAAAGCAAAACGCTCCTCAGCGAAGGAACTCAGCGGCAAGGCACTCTTGATCAACCTGCTTAGTCTCTAAGCATGCTCCTCTGCAAACCTGTCTAATACCTGACGTATATTTCACAAGACAAGGAAATATACGTCAGCGAGGGTCGCTCGGCAAGATTTAAAAGATACAAAGAAACTTGACCCTCGGCAAGGTTTTCAAAAACACTTACACGACAATATGAAAATCAAAATAGAAGTCACATTAGTTAGAGCATGGCAGTGTAAGAAACATACGAGCACTGGCAAGTGTAGTGTGCAAAACAGTGAGCAGGCGAGGTGTAGTGCACAAAGTAACGAACATGACAAGGTGTAATGTGTACAGCAATAAGCATGGCAGGTGTTGTGTGTACAGCAATAAGCATAGTAAGTGTGTGCACAGCAATAACACAGCGAGTGTGGTGTGTACAGCAGTAAACATGGCAAGTGTGGTGTGTACAGCAATAAGCATGAAATGTGTAGTGTGCACGGCATTAGGCATGATATTAGTGCACGAATAAGGCAGGAGTAACTAACGGAGTACGCAATCCTCAATAGTAACAACGGGAGTAAAAGAACAGGACAATCAACCAAGTGTGCCTAGTGAAAAAGCCCAATGTCTGAGGGGGAAAAGTGACCAGCATCACACCCAAGCCAACGGGAGCTACCCGTGGCTCTCTACTCACCGACCCGGCCAGGTGTCGGTCAAGTTCACCACGAGAGTGCAATCCAGCATTCCAGCCTCTACTACATTGAACTACCCCACCCAAGTGTTCTGTTGGACACGAGCCAGCCTAATTCATTTTACAAACACGAGCTTGTCAACTCACATGACATCACGATTTCACTATTTCGCCTCTTGGGCGCACGAATTCATAATTTCACGATTTCGAGTATTCCATTCCGTCAATAGGTTCCGTCAATACGCATTCAATCACGAATCATTCAATCAGGAGTGTACAAGCATGATGTGCAACATGACTTAAGGTAAAACTAGCATTTCATGATCTTGCATTTAAAGGTAACGATATTTAAAACAGAAAATGCACACTTGCATATCAGAATATCTTGGGTCAAAGCAATTAAAAGCAAGACAAGTAAAAAGTCCACTTGCCTGATTTGACGATTTTTAGGGTGTTCATACGATCGTGAGAAGAGGCGTGAATTTATCTGTCTCGTTTCCTTCCTCCCTTCATTTCCACCTTGCTTCCTTTCTTCTCTTCTGCAGGTGGAGAGATGACCGATCGGCGGCCAAGGGAAGCTCGGCCCAGGCGGCGGCGGCGGAGAAGATTTAGTCGATGGAGGGGCGCGACAGTGATTTGGGCGGAGCGGGGCTTGCGGGGAGGAGAGTAGATCTGAAGGGGGTTTGGTTGCGGGGTGGCGTATGGGTTTACCGGCGACGGGGAGGGGGAGATGACAGAGGGGGCTGCCGGAGAGGGTGGAGGCTGTCGGCGCTTCGAACAGGGGAGGGGGCGATGAGGTTTCTAGGAGGGCCGAGGGTTGGGATCGGCGGCGGGTACGGTGCTAGATCGGGAGTGAACGGAGGGGGCTGAGGCGAGGCGACTGGGATTTGGGTGGCCGGAGAAAATTTGGAGGGGTCGAGGGGGATTCGATCTGCCAGAGGTGGGGGCGATTGATCGGAGAAGGCTTCGAAGGGGGACGCGGGTCGTCGTGGTGGCGGTAGGGAGGAGATCGGAGAGGATTGTGTGGGTCCGTGGGGTTGCCGATGCCCGGAGGTGGCGACAGATGGATTCCTCTGTTCCGAACAGAGGAATGGAGACGAGACAGGGGAGGGCGGTTTGTGTTCGTGGCGGACTCACCGGCGTGCTCGAAGGGGTGGAGGGGGCTCGGTTGGTCGAACGAAAGAATGGTGCCCGGAGTTGGGTGTTAGCGGGGAGATGTGCTGTCGGGATGTTGATCGGAGGGAAGGAGGAGGAAGGGTTGGCGTCGGGGGTGTTTGTTGACGGGTGGGAGGTCGGGGCAACTCAAGGTTGCGGCTTGGGAGCTCGTCGAGTAGGGGAGGTCGGTGACGAGTTGAGGCTCGAATGTCGGCGGTGAGGGGGTCTGTGGCGAGAAGATAAATGGGTAGTGAGTTGGGTAGGACGGTGGTCGTAGGGGAGGCCACGGGCTCTCGGAGGAAGGGAACTTGGACTGGCTGTGGGTGAAGGGCCGGAGGGCGGTGGATCGGCGAGGTCCGAGGGCTCGTTGGGTTTCAAACGAAGGAGAAGTATAAGAAGGAGAGAAGAGCGGTCGTGGTGGGCGATGTGAACGTGGGGGAGGTTCGGATCCCACGCATGAGTTAGTTGGGAGCATCTCGCAGGCACGAGATCGTGGGGGAGATGGAGTTAGCGTGTGTACGGGAGAGAGGTGGAGGGTGGTTCAGTTACAAAAGACACGGAAAGAATGAGGGTATAGTCGAGATCCTCTGCCATCCAACGTGGAGGGAAAAATTAGTTAATATACGGAATTAATTAAGATTTTGGTGAGATATAATTTGTTAGAATATTAGTTATACATTTATCATTAAGGGGTGATTTGTCACGACTTGGTTACGAAAGGTATGTTGAGCTAAGATAAGTTTTGAATAATTCTTTTATGGTGATGGTAGTAGATTTGGTTACGATATTGGTTAGGGAAAAGATCAGTTTAGATTAGAGTATCCAGTTATGATTTTGAATTAATCCCTTTAATAAAGATACTCTTGATAAGATTAGATTTAGGGAAACAATCGGAATATTTGATATATTCGTTATGGTTTGGGTGATTCGTCAATATATTGGATTAGGTAAAACTAAGTCGATCACCCTGATAAAGATTGGATTTGGAGAGATCGATTTGATTAGGACATAGGATTTATTACGATCAGATCTGATTTAGAAAATTGGTGTAGTTAAAATTTGCTATGATTGGGATGATCTTACAAGATGTTTAGATCGGGATTAGATTGGATAATCGATTCGGTCAATGTATTCTTGATTCGTAAGATCGGTTTGGTCTAGATGTGATTCGATTAATACGATTTCGACCCTTGCATCCAACATCCACCACAGGTTAGAGAAGATATAACACGATCATTAAATCGCGTGCTCGAGCTATAGACAACAACAACAACAACAACAACAATAAGATCATAAATTACTCTAATAAATCACTTTACTAATTAAATACATATGAAATACGTATGTACAGAAACAGGCCGTTACAAAAATTTATTGTAAAATCGGGAACTGAGTATCGAGGCCAAAAGACCAAAACGCCCTTCCATTTAAAGCTGTTTTGCGAGAAAACGAGCCGTGAAATGACGTTCCCAAAAATTACTATAAAATTCTACACTTCCATACGGTCACAACGGCATATCACATCGTATATACCGAAACCAAGAAAGAGCCAAATAAAATACGTGCATGAAAAGTACGTGCACGTAGAAAATACGAACGGCCGGAAAGCGGCCGTTACATTCTACCCACCTTAGAAATGATTCCGCCCTCGGAATCACTTATACTAATAGTAATAATATCTATATACACATATACCCATAACTCTCATATCTACATATAATGATCGCTAATCCCATACTTCAAACATCGTTCCTCAGATAATTCGTCATAACTCGTCCTCCACTGTGTAACGCTACAACTAAAACCACATCTTAGCACCTGACTATAGATCCACATTACTGTCTACAAACTAACAATCATCTCGTCCTCAATATATATTCCCCATAATTTCGGCTCATAAACCTATTCTCCTTAATCAATGAACCATCGAACCACATCTATCCTTACCTCTATCATCTAATCTCCTAATCAAACTAAATCCGTCTACCTAACCATCCATTCATCTCAACATGTCGTGTTATCTCCAAGGTCTTCTCACGTTAACTTAATAACCAAGTCTTGCCGCGCTAAATGTTCTACTCCTTCTCACGATCACCCTAACTCATACCATCCCGTCCTAGCTACTCCCATCTACCACTCGTCTAAGTTTCAGATCCGATAAGCACTCATCTCCCTGCGTATAATTTCATCCAACTAATATTCCATTGAGTCCTTCACTCATTTGTATTATAAATAAGTCTTGAACACCTCGTTCTGTTCATCCGAAAGAAATCTAATCTGATATCCTTGTGTTCAAAATCAATTAATCACCGTCACATCCTATTTCCACACGCACTATACCTACCGGCACACATAATCCTATAACAATAATAGCTAGTCCTGATAATATAACAACAATAACAATTCGAAGAGAGAAAGAAGAGAACAGAAAGTTTAAGGCCAATGACATATTTTAAAAACGTTGGAAGGAAAAAACGTGTGGGGTTGGGGTATTGGATGCGGGAAGATAGGTGGGTTGTGATCATTGTGAGCTAGTCTCAAAAATTAAAGATTTGCTTTAAAAGTAAACAAAAATTTTTGAAACATTTACATGCAGCCAAAAAAATAAGCTAAACTATAATATGACAGATCAAGTCTAAGGAATCACCTGCAATGACACCATCCACGGCCGTCATGTTATAAGCTCCACGAACAACAGTTCCTCTCTGAATAGGGGCATGTGCTCTGCCCTCAGTATGGCGACACCTCGGGCAATCTATAACGATGTGTGTGGTAGCTCCACACGCCAGACACAAACCCAGCTTCTTCCTGCAATAACTCGAATGATGCCCCGGCTTGCCACAGAAATGACATTGATCCATGGCTTGGCTCTGTGCAGGTGCTCCTGGCCTCTTGAAATGCACCGACTGAACGGGTCCTACTGCAGGCCTAGCTACTGGCCTGAACTGTTCCATCGGTCGCTTTCCTCCACCAGCAGGAGGATCAGGAAGACGCGATATGATCTCATGATTCCTGGCGGAATTCAGCACAGCTCCCATGGTCGAAAAGTATGCCGAGGACATGGAAGCCTGAATCTTTGGACGCAGCCCCTGACAAAACCGATCAGCTCGGTTCTCTTCCTTCTTCACCATATGAGGGGCAAAACGACTCAGCATCTCGAACTCCGCCTCATACTCATCGACGGTCATGTCCCCCTGCTTCAGATCCACGAATCGGCTCAAAAGTTCCATCTTTGCAGCCTTGGAAAAATACTTCTCCTTGAACATCGACCTGAAGGTCTTCCACTCCACTGGCTTTTACAGGCGCCTCTCCTCAATGCGCCACCAGTTCATAGCATTCTTGATCAGCTGCATCTTTACTATCTCAACTCTAGTATCCTCAGGGATCTTCGCAGCTACCAGCTTATCTTCTGTGCTCTGGATCCACTCATCAGCACTTAATGGTCCTTCCTTCCCAGAAAATGTCTTCGGCTGAAGTTCATTGAACTGCTTCACTCCAGGAGCAGCTCGTAGTGCTGGCGGAGGCGGTGGAGCAGCCGGAGCAGCCCGATGTGTCTGCTTAAACAACTGACACTGAACCTCTAACGTCTCTTTCATAATGCCCAGAAATTGGCAAAACTCGTCACTTCATCCATCCATATCTCCGTCAGAAGAGGGACCGGCACGGGTATTACGACTCCTGCTATCCTATTGACAGGGAAAACCCAATTTAGACTCGTACATGTTAAATTGGATATATTAAATGAAGGTTGTACTCTTATTGTTCCGAACTTTTTGCATGACCTACATGGGCCACCACTAAAACCTATCACACCCCGCTTCCCAAACCGACGGAAGCAAAACGTGACTAAGGCCCGCTTGGGCAGGAGCTGTGAAGCTCAGACCCAATAAGCGTCTGTATGGATACCATCAAAATTTTCAGGTCCTTGCATTTATAAAATTCGGAACAACAGAAAGTAGAGAGAGGAGCTTGCATTCATTAATATTAATAGATAATATCCAGAGAGTACAAAAGTCTAAAAAGGAGCCCAGCATGGCTACAACGCAGAAAAAGGAAACTAATGGTGCTATGCACCCAACCTAAAACAGAAAGCAAAATGGTGCTACGCACCCAACTAGAAAGTGACTGAACCTCCAAAGTCAGCAACAGAGGAACCTCTAAGACTGGTCCTCACTCGGGTCGTACTCCTGATCAGCAACGTGCTCCTGCTCTAAGTCCTCTGGTACCGGCTCCGGATCTACTAACCCTGTCTCGGTATCTGACGTACAAACACCAAGAGAAAGTGGTTGTACGTCAGGCGAAGTCTACAAGTAAACGTGAGAAGACTCCACTACAAGGTGTATAACATTTTAGAGTTGACATTTTAAAAGTTGTTTACATGATGATGATGCAACAGCATGACAGATATGTATATGTACAAGAAAGTAAAGAACAACACTGAAAAGTAAACGTGACAGGCAATAGCCATAGCGTGTGCTACTGGCTACAAGACTTGACGAGACGAGACACGACAAGACAAGACAAGTGTGTGACACGAAGGGTTCACGCCTTACGGTTCGAGGGGGATCAAACCCTCTCCCCGTGCGCACGCTCCACCCTACCCCAGCCCAAGTGCACAAGACAAGACATGACAGTGGATCACTCACTTGCTCGGTAAGTGCCCTATTCGCCCGCAGCCTTATGTATTGTGACAAGGGTTCACTCTCCCTAGCTTGGAGAGTACCCTATTCACCCGCATGCTTATCCATTACCAATCGTGACAAGGGATCACTCTGTCCAGGTTGAAGAGTGCCCTATTCACCTGCAGGCTTATCCGTTTCCAATCGTGAAAAGGGATCACCCTCTCTAGTTTGAAGAGTGCCATATTCACCTGCAGGCTTATGCAATACATGACATGACATGACAAGATGAGTATGGATGAGAGTTGTTGATTCTAGGGGCTCCACACGCACGCACACACAGATAAAACCTATGATGTCAGTTTTTGTTACTGTGCCCGGACTTCGTCATCAAGTCCAGGCTGTAGTGGGGTGTCCCAGACGCTATCATTTCACGTCTGGTTCTCTTGTTATTACTTGTTACTGTTTAAGGGAAACAATGGACTACCGAAACTGTGCAAGTGAACACACTTGCCTGCGGTGGCGAGTGCGTCGTCTGTCCGGAGCGTCCCGTCGAAGCGTCGCCTCGGCGATGGTCCATCTGAAACAGGATCACGGCGATGTCAGATCGCACTTTTTGGTCAAACGTATTATGGTTTGTTTCTAAATTTGGTGGGACTAACCTATCAGTCAAAAAGTCACGTTTTTGATGTTTCATTCAGTCTAGATCGACGTTTACCCTATGTGCACAGAAAATTAATCCGTTCGTCGATCTTTCCTACTGTGAAAAATATTTTACAGTGCTAAAATTAAATTTAGTTCACGTTGACCAAATTTTAGATTTAGTTTTTGATGAGTTACAGTGTGGGTTTTACTACTCGTTAGGGGAACCAACCTTGTGACGTCGTTCAATAAGCGGAAGTCGGGTCTGAACGGTGAAGCATCGACGTCGTCTGAAACTCCTTGGCCGTGGGTAGCATAGTAAGGCACCTCTGGACAGTGGGGTGGTGGCGCAAAATTAGCGAGCTAACAGCGATCCTCCTCCCGTCGTGGGTAGTGCAACGGATCTTCACGACAACGGTGACGTCGGCTAAAAACACGTGTGTCTGACGACGCACATGAACTTCGAGGGTCCAAGGGGCTGTTGGTAGATGAAGTAGGATCAGTGGAAGATGCTTGGTTGGGTGGGTGGCCGACGACGTGAGCGTACGGTGGTGGGTGGCTGTGAGAAGCCGAAGAGGACAGATTCGCGCAACGTTCGTTGTCGCACGTCTCAGCGGAAATCCAGCGATGAACAGCGACAATGGAAAGTTGCAAAAGGTAAAGGACTTCAAGACGAAGACAAGATGGTGGAGTTGACATCGGGGGTGGTCGGAGGTGATCGTGAGCCGACGTTGAAGTTCAGCTTCCAGATCTGTCAAAAACAGCCGATACGGCGTGTTCCGACGAGGTTTCACGGAGCTACAGGTGGGCTATGAGAAGAAAGGGGGTGAAATAGGGCTCAAGGGGGCGACGATCGCCGTCGATCAACGTCGAAGAAGGCATCGAAGATCGTCTGAGGTGACTCTGTCGTCGATCTGGCCGGGGCTACTCGGGCGCGGCGAGGGGCGGCTCGAGCGAGTCAGAGAGGGGAGCTCGAGGGCTTGGTGGAATTGGGGATTTGGGTTTCTCGAATCGCAGCGACGGTTTGGGCGAGTGAGATTTAGGATTAAATAGGATCATACTGACTTAAGTCACTCGGTCGAGTGACGATCGTCACTCGGCCGAGTGGCCCAATCTTAAAATTTTTGAATTTTGGCGCTTCGACTGAGTCGAGTGACTCGGCCGAGTGGTTCGGGTCACTCGGGTGAGTGACAAGTTCCACTCGGTCGAGTGGCAAATAGAAACAGAGTGTTAATTTTTCGAGTTTCTGCTATAGTCTCCTACAAGGTCGAGTATAAATAGTAACCCGGTAGAGTGAACTAATCTACTCGGCCGAGTAAACAGGCCTCACAGAGCATTTTTAGAGCTATTTGACCAAGAATTCACTCGGCCGAGTGGCATATAATTTTCAGAGAGGGGGTTTGAGGCTTTCCTGTATAGTATCCCACTCGGTCGAGTGAGATCTTCACTTGGCAGAGTGAGAATATCACTCGGCCGAGTGGGCTGCTCTTTTCAGCTCCAAACTCGCTGTTTTCTTTCAACTGCTGTTTCTTCCTCTCCCGTCAGTTTCTTCCTTTCTTTGACATTTAAGCACGTCCCTAGAGATTCTCTTCATCGCCATGGCTACCCTTCATGGGATGGTTTCCCCATATCTTCTTCTTGCAATGAAAAACGTTGCCCGTTGTCAGATTTATTAGACTCTTGACTCTCTAAACTTTAAAAATTTAAAATGAAAATAAAAACTAAAATTCAACTAAAAGAACTAAGATAGAACGTCGGGTTTCCTCCCAATAAGCGCTCATTTAAGGTCTTGAGCTCCACCCCTTAAGATTTCTTTGTTTAGCGCGTAATGTTCGACGCATAGGAGATGCGCATGTCAAACTTCTCGTGGAGGCCGTAAGGGTTCAGATGTTGTGCTTCGTCTTGCTTGGCCTCCTTAAAGCATGCTTCCTCTATAATGGTATTGAGGGATGACTCCCCCAAGCTTTTATTCTTGGCTTCCTTTGGATTTCCCGGTGGTGAAGATGTGTTCGCCGATGGCTCTTTCTTTCTTTGCTTCACCATAGAGAGCTTGCAGAGCTCTCTAATCCTTACGACATTAGCATTGTTCTCCTCTTCATCGGTGAGAGGATCCGGTGTATCTCCAATTGGAGCACCATTTTCAGAAATTGGCACTCCATCAAGACTATCCACGTGCAAAGCTCCAATGGCATGTGGCATGGTTTCATCGATGACGTCGTCAAGGAGGTCCACATAGTCGCCTTCCTCCAGCGAGGATCTATTCTTCATGGCTCGTGGGAGGTGGAGCTCGACTTCAATATTACCAACGTTGAGTGACAACGTTCCCTCCCTCACCTTAACAATAACTCCAGCTATAGCTAAGAAGGGGCGCCCAAGTATAAGAGATGTATCACCCTCTTCTTTCATATCCATGATGACAAAGTCATATGGTATGCATAGTCCTCCCGGTATTTGCAATGGCACGTTCTCGGTGATCCCCACCGGCCTAGTAATCCGCCCATCGACGAGTTGAATCTTCATATCCCTGGCCTTGAGGTTGGTCCCCGTATTGAGCTTCTTGAACATTGTAAGAGGCATGAGGCTCACGCTCGCACCCAAATCTACCAAATCTTTTTGTAGGGGGGCTCCACCAAGAGTGCATGGAATCCTAAAACTTCTAGGATCCTTTAGCTTCTTTGGCAACTTTTCTTCATTAATGAACCAAGTACCTTGTTCGGTGAGCATGATCTTCTCTGTTCTATTTCTTCCCGTGATCAGATCTTTGAGAAACTTTGCATATATTGGAATTTTAATAATTGCATCAAGGAACAGGATGTTCAAGCTAATACCTCTCAAATACTCCAGAAATTTGGCTAACTTCTTCTCCAATTTGGCCTTTGCCAACCGTTGAGGAAATGGTACCGGTGGCGTACATGTTCGCTCCTTCTGAGGCTCATCAATTTCAGATTTTTCTTCATTGTTTGTTGTCGCCGTGGGCTTCTTCTCTTCATTACTTCCCTCTTTCTCAACCGGGGCTTCATCCCTTAAGCTTCTAGTTTGTACCATGATGGGAGTGGTGTTCTTTCTGCCTCTATCAGTAACCGCCACCACTGCATTGATGTGGCCGGTGTTGCTCCTAGGATTTGGCTCCGGTTGTGCCGGCAATTGATGTTGGACCTTATTAAGCAAGGTAATCTGTTCCACCAATTGCGCCACGATTGTGTTGAGGCTATCTTGGCCCGTCGTCAAATTGGCATTGATCTTCTTTTGCTCGGCCATAAATTCTACAACTCTAGTCTCATGCTCTGACCTCTGTGGTGCCAGCGGTGGATTTTGGGGCCTCCATCCTTGATTGAATCCGGGGGTCTATAAGGCCCCAGTTGTTGCATATGCTGGAATTGTTGTTGTTGTGACGACCTTTGCTGGTATGGTTATTGTTGAGGTGGCGACCGAGCTTGTTGTTGTGGTGGTGGTTGTTGAGGAGGGGTTAAAGCTCTACTGTTGTTAGCATATGAAAATCCGGGGTGACTCTTCCATACCGGATTCACCCAAGCTCCATTATTAGCTCCACCTTGAACATACTGAACTTGCTCCATAACTTCCTCACTAGCCTCGTCGCCAACATATATAACTTGGCCTTGCCAATCATTAGGTGTAGATGCGTCAGGTGCAACATGAGGCTCGCATATCTACTTCTCAAGTCTCTCTACCACTCTAGATAGAGAGTCAAACTTCGTCGCTAACTCCGCCACTGCCTTTGCTTCGTAGATGATTGTCGGCTTCACGGATGATGATGTTTGGCCCCGCTCATCAGCCCACTGCTGATTGTTAGAGGCCATCTCCTCTAATAACGTCGTAGCATCCTCTGGCGTGTTTGACAATATAGGTCCATTGGTGGTGCCATCGATGATCATCTTTGTATCCGCCCTCAAGCCATTGTAAAAACTGTGCATGAGCTCCCAATCATCGATGCTATGGTTGGGGCATTGGTGTTGTAGATCTTTGAATCGCTCCCACACCTTATATAAAGATTCTTGGGACCCCTCCTTAAAAGACATCAAGGAATTTCTTATCTTCACTGTCTTCGACAGCATATAGAACTTGTTGACGAATGCGCTTGCCAGCTTGTCCCAAGTAGTGAAGGTGCCATGTGTTTGCGTCCTCAACCAATATCGAGCTTTATCTCGGAGAGTGAAGGGGAAAATGCGCAGACGGATGTCATCCTATGGTACATTGGGGATATGAAAAGTGGCGTACTTCGCCAAGAACATCTGGAGATGGTAATGCAGATTTTCATGCACATTTCCATGGAAGGGGTCTTGTTGCATCAGCACAATAAGCCCCGTCTTCAGCTCGAAATTCTTATCTGGCGGCAACTCCGGCATGAGTATGGAAGATATAGTAGCCGAGCTATTTGGAGTAAGCCTATCACAGATGGAAATATACCTAACGGGCCTTTGGTGAACATTCTCCTCCGCCATTTGATCTTCCTCTAGAATTTGTCTCTTTTCTGCTCTTAATCTCATTGCCATGCGCTCGATCTCGGGATCAAATAATATATCCTCCTCAGTCGCCCTCGATCGTGTGTACATGCACAGAAAAAGAGATTAGTGTTAGCACAATAGAAGAATAAAAAGGAAATAAAGAAAATGAAAATGAAATAGCTAAGTAAAGATGTAGAAAACCGTAGCCTCCCCAGCAACGGCGCTAAAAACTTGGTCGTCCCGGAATACAACTCCGGAAACAATGTAGTTTTACCGCAAGTGCACGGTCTAGTGGCAAGCGGGTGTCGATCACGGGGAGGAACTAATTATAGTAATCTATATGATTTACTAAGTTATTGGTGAAAAATTAATTTTGAAAGAGTTGGCATCACAATCGTTCAAGCATCGATGTAAATTCAATATATAAAGATGTCTATGGCTTGGAAATCCCCACTATAGATATCAAGTAATCAATGCAAATTATGAATCTTAATATTTCTAAACTTGGGTTTAAGGTGAACTTGTCGTAATCAAATAGAGAACCAATGCACGCTCTCTCGCTACGCAAGTCTATAACAATCTAAACTAGAGTCTGTCGCGCGTGCAAGCCTAGTTCAAAATGCTAGCATTAAGATCGAAAATTATATCCAATCTCAACTCAAGCTCACTCTCGCGCAACTTAAGTTCGGATCTAGATCGTGATAGTTCGTACTCGTTTTACCATCGTGCAAATGAATATAAGAATAGAAATATAATAAAGATGCTAGCTTTGGTCGCTCTCGTGCACCAAATCTAGTGAATCACGATTATAGATCTAAATCGAATATCTAGGGCTTTCCATAAATCAAGATCCTCTCTCGAGCTCTCAAGATCTAATGGAAATCCCTAACTATTCGTAGTAATCCAATCACAATCTCACCCTTTAACAAGTTTAGCAACATGGAAATCCAACAAATATCACAAATCTTACTTTAGATCCATATGGTTCATCCCTTTGCCCTAGAACAATGGAATTACTCACAAATCATCATGAAAATCACAAGAGAAATAAGATTGACAAGAGAATTCATTGCAAAATTCAGATCTAAGAAGAGATGTATCATAAAAATGTAAACTTGCAAGAGTTTAAGATATACCAATGTCGATTACAAGCTTCAATAATAAAATCAAGATCCAAGTCTTTAATCTCTGGTCAAAAGAAATCTCTGAACTAAAACGAAAACCTTGAAAATAAAAGTATGGAGGCTCTCCTTGGGCTGCCTCTAGATATGGCTATTTATATGTGCCCAAAAAGATGCACAAATCCTGACAATTCTGCCCCTGGTCGGCCTCAAACCTTTGTCTGCAATCTGGACTGACGGCGCCACTCGGCCGAGTGAACAGCTCACTCGGTCGAGCGAGAAATCCGTTTTGGAATTGGAATATCAGTGTTCTGGGCTTATCAGACTACTCGGCCGAGTAGTCTGCTCACTCGATCGTGTGAAGTTTCTACTTGGTCGAGTGGAGTCTTCTGCAGATCCTTCGAAAAACAGAGAAGTGTCAAAGATTTTCTTCAAAAAAATTTGGTCCACTCGGTCGAGTGGAATACTCACTCGATCGAGTGAATATTCCCACTCGACCGAGTACATTTCAGCTCTAAATTAGGCTTGATTGGTCGTATCAGCTTCAGTCGGTCGAGTGAGCCGCTTCACTCGATCGAGTGAGCCGCTTCACTCGATCGAGTAGCCTGTAAATCTTATCAAAACTCCTTCTTCTTGCTTCCTCGTCGATTACTTCGCCTCTATTCCTCTTCTACTCATCCTCCAGTGCCGTTAGCTCTCCGATATCGTCATCAATGATGCTCCGGGACGTGTGTATGTGCGCATGGCTCCAACTCGCTCTCGATTGCTCCATTTCTCCTGAAATCAGACGAAATCAAGAAAAAATAAAACTGTATTGCGAAATCGTCGTATAATCATGAAAATCGCGATATGAGCAATCGAAATGGCATGCAAAAATGTAGAAATAAAGTATGAAATATGAGCCTATCACTTGACGTAGTGATATGATTAAATTCTCTTATCCAACTAAATTAAATGACTTAGTTTTTCTAACTATATCAAGTCTATTACGTTCAAAATCCTTTTAAGGATTATCCGTAGCTGTAACGACTCGCTCTCATGGGGCCATTACTTATTTGATTACATTTGCAGGTCTGCAGATCACCAGTGAAAACAATATATCCACGATGCAGAGAAGTACACAAATACTCAAATAGTGTCCATTTTATTGCAATCCATATTACACAACCAGGACATATGAAAGAAAAGAAGTATAGCGGAAAATACATACCTCTAACTCTAAAATCTGTAGCCTCTGAAACGAATTCTGTTTCTGCCAACTTAGGAACATCTACCTCAACATATACATCGTCTGCGGTGCCACGAAGATGGAACCGTATGTAAGTCATAACAATTCTAGCAATAGAAATAAAGTAGTGCAAAAGTATGGAACAGACTATAGTAAATAATTAAAGATGATCATGCAAGTGCAACAAGTAAGGTAAGAGCAGACATGCATGCAAGTGCGATAAGCGATGTAAAAGGTGACTGTACAAGTGCGAAAAGTAACGTACAAGAGCAACAACTGTGGTATGTCATGTTCGATATAGTTGTAGGAAGATATATGCCCATAAGGCAATTTATCTTGATTATACGTCTTGTTCATACCGTATATGGTACGTATTATTCTAAGTATAAAATCATTTGTATTAATATACTTAGATAATATCCATAGACTTATAGTTAGGCCCTTACATATCTAGATGAGATCTCGATTATGAGTAAGTAAGAGACCGAATAGAAACGTAAGTCTAAAACTGTTCGTGATCATAGATGTGTCGAGAACTGGATATCGACACATCGGATAGATAACTGTGTCTTTGTCTTACCTTCAGGTAATGATGATCTCATAGTCATTCGACTTGGTGAAGTCGGAGACGAGACACAGGTGCTCATTGGAGAATGAGTTCACTGAACGACCAAGTTAGCGTTATTAAATGGTTAACTTTAATGATCTGTCTTTAATAACTCTAGGGTGATGATAGGTTAGTTGATCCTTAAGACCTGAAGTCATCTGTACAAACCTGTGAGCGGACGGTATAGCTTAGACCCATGATCTAGCTTCGAGGACCAGTCCTGCTGAAAGATCTTAGGTTGGGCTGCACCTGAAGCTCCCAAGGTGAGTAAGTGACTAAGATGGGATTCGTCACTTCCATTAAAGGGAAGTTAGTGTTATAGGCTCAGTACGGTCTTTATGTTAATCCTCGGCCGGGGTACGTTGCAAGTAGTACAACGTGTATACAATAAAGACCGTCGTATACTGACCAATGTTGTCTAATAGGGTTGACAGTAAACCATACCCTAGGCCAACAATAACACAGTCTTGACGAAGAGATTTTAGCTAACGGAATTCATCACTGACACAGCCAATGCAAACCCTATGATACTTTTCTCAAGGGTCGATCACGTTATGATGACTCTGAAACAGGGACGACAGCTACTGCTCGTAGTGACCGTCGTCTAGGGGTTTCGAGCCCCAACCTGTAGTAAGGTCAGGCTGTAGGGTCTCACACCGAGGAGTGTTCGTGTCTAAGTAATAGGAATATAGAATAGAGAGAAATGTCATTTGATGATATTCACAAGTTAAGTTGTGAAAGTTAGTCGCATTATCAATAGGGACACAACGTTGCATTAGATGCTAACTTTAACTAAACGTGTTGTAAATAGTTACGACGAATTTGGTAGGAAAAAACTTGTTGGAAAGGGTTACCTGGATGACAGGATCGTCCCGGTCTAAGCACAGGTTTAAACCGCGTCCAAATCGGAGCTCAAACGAGCCCAGAAACGCAGAAAGAGTTCAAGGGGAAGTGGGTTAGACCCACTGGGCCAAAAGGCCCATGTGCAAAGGCAAAACGGGCGACGCCCGCTGGCTGCAACGGGCGCACGCCCGTTGCACAGCGGGCGCGGCCCGCTGCAGCAGCGGGCGTGGCCCGCTGTGTGCAGCGGGCGGGCGCCCGCTGCATCAGCGGGCGTGGCCCGCTGCACAGCGGGCCGGCGCCCGCTGATGCAGCGGGCACGGCCCGCTGCACGTAGTGGGCCAGCGCCCGCTGCAAGCGGGCGCGGCCCACTGCACAGCGGGCCCGCGCCCGCTTGTGCAGCGGGCGCCCGCCCGCTGCAGCAGCGGGCGGGCGGCCCGCCCTTGCTCCCTTGGGCGGGCGCGCCCGCTAAGCCTAGTGGGCGCGCCCGCAACTTAAGTCAAAATTAGGGTTTTGAAACCCCTAATGACGGCTACGAATTTTGTGAAAATTGCTAAACTTTGAGCAATTGTTTGAGGGGTCAAACGAAGTCGAAATTCGTCACCGTCAGTTCCTACGCGATCACCATTCCAAGCTTTTCTGATTGATAGCTTGTTTGGTGTCTGAAGTTTAGTATGTGAGGAGAATTAATTCGTTAAAGTTTGACTTTGTGAAAGGCTAACTTTAAAGTTGAAATTAAGCCAAATGGCTTAATTGAATTTTTCTCTTCATGGGAATTGTCCCACATTGCCCGCAACGAGAAGTTGAGTGCTCACTCCCTATATAAATAGGGGTGCACTCTCCTCGTTGAAAAACACACCAGTCAACGATCGGGTAGCTCCAGATTTTAGAGCAAGCTCGATCCGCGACTACTCTCTCTCTCTCTATTATCCTATTCTCCGGAGTAGTCCTAGCACGACTACGATGGGGGTTTGGATCTGATCCGGACGTCTAAGACGTGGGTTCTTCTCAAGTGAAACTTTCTACCGCGTGTGATCGGCTCGGAGGCGAAAGCAGCTCGGGCGGATCGGTGCGAGGGTGCGAGGCGGCTCAGGGAGATCGGGTCAAACGCGGCTCGGCTACGAGGAGCTTCTCAAGACGGTGCGGTACATCTTGCCTGCTCTAGGGTCAAGATTCCGGGTATGTGGTTAAGCGTTTTCTAGTGTTTTTAATTAGTCGCTTTAGTGTAGATCCTTCTTGGGGTGGTCAGACCCACTCCAAGTCGGCATAGATCGGGCTAGGTTCTGGCTCCCCAGAGCCTAGCTAAATAGTTTAGCTAGTGTAGAAATTTGATTTCTGGTTTTTCCCGCTGCGCTTTTGTGCCTCCGTGGTCCGTCCGACTTAGCACGGATACAGATCCAAGCTCTGGGGGTCCGCCAAAACCCCAACAGTGGTATCAGAGCCACGGTTATGCTATAGATCTACTATAGCGACTTTTTAATTGTTAAAAAAATGCTTAGCTTTCATATGCAAAACTTTTTAGCTTTATGTTAAATTAGTTTTGAAAATATTTTTGTGTTTCAAAAATTAATTTTTCAACACTGAAATTTATTTTAATTTTGGGACAAATTATTTTTATGCGATAAATCTAAAAAGTAGTCTCCTTTGTTTTAAATACTTTATAAAATTTTTATGAGACATTAAAAATTTTAAAAGAGTGTTTAAAGTTTATGTAAACTTTAGAAAAATTTTATTTTTTGAAATTTAAGAATTTTTCTTTAGTTACATAAAGTTAGAGATCTTTAAAACTTTATTTGAAAGCTTCTAAAAGGATTTCTAAAAGTTTTAAAAGAGTATTAAAATTTTTTTAAAATATGTAAATAATAGAAATGTTTTATTTTCATGAGATGAAACATAAATTAATTTCTTTTATTACATAGATGTTTCTAAAATTATTTTGTGACATTTTAATTTTAGAAATAAGGTTAAAAATTTTAAAGGCCTAGGTTTAAAATTATTAGATAATTTTGTACGACCTAGTTTTATGCGATAAAATATTTTATGAAGGCTTTAAAATTTTTAATCTTTAATTTTAAGTGTTAAGATTTAGATTTGCATGTTTGTATTATATAGATAATTTTTAAACTTGCAAATACATTTTACATGTCACTAAAAATGAAACTTTCTTTTATGCGGATAAAGTTAGTTGCTTCATTTCATGTTGAATAATGTATTCACAAACCTTGTTAGGTTAGTCATTAAACCATGATAGTGACATGATATGTTTGATAAAACAAAACAACATCGAACCTAATACCAGATTAGGGTAGTCCTTTTGTTTTGTAAATCATTTCATTAAAAC
The DNA here is from genome assembly GCA_030789695.1 of Scilla litardierei. Taxonomy (NCBI): domain Eukaryota; kingdom Viridiplantae; phylum Streptophyta; class Magnoliopsida; order Asparagales; family Asparagaceae; genus Scilla; species Scilla litardierei. Next base: position 91,222,037 of record CM061142.1, read on the forward strand.
GTTCAATTAAATGATTTTCATAAAAAGACCAAGTTGAATTGTTTTATTAAAATCCTAATTAGATTGGGGTAGTAAGTTGAACGAAGAACCTTATAGTTGATATGGACTTAATAAAAGATGTTCAACCAATCTGAAAAATTTTGAATTTTAGGGTCAACTAGTTGATAAGTATTAACTAGTTCTCTTAATTAAAAGCCATTTAGTTGTTTGGAAAACATAAGATTGATGACAACTCCTTCAATGGATCATGATGTCGGTCAATGTGCTTGGCTAAAGTTTTTGGACCAACCTAGCTAGACTGTGTAACAAGTGGTCCTGGCTTAGTCAATTCCCTGGCCGCGTCCGCTGGACCGCAAGGAGTCGATTCATGAATATGTAAGTCCATCGACTATACCTAAGTCAATACGATAATAATCTTGTTCAAGATAAATCGTAGCCCTCCTTGTTTTAGGAGTTGGCAACTGTAAGAAACATGTTCCGGTTGTTGAGCTACACTCAAGCCGTGACATGTCAATCTTATAGAAACCGATTTCTTGATTGACATCTTAACCTGACTGAAACCGTTGTCTCATCCCTCGAGCTTCGGCGTAAGTCTAACCAAGAATGTAGTCTAAGACCTGACCCAAACCGGCGCGTCGTGTATACACCGAGCAAAGGGGCAAGTCAGGCTAGACACGAAAACAAGGGTCCGACTAGGCTAGCCATTGTGATCCGGTTGAGCACACTCATGATCACAAATGACTAGGGGTAAAAATCGATAGGGAATCATAGTAAATATGATTGACGACGAGTTCGTCTACCGACTGCAGAGTCGGACAACTTGTTGAGATACACTCAAGGTTGTCAGACTCAGGGTAGTCGGATCCCTCTCTCACAAATGTTATTTTATAATAAATTGTTTATTATTATGGCTTTAAATAAATTTAGTGGGAGAATATAGTTTTATTAAAACCATTAAAACTATACTACGAACATATACTAACTAAAGTATCTATAAAATGCAGAATGGACTCAGGTCTAAAATACATGGTAGAAAAGAACGTGCTGGATGGAACCAACTACAAAGACTGGCTTAGGAACATTAAGTTGGTCCTTTCCCTAGCTGGGATTGGTTACATATTATTCGAGGACGCTCCGGATAAGCCCGATGAGGATTCGACCCACGAAGAGAAAGAAGCCTTCAAGTTGTACCAGAGGGATGCAGAGAAGGCAAGATGCCTTACTCTAGCTTCGATGACCAACGAACTGCAAAGGAAGCATGAACATATGGATGTTCAGAGCATACTCCTTAATGCACAAGAGTTGTATGGCAAGCGATCCAGAGCTGCCAAGTTCGAAGCTACTAGCAACCTCTGGGGCACGAAGATGACGACAGGACCCGTACAAGATCATGTTATCAAGATGAAAGATGATCGTGTACGTAGAGGACGCCGCCCAGTTAGGATTTGTCCTGGACAATGAGATGTCCACAGACATTATCCTAAAGTCTTTAACTCCCGAGTTCAAGCCCTTTATAATTGGCTTTATAATGAACAGCCTTGAGACGGATCTTCCTGGTCTCCTCAATATGCTCCGGCAGTTTGAGGAGATTGAGAAGAAGCCGACTGCACTGGTTGTTGGCTCTGCTACTTCCGACCAGCCGAAAGGCAAAGGGAAGAAGAGGCAGGTCCCACAACCTGCGAAGGCTAAGAATGGGAAGAAGAAGAACAAAGGGGCCCCGTCGAAATCTGAGTGCTTCCATTGCCACAAGATTGGCCACTGGAAGAGGAACTGCAAGATCTATCTTGCAGAGAAGAAGAAAGGGCATACTGATGCCTCTACCTCAGGTACAAATTAAAATTCAATTAAATGCAATTATTTCCATTCATATAGTGTGAGACACTTATAGACATCTGTGTACTGTATACAGGTGGCTGATAAGAACTGGAGATTGGAGAAGTACGGAGATCGGTCGGCAATCAAAGCAACAGTTGCTGCTGGGACCGCTCAAAGACTTCTGGAGACGACGATCGTGATGAAGATGATATTTTTATTATTTGAATAAAATGTATCATCTTTAAGGATCGAAAACGATGAATGAGTGCTTTGCACTCAAAATTTATTTTTGATAAACAAATTTAGGTTCTTTTAATGAACCCGTTGTTTTGGAATGGATGTCTCGTTTGTTGCAATTGAAATTGAATTGGCTTAAATTCTGTGGATGTGGCTTTTCTGTGATGGTTGCGTATATTTTCGAATAATGGTGTATAGCTTCGATAATATTGATTTTGGAGCTGACTAAATGTTAGAAGTCAATCAGTAGTTAAGTGTATGTTCCAGGGGGCGTATAAATTGTGTGCGATCACAATAATACGCATATCAAGATTATTTCTTAATTATCTGCATTTAGTTTTTAAAAGAGTTAATACTAAATGTGGTTAAAGGAATAAGTACAGTGTAGGACGTTTTGATTGAACGAGTCAATGTCAAGTTTCCTTAAAACGATCTTGACTTGACTCATTCGTCAAACCGAATCTGACACTTGTACATTCCATCTGAGGCACTTACCAAATGGTTATTTTTGCACATAAATCTAAATATGATTTAGATATTATGTTGAAGAAATTTGACCATGTAATTCTTAAAGTCAGTGGGATCAAGTTAATATACTTAGTTCCGTTTTTCGGACTAAGTAAAAAGGATTTTTCACTTTAATGAATCTTCTATATAAATCATTAAGTCAAAATTGTTTTGATTTAATCGTATATATATAGAGACTTAGGGTGTCAAATATGTACTTGACATATTGACACAATAAAGTGGAGTGAGCCAGAACTGACTTACGGAAATGTTAGACCAAACATCTAAATCGTATAAGCTAACTGTTAGCTATACGAAGTTAGGAAAATTGATCCAGATCATTTTTTCAAAGGATCAACCCTGTGTGATCAAGAGATGTAATTTCAATCCATTAAAATTCGTTGTAGATACTTATTAGTAGAACCATTCTTTGGTTTGCCATATCAAATGTCAAAGTGACTGATATGCTATAACGGCATGAGATACCGAGATAAATAGCCTAAGTGCAAGTGGGAGATGTTGGAAGATATATGCCCATAAGGCAATTTATCTTGATTATACGTCTTGTTCATACCGTATATGGTACGTATTATTCTAAGTATAAAATCATTTGTATTAATATACTTAGATAATATCCATAGACTTATAGTTAGGCCCTTACATATCTAGATGAGATCTCGATTATGAGTAAGTAAGAGACCGAATAGAAACGTAAGTCTAAAACGGTTCGTGATAGTAGATGTGTCGAGAACTGGATATCGACACATCGGATAGATCACTGTGTCTTCGTCTTACCTTCGGGTAATGATGATCTCATAGTCATTCGACTTGGTGAAGTCGGAGACGAGACACAGGTGCTCATTGGAGAATGAGTTCACTGAACGACCAAGTTAGAGTTATTAAATGGTTAACTTTAATGATCTGTCTTTAATAACTCTAGGGTGATGATAGGTTAGTTGATCCTTAAGACCTGAAGTCATCTGTACAAACCTGTGAGCGGACGGTATAGCTTAGACCCATGATCTAGCTTCGAGGACCAGTCCTGCTGAAAGATCTTAGGTTGGGCTGCACCTGAAGCTCCCAAGGTGAGTAAGTGACTAAGATGGGATTCGTCACTTCCATTAAAGGGAAGTTAGTGTTATAGGCTCAGTACGGTCTTTATGTTAATCCTCGGCCGGGGTATGTTGCAAGTAGTACAACGTGTATACAATAAAGACCGCCGTATACTGACCAATGTTGTCTAATAGGGTTGACAGTAAACCATACCCTAGGCCAACAATAACACAGTCTTGACGAAGGGATTTTAGCTAACGGAATTCATCACTGACACAGCCAATGCAAACCCTATGATACTTTTCTCAAGGGTCGATCACGTTATGATGACTCTGAAACAGGGACGACAGCTACTGCTCGTAGTGACCGTCGTCTAGGGGTTTTGTCACGCCCCGCTTCCCAAAAATATGGAGGCGAAGCGTGAGAAGGTCCGCTCAGACTTGAAGCTACAAAGCTGCAAGTCCGATAAGCGTCAATCAAATTAAAACTGCAGGTCCTTGCAACGCGAACGAAACAAAGATAATAATAATGAAATGAGACAAAAGAATAATATCAGAATATCCATAAATATAAATTCCAACAACGCAGAAAAGCCACCAGGCTAAAAGAAAAAGAGACTAAAGGCCCAAACATGGCCAACAAAAGTACAAAGTACAAACGACGGTGCTACGCACCAATAACTAACAAAAGGCCTAAAACAAAATAAAGCTCAACAAAGACTCAAAGAATGGTCACCGATGTCCACCAAAATCCTCCTGTGCAATCATGGACTTAGACTCAGCGTCAGCAAAACATCACGTACTCAGCAACGGTCTCTGGCTCAGGTCTAACATGTGACACCCAAAAGAGCAAGGGGCACATGTCAGCAAGTCTACGAGAGACTTGTGCAAGGAAACTGAAAGTAGGTAAAAGTAAAGCAACCTAGCAGTTCTAGCATGAATGCGATGACATGGCAGTTAAAGTATGAGTGCAACAGGTAAGGTAAAGTAAAGTAAAGTACGAGCATGGCATTTAAACATGGCATGGATGACAAGTATAGCATGAATCATTCACAAGACAAGTACAAGACTAGACAAGTAAGCACCTCGTGCACAGGGATTTCGTCTTTTGGCTAGAGGGCTGATCAGGCCACTCCTGAGCTCAAGTAACCGTTTATCCCTACCCCTCCACGTGTGTCGAGCCAGGGCCTTACCCCCGAACTAGGAATGCTCGCTTCTGGATCACGAGCCATGAAGTGTTTTTAACAAGTATGGCATAGGGGTGCACCTACCCGGTCCAGGGAACCCGGGCATTGGCTTTTGACCAACACATGAGGCCCGTTTCCCCCGGAAGTAGTTTTCAAGGAGTACAAGTATTGTAGCGTGTGCTACGAATGCAACAATCAACTGGGATGACAAGTAGGATGCAAATGCATGACAGTTAAAAGTGCGTACAGGTAAGGAAAGTAAACGTGACAGTTTAGTATGCATGAACAACAAGTTTAAAGAGTTGGATCTAGCTTCGTTGTCAAGCTAGATCAATTAGGTGACGGATCTAGTTTCGTTGTCAAACTAGATCAAGTAGGCGTCTAGCCAGCTATCATTTCACTGACTAGTCTCTTTTACGCTAAAAACAAGTAAGTGGCCTAAAAACATGGCCCTACACAAGAGTTGGCAAGTTTCACTTGCCTGCAAGTACAACGTCTGAGCACACCGTCCAAGAGAGTCCAAAATCACAATTATCCTACGTGCACAAGTCCACCGGCCTAAAGTCCATATTATTAATCTTGATTAGTGAATTTAAAACATTTAAAATACTTTAAAAATACTGATTTTAGTCTTGATTAGCATGCATTGGGTTGGGGTCCTAGGGGTGCAAAGCGTTACCTCAACACGACGCGAAAGCTACACCGGCGTCGGGTAGCGACGCCGGGGGTTGGAATAAGAGAACGCGCTCCAAGTCCTGATTCCAATATATATTCCTCGCTGGAAAATTCAGAGCATCAACCGAGGCGACGATTCCAGATTCCAAAGCTCGTACATGCGACGATGGGCTACGACGTGCGACGTCGTCGTACGCGGCAAGTCGTCGAAGAGAACGCACCTAGGTGGGGCCCACAGTAGTCCTAGGGACCTTTGGGGGACCCACAATACCTCTGGAGAGCTTGGGGGGCCCACGGTGGCAAGCGGTGCGACGGGTGCGGGGTTGCGACGTTTGCTCTCGGTCGTACTCAGCCAAATGCGGGGATCTCCATCGGTCGTTGCGGGGGAACGGGCTTGGTGTAGCGCTTGGGGTGTGCAGCAGTGCGGCGGGGCCTTGGTGCGGGGGTTTGGTCGGTCGCTGCGGGCGATCGGGTCGGTCGCTGCGGGCGACAAAGCGTTGCAACGTTGCAAGTGTTGCAACGTTGCGGGCTTCGGCGATGGCGGGCGGGCGCCTCGGTCAGGCACTAGCGGATGCAGGGCGACAAGGCGGGCGCTGAGCGGGGCTTGCAATGGTGCAGAGATGCGGCTGTGAGCGGGGGCGGCCATCGGTCTGACCGAGAGAACTCCTCGGTCGGACACAGCTAAAGCGGGGCGATGGCCGTGCAAGCGAGCGGAGCGGGGGAGCGGGCATTGGCAGTGGTCGGTGCGGTAGATTTGGGCCCGTTCTCTCGGTCTGAGCGGGGGAAGTTCGTCGCAACGTTGCGACGAATCGTCGCAACGTCAATTTTGGGTTTTGGGAGCGGCTAGGGTTATTTTCTTGTGAAAATAGGTCTTCCTAGGGGTTGTTTATATAGTGTAGATGGGTTGACTTGGTCTAGGGCTAAATCTAATAGGATTTGAAGTTTAAACTAATTCAAAATTTGAAATTCAACTTCTCCAACTCACCCAAGGATTTGACTTGGTCCAAATGAGCTGGAAATTGGCTCAAAAATTCTTTAAAACGTTTTAAACTCAAATAAATTTTATTTGGCCGAAATTAATATAAAAATTAATTATTAAAAATATTATAAAACTTGTTAAAAATATAAAAGTGGTCAAATAAACTCCAAAAATTATAAAATAAATATCGGGGTGATCGTGATGACGAATGTGAGCTAACTAAGAAGACGGATCTCAAATTCGACGTCGGATGACGAAACTAAAAATAGAAACGTCTCCTGTCAAGAGTGAAAATCGTCACGTCTCATCGAGTGAGTTTAAATTGTGGAAAAACGACTCGAGAAGTGTCGTTCCAAGATAGTGCCACTATTTAATACTCTCAGAGACGTTCACAACGGCATATCACACGAAAGTGTTCACAAACAAACAAAGTCTAAAACAAACACGTGCACGGACAAAAGCACGTGCACGAACAACGTACCACGAAAAGTGGTCGTTACAGGTTTCGAGCCCCAACCTGTAGTAAGGTCAGGCTGTAGGGTCTCACACCGAGGAGTGTTCGTATCTTAGTAATAGGAATATAGAATAGAGAGAAATGTCATTTGATGATATTCACAAGTTAAGTTGTGAAAGTTAGTCGCATTAGCAATAGGGACACAACGTTGCATTAGATGCTAACTTTAACTAAACGTGTTGTAAATTAGTTACGACGAATTTGGTAGGAACAAACTTGTTGGAAAGGGTTACCTGGATGACGGGATCGTCCCGGTCTAAACACAGGTTCAAACCGCGTCCAAATCGGAGCTCAAACGAGCCCAGAAACGCAGAGAGAGTTCAAGGGGAAGTGGGTTAGACCCACTGGGCCAAAAGGCCCATGTGCAAAGGCAAAATGGGCGACGCCCGCTGGCTGCAACGGGCACACACCCGTTGCACAGCGGGCGCGGCCCGCTGCAGCAGCGGGCGTGGCCCGCTGTGTGAAGCGGGCGGGCGCCCGCTGCATCAGCGGGCGTGGCCCGCTGCACAGCGGGCCAGCGCCCGCTGATGCAGCGGGCACGGCCTGCTGCACGTAGCGGGCCAGCGCCCGCTGCAAGCGGGCGCGGCCCGCTGATGCAGCGGGCGCCCGCCCGCTGCAGCAGCGGGCGGGCGGCCCGCCCTTGCTCCCTTGGGCGGGCGCGCCCGCTAAGCCTAGTGGGCGCGCCCGCAACTTAAGTCAAAATTAGGGTTTTGAAACCCCTAATGACGGCTACGAATTTTGTGAAAATTGCTAAACTTTGAGCAATTGTTTGAGGGGTCAAACGAAGTCGAAATTCGTCACCGTCAGTTCCTACGCGATCACCATTCCAAGCTTTTCTGATTGATAGCTTGTTTGGTGTCTGAAGTTTAGTATGTGAGGAGAATTAATTCGTTAAAGTTTGACTTTGTGAAAGGCTAACTTTAAAGTTGAAATTAAGCCAAATGGCTTAATTGAATTTTTCTCTTCATGGGAATTGTCCCACATTGCCCGCAACGAGAAGTTGAGTGCTCACTCCCTATATAAATAGGGGTGCACTCTCCTCGTTGAAAAACACACCAGTCAACGATCGGGTAGCTCCAGATTTTAGAGCAAGCTCGATCCGCGACTAATCTCTCTCTCTATTATCCTATTCTCCGGAGTAGTCCTAGCACGACTACGAAGGGGGTTTGGATCTGATCCGGACGTCTAAGACGCGGGTTCTTCTCAAGTGAAACTTTCTACCGCGTGTGATCGGCTCGGAGGCGAAAGCAGCTCGGGCGGATCGGTGCGAGGGTGCGAGGCGGCTCAGGGAGATCGGGTCAAACGCGGCTCGGCTACGAGGAGCTTCTCAAGACAGTGCGGTATATCTTGACTGCCCCAGGGCCAAGATTCCGGGTATGTTGTTAAGCGTTTTCTAGTGTTTTTAATTAGTCGCTTTAGTGTATATCCTTCTTGGGGTGGTCAGACCCACTCCAAGTCAGCATAGATCGGGCTAGGTTATGGCTCCCCAGAGCCTAGCTAAATAGTTTAGCTAGTGTAGAAATTTGATTTCTGGTTTTTTCCGCTGCGCTTTTGTGCCTCCGTGGTCCGTCCGACTTAGGACGGATACGGATCCAAGCTCTGGGGGTCCGCCAAAACCCCAACAATAGTAACAACATTTTAACCAGCATGTAGTGTGGTAACAATAGTAAGACAAGCAGGTAGATGCAGTAACAATAAAACGACTAGTAAGCAGTAGTAAAGCTAAAAACTACGTGACTTATACAGAGAAGTATAGTATGCGACCATTGAGTCCATCTCCTGCCATGGGGGCGCTTACCCAGGCGGATCTCACTTTACTTTAGGCGGTAGTTCATTTTAGACGGTCGGTACGGTACGATGCAATGTGAAGATGGCTTGCGGTCGCTCCCAAACTTTCTCTAATATAAGTTACCCCAAAACCTAGTGTAGTGCCAATTATCACAAGTATGCAAGGATAGTTCAGCATTATGTTGTCATTCGATCACTATTTTTCAACACGGTATGTCAATCAGTCTCGTTATTCCAACATGTCATTTCATATAACATTTCATGTGATGATTCAGCACGTTATTTCCATAGCAATCAATGAATAGTATATGACATGCATTAGGCAATGTGTGAGCAATCGTGTAACTAGTGTATCAATATTACAAACATCAGAATGTGGTAGGCAAGGGTGAACGAGACAAGGAAGTTATCAAAGTGAAATACGCGTTTACGTGTGATGAAAGGTTGAAGTAACTTATTTAAATGTCTTTAAAACCAAAGGTTACAAACTAATGATAATTGGAAATCTAACACTGATCCATGCATACACGTCTAGTCAGGTTTGGTCAAACAAGTCACTATTCCTGCAAGCAGGGTGATCCAAACTTTGGCGTAAACGATCTTAGACACCGGGTGGTACCAATGTTAAGATTGCAAATGATCACGTTTGTTCTATCGATTAAGTTAACGAATAGTATTGTAGTTCCCTATTTAGATCAATACGACTATGATAGTTAAACCAGGACCACTATTGACTTTCTTATTGAAAACCAGAATGTTAAGAAACCCATTTTAGATTGACTGGAGAAAGCAAAGCGGATGCTTAAACATTTGAGGATAAGGATAAGTCCAACAAACATGGATTACAAAATTGTTGGTTTAAGTGAACCATCGTTCTGCAGTTGATTAGTTTCCTATTTATTTAGGTCTCAAGTCGTTTGTTGAAGTCAATAGCCGTTCTGAGGCTATATGTGATATCCTACGTTCATACTAGTACAATATATAAATTTCTAAAGTTAGAATTAGAGTGACTTACTGATTTTAAAGTCATTGTAGTAAGTCGGGGCAAGAGCCAGAGCTTCCAAGGATGCTGGTGCACAATAATCGGTACCTGTATTCACAAGAATTCATTGGTTATAAGTCGTACCATTTTTCCTCTATTTATCTCGGCCGTTCTTTATTTTCTAATAGCTTGAAAAGGTGTCAAAATACGTTATAAAATTTTGGATAGGCTAGATATGAGGAATATAATTTTATCTAAGAAGAAAATATTTTTCTGAAGCTCCTAGGTATTTTTTATAATTTTTAAAAGCTTAAAATCAATTTAAAAACTAATTTTCTAAATTAAATTTTAATTATCGTAATTGTTCGAAGATTTATTTAGAAAAATATACACGTCAGAAATCTTCATATGATAGGTCAAAATGTTCGTCTCGACTAGTAGAACACTAAGATATTTTTGTTTTCGAAAAATACACGTATTTTTAAATGATACAAATTTTAAAATAAATTTAGAATTAATCACTTAAATATTTGAAAAATAATTTTTAAAAATATAAGTCTCAGATTGGGATGATCGTCTACGCGTTGTACGTGACGCGCTGGATTTTATGGCCCTTTCCGTGTATTTTTCTGATCATCATAGGATTTATTATCAATTATTATAAATAATTGTATATACGTAAATACGTATATAATACATATTTTTATTAATTACTCATCCTTCTCTTCACGTGAGCATGCGGCGCAAGCTGGGGGTTCCTTCGACGACGGGGCTGTGGGCGTCGCCGGCGGGAGGTGGCGACGGCGGAGGGGAGCGACGACGGCTACAAACGGCGACGAGGCACTGGGGGCTAACAGAGGTAGCACGGGGCATTTTTGGGTGGCAGAGGAAGATGTGGCTCGAGCTGGCTAATCTGGTGATCGACGGAGGGCGGAGCGACGCCTGCAATCGGGCGGCGTTGTACATGGCGAAGTATTGCTTGGGAGGAGCACGACAGCATGGATGATCTCGGGGGGGGTGGAGAGAGATGATCAGAGGAGGTGGTGGGGCTTTGCCGACAGTCGGTGAGGAACGGTGCACGGGGAGCTGGGCGGTGGCAATGTGCGAAAGGGTCTTGGGTGGGGGGGTTGTTGGGGGTATGAGCGGCGTTTTGGCGACGGCGCTGCGGTGAACATGGCTGAGCAACGACGAGGGAGTTGGGTAGCTGGAGTGGAGGTGGTGGCAAGGGGTTCCTCGTCGGAGCTCGGGGTAAGAAAGGAGGTGGGCAAAGCGATAGAGGGAAGGCCATGTAGTGGAGGAGTTGGGGTCGAAGACGGGGGGAAGAGATGTTGGATCAGTCGGAGTCTCGGGGGGGCTCGAGTTTGGGTTGTTGACGAGTGGTGTGGGCAAACGGTGGGTCGTCTACGAGTGGAGAAGGGTGGAGTGGGGGCTGGGGTCTTTTGTTGGGTCGCCTGAGCTCGTCCGAATGAAGGAGGAGGGTGATGCCACTGAGGGCGGTCGACAGCAAGAGGGCGCGAGGAGGCCGCGACAACGAGATGAATGGTGGAGTTTGCCACGGGTTTGCCTATAAACGAGAGGAAGGGGAAGGGTTCGTTTGTGGTGGAGATGAACGAGAGATGTGAGAGTTTAAATAGGATTTAAATTATTAAGTATCAATTAATGATGTATTAAATGGGGTTTTGACTAAGGGTTAGGGGGAATGAATCTGGCTTATAGGGTGATAAACGTGTATCCACGTTTAAATTGTTGGAGGGAGGTTAATGTTAAAATTTAATTAGCAATGTAATTAGTAAAAAGGGTAAGTAGTAAAATAATTAAATATTGAAAATTACGATTTTGCCTCTGAGCCTAAACGTCTTCGAATAATTACAAAAATTATACTACAGGTTCGTATCGTCATAAGGATCAGGAAAATGAAGTCCATTTTCAAATTTGGGTGATGAAAAATAGAAAAAAATTCATTTACTCAATTTGAAATCGTTTGAAATTGTTTTCGTTACGGAAAAATGTGCACGACAAAAACATGCCGTTACATTCTACCATCCTTACAAAAATTTCGTCCTCAGAATTTAAAAAATCGATCATTGCCTAAGCAATAAAATGATCAATGAGAAGGCTTGATGAATGATAATGCTATAGGAAAATAAGTTGTTAATAGCATGAAATATAATGTGATTTCATAGCATCAAGAAAATAAGAGATGTTATATATGAATACATACTATTGACATCACCATAGCTTCCGTAACTAGTCCTGAAACCTAGTATCATCACAATAGTTACCCCGACTTCTCAAGTAGCCAAAATTAATACGAGATAATGGCATCACATAAAAATGAGGGCTATTATGATGACAACATCTATTCGAACTTGGAACGTGAGATGATATGCTAGTGGCAAGCTAGATAAATCACATCAAAAGGGTGTTCATAAAGTTTAAAGCTTATACTCCTGCTAATTGTGATTAACAGGGCCTAGCCAAGGATGTGATTTATAAGATAGCATACAAAGGGGGGTATCAACTAATCCGTTTGCATTCGTGCTGTTACACCTAACTAGCCAAGCACCAATGCCATCAATTCCCATAACACCCAACACCAAGCCAATATCCCGATCAACACCAAAAATCATATACAAGGCCAACTTTCAAGGGCCATACTTATCTCTATAACTCCTTCTAGCAATTCCTATAATAGCCAACAACAAGCCAACACCAAAACCATCTTCCAAATCCAAGCACAAGGCCGACATCCAAACTCAACACCTAAGGCCAACGGCATGCCAATACTCATCCCCAATGATACCCCTTGCTAACACCATTGGTTGAGATCCATCGTTAGCATCATTAACCCTAAGCAAGTTAACAACCAAGAACCCACCGTCCAATAAACACGAAGGAAGAAACCGAAGTGGGACACCAATAGGGACAAGACCTAAGGCAAGGAGCTCGAAAGAAACCCAAGAATCACAACTTCCTAAGATCTCAACCACACGGCGACATCGAGGGCGGTGATGAGGGTAGTCGCTAAGCCCAAAAATCCCAAAAATCCAAGACGTCGGAGGGCCAGCAGCGGTTGTCGATCCATGTCATGCGACGGCTGCGATTGGTCGACGTGGCGGGTGTCACCAAAGTAGGGTGGGGGTAGCGGAACTTCAGGTGAGGCCAGAGGAGCTTGAGGTGAGATGGGTTGGTCTCGTTGGAAGAGAGGCAAGGTGGAGGAGTGGATGCTGACACGACGTAGGGGAAACCACAGGATGAGAGGATTAAATGGGTGTCGAAGTCATCGATAGGGTAGGTTAGGGTAGGCCGGGACTCGAGGAGAGAATGCGAACAAAAGGAAATGAAGAGGGGGAAGACAGTGGGCAGAAAAAGGATCCAACCATGGGAAATCAGGTACAGGATGGAAGCAGCGGATAGAATAAGAATACAAGTTCAAGAAAGACGATAAAATAGTAGCTGACTACGTTTTACCCGTCTCGGTTTGGTTCTCTCAATCCTCTAGCACTATCCTCAAGTTCTTGGTATACTTTTGAGTATCCATTGAAGAGGACTACCATGAATATATCCAAGCACTCGTAGAATGATTACGAAACTCGTGAATACCAGCGGTGTGTTGACCACACCAATGACATCATCAAGTATTCGTAACGAATATACTTGGTCTTGGAAGTAGTCTTCGAGACGTTAACTTTCAACTGGTACTATCTTCTCCTTTAACTTTGCTTGATCCGTCAAGTTGATCGAAATATTGCCAGTGTGAGGAAGACGCCGTTCACTCTTCATAATCATCTCATTCAGTGACCAATAGTCGATACTTTTGTACCGAGATCCATTCTTCCAAGAGCACTCCAATGTTAGGTCGCATCCATTCATTTCACAATAAAACATCCAACCGAGCTTTAAGCTTAGGTGGCATTGTGCGCAAAATGCCTTCGATACTGGTCGAGTGTTTGACACCAGATCAAATAAGAACTCGAGGACGTGATCCAAAATAATCATAGGAGACCATTCAGAAATACGTCTATGAGTTCTCGAATTTTTTAGCTTTCCTTGGCTCAACTTCCATCGCAGTTGTCACTGCCTCCATAAGTCTAGCCTGATCATCATGGGTCCTTCTGATATGCTCCCATTGACGAGCTCGAACTTCTGGTGATCGAAAATTCGAACACAACCCTTCTTACAAAATGATGTTGTCACGCCCCGCTTCCCATTACACTTGGGAGCGAGGACACAAGCGAGTCTGCATGTGCTTAAAGCAAAGAGAAGTACTTTTTTCTTTCTTCTTTGACTTAAGCACAATAATCGTCTGTGTATTAAGCTTAGCAGATTCTTGCTTGCAAACATCAGAACAATAAAGAATGTCATCATTACATTTCAACATCCAGAGTACATGTACACAAAGGAATTAATGCGTAGCATGGCCATTACAAACAGTTACACAAAGTGGAATTACACCTGAATAAAATACAACAAAAATATTAGATTTATCGCTACACTGCAAAGCTGTCGTTCATCAGCAGTGGATCTCAACGTCCTGATACTCATGGTTAACTAGTTCAGCCTCAGGGTATGCTCCTCTACAAAATCTGGCTCAGAACCTGACGTATATTTCACAAGATAACAACATGGAAATATACATCAGCGAGGGTCGCTCGGCAAGTTTTAAAACGTTAAGAAAATGGACACTTGGCAAGGGATTAATAATAATATGAGTTTAGTTTGAAAGGCTTTTGAAGATGAGCAACACAACAAGACTACAATGATGAAAAGTATGACAGCGTAAGAAAACGTGCGAGCATAGCAGAGTGTAGAGTGCGAAGTAATGAGCATGACAAGTGTAGTGTGCTAAGTAGTGAACATGGCTAGTGTTGTATGCGGAGTAATGATCATGGCAAGGTGTGGTGTGTAATGCAGTGAGCAGGCAAATTGTAGTGTGCGATACAACGCATAGTAAGCATGGCAAGAAAAGTTAGCATGTTACACAATTTATAATAGCAACAGCAGGGGTAAAATAGTGCATCATTCGATCTCCTATCTAGTGACAAGCCCATTGTCCGAGGACGAAAGAAACTACAATTACACCAATGCTAATAGGAGCTACCAGTGGCTCTGTACTCACCGACCCCATTCGGGCGACGGTCGAATTTACCGGTGGGGTGAAATCTAGCATTTCGCACTCTACTACAATAGACTACCCCACCCAAAGTGTCAATATGTGTCTGTTCAGTTAAATGCATGCCACATGGCCCAATATCTCGTAATTGCCCAGGGGGCTTAATGTTCTGTATATGCCCCGAGGGCCCAATGTCACAATTTAGGGTGGACACTCCACAAATAATGGTACAACAATCAAGGAGAGCATTTTATGTACATGACGATAAAATTTTGATAGTACAAGCAACCAACATATTGCTAGGTTCATTAAATTCAAGCAACATACTTTTAAAAATTGTTATTTGCAACGTTTAGTAATCCCAATCACAAAATTTGAGCCGTATAGTTTAAAACTTGTGGGTGATAAATACTTGTCTGACTGAGCCGATTTAGGTGTCTGGCGATAGCGACGAGGCGTAATTTATCCACATCATGGGTTCCCATATTAAACTAAAAACTTTAAACTAAATCAAATATTAAAATTAATACATATAACTATATATACTTGTGACTATATATGTACTGCCACTAAATATGTATATACAAAATATGTCTACTAAATATGTATATACTATATATGTATATACTTGTGACCACACTACTAAATATATTTTACTGTTCTATGTAATATAACCCTTTTTAATATACAACTATTAACATAATACTACTGTTCATAGCTTATAATATTAAACTCACAAGTTGTAGTATGTCGCTGTTGCGTGTGTAGGCGGAGCGCCGGACGGTGGTCTGAATGACGACAGGGTAGCGACGTCGGAGGTGGTTGTCGATGATCCAAGCGACTGTACGGCGGTGGTGAACGGAAAGCTGCGGTGGCATCAGCGCTGTGGCTGTGTCAGCACTGCAGCGAACGGTGGTGAGTTCGGTGGTGGTTTGTGGGAAGGAGGAAGGCACTGCTGGAGTAGTCTGAGAGGGAGAGAGAGAGAGAGTGTGTGTGTGAGGCACTGCAATTCGGTGGCGGCTGGTGGGAGGGAATTGGCGATGGCCGCAATGTCAGGTAGCGGGATAAAGTGGGCTGTTTACGGGGTGGAGGTGGTGAGGTGTGGCGTCGAACTGGAGGGCACCGCTGGAGCTTGTGGAGGCCTGAAGGAGGGAGGGGAGTGATGACGCTGGGGGAGAGGAGTGGTGACGTTTAGTCTGTGGGAAGTGGTGGAGGTGAAAGGTGGTGGGAGCATCTGGGATGCCGGCGTTGTCATGAGGTCAAAGGGAGCTGGGGTTTGAGAGGGGTCACCGAAGTGGGTTACGGAGGGAGGCGATGCGATGGACATCGGAGCTGTGGAGAAATGAGGGGGCGGTGTCGGCGTTGGGAGCATCGGGGCTGATGGTTTACTGGAGGGGAGTCTGTGGTGTTGGGTCGTCGGAGGTGTTTAGGGGAGGAAGGCAACGTGCATGCTTAGGGCATGCAGTCGATGGTGAAGGAGGGGCTGTATGGGGTTTGGAGGGTTGTGGAGGGTTCAGTGGTCATCGTAGGAGAGATGAGCGATGACGGGGACACGGCGTGGGTTGCAAAAATGGAGAGGGGTGATGCGGTTCGAAAGGCTCGCCGTGGGGGAGTCAAAAGATGACGTTGAGCGTTCGTCGGAGTTTGGTGGTTTGGGTTGCGGGTAAAGAGAAGGATTGCTGGGGTTTGTGTTTGAAAGGGAAGCTGTACAGTTTGCATGGCCATTTGAAGGGATGAGGGCAGCGAGCTTGCATGCGGGGGTTGAGATTCGGAGATCATGACGTGGGGAGCAAATCACGTGGGTTGTTGATCACTCCATATTTTAAACCTTTTTTCTGCATGTTTGCATGTCGTTTTGATTGCCCATATCGCGTTTTTCACGATTATTCGACAATATTGCGATGCTTTTCACTATTTCTTGTTTTTGTCGTATTTCAGGAAATATGGAGGGATCTGGAGAGAATTTGAGATCAAAGGATTTGCACACGATTAGAAGTGTCACTCACGGCTCATTCGAGGACTTATCAGCGATAGAGGATGAGCGGAAGAAGAAGGAAATCAATAGGCGCGATGAGGAGGCGAAAAGAAGGAAGAATAAGCTCAACAGCACACCACTCGGCCGAGTAGACCACTCACTCGGCGGAGCAAGAAGCCCTACTCGGCCGAATAGAACGGATATGCACACGAAGTTTTCAGCGTATCTCGGCCGAACAAAGGAAGCCCACTCGGCCGAGTGAGAAAGTTCACTCACCCGAGTGGTACAGGGAATTTCGTCCAGAGAAAGACCTAAGTTACTGGAATTTTCAGAGATCCTGAGGAGGCCCACTCGGCCGAGCATGAATGCTCACTCGGTCGAGTGAAGAAGTCCACTCGGTCGAGCCACCCTCCGAAGACAGACCTTGAAAACCCCGAAGTTACTGTTTTTCTACAGGGTTTGTCACTCGGCCGAGTGATAAGGGTCACCCGGTCGAGTGACCCTCTCCGCCTGCTGTTAGGGTTGCGATTTCTGGGCTGCGCAGGGGCAGTTTGGTCACGATTTTTCGGACGATTTTAGAGGGTATTAAAACCCTGTTTTTTCCCTAGTTTAGGAGAGACTTGAACTATATTTTTAGACTTTCTTTTAGGATTTTGACGTCTACTCTTTTGTGAATTCTTAGCTGTAGATCGTTGGCATCAACATTGGTTTGTCTATTCCTATTAAAAACTCAATTTTTATGCATTATTTCTCTTTTGCAATGAATTGTGCCGTGATTATTGTTATTATTTCTTAGATTTGCATGATGTCTAGTGAGTAGTGCCGTCGTTCTAGGGCATGGGTATGAACCCTATAGACCATATCTCTGAATTGTGATGAATTTGTTGATTTGTTGCTAGAATTGATTAGGGTTAGGTTGTGATTGATTGATTACGGGTAGCTAGGAATTCATATCGATTGGGATTTGTAAGAGATTGGATCCCAATTGATAGGAAGGCCTAGATATTCGATTTAGATTGACAATTGAATTTCTCTAGATTTGGTTTGCAAGAGATTGGACCAAAGTTAGGATTTTTAATTTTGAATCTATACTAATATTCGTTTGTAAGAGATTGGACGAATAAGAACTATCATAATCTAGGTCGTAGCTCGAGTTTGCACGAGAGTGGGTTTGAGATACGATTGAACAAAGATGTCGTTCTTCACGCTAGCGGCTTAGGTTAGGGTTTGCACGAGAGTGGTCTGGTGACCAGTCCTAGACTCACCGGGAGTCTTTTTAGTTGTCACTTTTTAGTAGTTGCTGTTAGCTCTCGGTGCGTAGCACCTGACTCTCTTTACTTTTGTTTCGGCCATGCTTCAGGCCTATTGTTCAGACTTGTACTTTTGTGACTTTTCTGTGATGTTAGAATAATTTCTGGATTTTGTTGGCGGATGTTCTTTTGTGTGCTTATTATCATTGTTGTTGTTTCGTCTCTAAGCAAGGACCTGCCATTTGAATTTTTACAGACGCTTATCAGACTACAGCTTCACAGCTCCACGTCTGAGTGGACCTCCTCACGTCTCGCCTTCCATACTTGGGAAGCGGAGCGTGACAGGTTTTGTTGGTGGCCCATGCAGTTCCTCTTTGCATCTGCGAAATATCGAAACAACAATAATGATAACAACATCCATTTAAATATTCGGAACATTCAAGTCATGAATTGAGTCTAACCTGAAGGTTTCCCTTGTCTTAGATGGTAGGAAGACATAGGTAGACGTCCAGGTTTGATAGCCATGTGCTTCTGTGAGATTTAGTTGTACTCGTTGATCGCGCCCCGGAAGCACACCCGGGACGGGACTCGCTAGTCTTACCGCAAGCGCACGGTGTAGCGGCGAGCAGGTATCGAACACGAGGAGGGCAAATGACAATGTCTTCTTCAATTCACCTGGCTATAAGAACAGTCGAGAAATATTCGCAATAAAGCGGTCACAGTCGTTCAACTATATAAAGAAAATATCAAATCAATAAAAACGCCTAGGGATAGGGAATCCCCGCTACGTACCGTATCTCAACATTTTGATTTGTAGGTTTCATAATTGCTAGACTTGAAATTCAGGTGAACTAGTCGCAACTAAATGTAGAACCAAGCTCACGCTCTCGCGCTATTGTCGGTCTATAGCAAACCTAGGGTAGGGTCCAATCTTTTGCAAACCTTAATCTAAACAAGCTAGCGTGAAGAACAACATCATCGTTCAATCGTATCTCGAGCCCACTCTCGTGCAAACTCGAGCTACGACATAGGTTGGGATAGTTCCTACCCGCCTAATCTCTTGCAAACGGGTATTGGTATAGAATTACAATCGAAAATCCTAGTAATGGTCCAATCTCTTGCAACCCAATCTTAGAGAACTCTAATTGTAACCCAATTCGAATTTCTAGGGCTTCCTATCGATTTGGGCTCCAATCTCTTACAAATCCCAATCGGTATGCCTAGCTATTCGTATTAAATCAATCCCAAACTAACCATAATTAATTCTAGTAAGAATTTCACCAATTCATCACAAATTAGAAATAGGGTTCGTAGGGTTCATCCCTACGCCCTAAGACGATAAAACTACTCACTAATCATAATGCAAATCATTAGAAATTCAATAGAAATATCAATAGAATTCATTGCAATAAACAATATATCAATAAAAATGAGATTTTTGATAGAAAGAGATACAAACCAATGAAGATTCAAGAGCATCCAACAAAATAACACTTTAATCTCTCTCCAAAGAACCAAACCTAATCTCCTAAAAAGTATTCTAAAAAGGCTGCAAAAAGTTATGAAAAGCTCTCCTGAACTAGGTTTAAAACAGAGGTTAAATACCCCCAAAAATCGTCCAGAATTTCGTGACCAAAAAGCCCCTGCGCAGCTTGAAAATCGCACTTTACGCTACAGGCAGCGCGGCTCACTCGGTCGAGTGACAAATGTCACTCGGCCGAGTGACGGACCCTGACGGATTCCAGAGAACTGGGAAGTTTGGGGGTCGGCTCCTCGGGAGTCACTCGGCCGAGTGACTTTCTTCACTCAGCCGATGAGAATTCTTCACTCGGTCGAGTCGGAACTCGGAGCTGACTGACGGATTACAGTAAGTTCGTGTTTTCTTCTGCCGTTGTTCTGATGCCACTCGGGCGAGTGTTGTCTCCGTGCTCGGTCGAGTGGGCTGGCGATGCTCGGCCGAGTACACGCTGATATGGAGTCTGTTTGCGTATCCGATCTGGCCGGCCGAGCGGGCTTCTTTGCTCGGCCGAGTGATTCCTTCACTCGGCTGAGTGGCATGCTGAAAATGCCCAATCTTCGTCTTTTCGCTTCCTCGTCGCTCCTACGACGTTCTTTCTTCTTCCACTCCTCTTCCTTCGCCGAATATCCCTCAAAAGAGTCATGGGTGACACTCCGGAGTGGGTGTATCTCAGAATCACTCCAAATCGCTCCAAATATCCTGAAATACGACAAAAACAATAAATCGTGAAAAGCATCGCAATATTGTCGAATAATCGTGAAAAACACGATTTGAGCGATTAAAATGACATGCAAACATGCAGAAAAAAGATGTAAAATATGGAGTGATCAAAATCCCCCAAGCTTACCTCTTACTCGTCCTCGAGGAAGATGAGTAAAAAGCGAACCCGGTGGATAAAGATAATGGAAACGAAGAAAATACGGAAAACGAAAAATGAAAACAGAAAGCGGAGAGGGAAGTTGCTAGATCATTTTTCTCAGGACGTGGGTTTTGCTTACTCATATAGCACACATCGAATATAAAACACATATCAAAGACTTTTATCTCGATATCATAGTATAATGGTGCATTTGAAATAGAAAACCCAAGAATATCAATATAGCATGAAAAATGGAATAATTCTAGGATTAACATCGTCTGAAGCATCTAAAGAGGTATACAAAATCGTAGATCACACTTTTCAATTGAATGCTTTCTATAAGGAGTATAAGATGTTGGACGCAACGATCTAGGATCTCTTTGTTTGATGATGACAAACGTGTCGTGATAACTAATGTGTGTGCTAGTTTGTTTCAGGATTGGCGAAACAATATATCTTCACCTTTTGGCGGAATTGCTATTCGTATAGCATATTGGGAGAGAGGGAGTGTGTGTGCACAAAGAAGATTTGACTTGGTCAATGTGGAGAGAGATGGAATCTACTTGGGATGTGGTCAAATCAATTAGAGATTTATTTCAAATCTCATATTCAATTTGAATTGCAAATCAAATCCCATATTGATTGGGTCAAATCCCTAAGCGGTTGGCACAACCCTATTACCCTTGTCCTATAAATACCAATCTTCTAGGGTTAAATTTTTTCCACTGCTTAAACAATTTTTTAAAGAGGGAGCCAAAGTTTTTTAGTGCCGAATTCAAAGAGGCCTTTTTTAATAATAAACAAATTTTTGAGGAAAGGGGATTCTTTGATTGCATTTTTCTTTTGAAAAGCTTTTCACGCATGATATCTCCAATTCTCCTCTCCTCTTACAAACCTTTTCTCAAGGCTCTTAGAATATTGGGTTAACATATTTTTTTATGCTTGAAATTTTACCTAGCAGCCGAATTGTTTTGTTCTCTAATTATTTGTGATGGCTTGCAGGCACATGTTTATTAATTAATATTTTATTATTACTTTTACCCTTGTTTTCTTTGTACAGGCCGAAACAAATTGAACCCTTAATTCAATTAGCAGCAAAAGCCTAGCCGCCACATCTTATATATATATATAAATCAAAAGAGCCCCAAGAAAACAGCTGCTCTCCTTCAATTCTCCAGGAGCCGAAACCCTACAAGCCAAAATTATAAAAGCTCTGTTTTTTTACGAGCGCCGCACAACAACAATCAGAAGGAAGGCGTAGTTCTTGGAATTGAGAAAAGGGATCAGCCGTAACTCATCAAAGCTAAGTCTTCTCTCCATTGTTTTTTTAATCCCCAAGGGCCACTATTTTTTTTAATCTCTCTTGAGTGCCGCACAAATCATAGGGGCAAGCACATCATCAAAAACAGGGCCGCATTGTTATTTCACCTGCATTCTTTGTCAAAAGCCTATTAAAAAAAATAAAATCTCATCATTCTCTTATGTAGTAACCTGTGCATGCTTTGATTACTATTTAATTAACCCATCGTTACACTTGTGTTTACATGCAACATCAAAATGGTTTGAAGGCACTCAAGTGTTAAGAGATTTGGGGGAGAATTGTTTGTAGTGCTCTTTTATAAGAGTAAAAAGGCCTTCTTCATTTTAATTATTTTTAAAGGGGCATTATCATCTTTCTTTAAGTGCTGTGCCTCCACTTTGTTCTAATTTTTTTTTTGGCAGAGCACTTCCATTCATTTTTGGGATCATCATCGATTTTGAGCAGCACAAGATATTTTCCTATAGGCTGCCGAAATATTTTTGGGCCTTTGTTTTTTTTACCGCAATGTTAACATGCTCTTCTTTGTTTAACAGCCGCAACTGTCGAGATATCTCCCAAAGACTAGGCCGCAATATTTATTGAGAATCCCCAGGAGTTTTTGGTGAATGTGCCGCAAGTTTCAATCTTTGGTGAGGTGCTACGAGTTTCAACCTTTGGTGGAGGGCGCAAGTTTCATCGAGAGGGGAGCCGAACTATTGAGGGGACATCGGAGACTACATCTTGTCAGAATACTTCTGACCTGTGCTGATTGACGAAGACGACGCCGCTACACAAACTGAGCTTCCTAAACTCTGTTGTTTATTATTTTGTGTAGTTTTTTGCTAGATCTTCGTAGGGGAAACATTACCTATTTGTGACTATTTTGGGACTTGTCTAGTTGGGACTAGACAAGTGGGACCCAGCTAGTTTGGGACTAGCTGGTAGAAAGCTTTGCTAGGATTGATAGTGAGAGGAAACACTGTGTGTGGGGTACTGAGAGTCTGGCGAGTGTAGAGGCGTAGAGGGTGCTCTGAGCGTGCTCTAACTTGTGACTTTGTACCTATTGCACTATTCAATCTAGTATTAGCTTTGGGGGCTGGAGTAGGTCGTTGGGACGACCGAACCAGGGTAAATCTGCTGTGTACTCTGTGTCTGCTTTTCATTACTCTGGTTGTGCTTTTAACTGCGTGTGATTTCTCGTGGGTTGCACGAGAATTTTTTATTAGCCTATTCACCCCCTCTCTAGGTTAGGATCCAGATCCAACAAGTGGTATCAGAGCCAGTTTAGTAGATCTAGCCTAGTTTGACCATGGACCACATTGATAGTGCTTTTGCCGAGGGTCAGTCTATTTCCCGACCACCTAGATTTAATGGAGTAGACTATGCTTATTGGAAAAATCGTGTGAGAATCTACTTGATTTCTATTGATTATAAAGCTTGGCAAATTGTTGAAAAAGGCTATAAATCACATGTTATTAAAATTGAAAATACTGAAATGCCTAAACCTGATGATAAGTGGGATGATAATGATTGGAAGCTTTATTCTCTTAATGCTAAAGCCATGAATGCTCTTATTTGTGCATTAGATAAATCTGAATTCAATCGTATCTCACATTGTCTAACTGCGCAGGAAATATGGCATACTTTGGAGGTGACGCACGAGGGAACGTCACAGGTGAAGGAGTCTAGACTTGCACTTCTGAGCACGGAATACGAGGGATTTCGCATGCTACCATCAGAGACGATATCAGAAATGTTTGCGAGGTTCACCAACATTGTCTATAAGTCTAGTTCGCTCGGTAAGCCATATTCTAGCCTTGAGCAAGTGAGGAAGATATTAAGAGCTCTGCCAAGCTCTTTCAGGCCTAAAGTCACTGCCATCCAAGAAGCGAAAGATTTATCACAGATGAGGGTGGAGGACTTAATAGGTAATTTAATGTCCCACGAGCTTGAATTACAAAATATTGATGAAAGGGAGAAACCTGAAGAAAAAGAGAAAGCTACCAAGCCACTTGCTCTGAAAGCTGACGAAAGTGAAGAAGATGATGATGACATAGCGCTAATGGTCAGAAATTTCAGAAAGTTTGTCCAGACCAAGCAAGGAAGAGCAGAAATGGCACCCAGGTTTAATCGCTCTAACTTTTTTCAGTCTTCTAAGCAAAATTATGATCAGAATACTACTAATAGAATGACTTGTTTTAAATGCAAGAAAAGAGGACATCGAATGAGGGATTGCCCACATGAGACAGCTCAGGTAGCTAAAGAAAAGGGAAAATCCAAGGTGCTTACTTGGGACATGGATAGCGAAGCTGAGAGCGAGGAGGAGGAACACGAAGCCCATTCATGCATGGCATTGATGGGAATACACAATGAGGTAACTTCTGGTAGTAAAACTGAACTCCTTACTCTTTGTAAAGAAATGCAAGATAAAATAGTAGAGCTTGAATCCACTATAGATGATTATCAAAATGAGAACTTTGAAATGCAACAATCTGAATATGAAATGTCTAAAAAGATTGAAAAACTCAAAATTGATATTGTTGCTCGTGACTCTACTATTGATACTTTGAAAAAGGGAAAATCCAGTTTTAATAATGAAGCACCTTGTCTCTCTTGCCCTTCCTTGATGAATAATATTAGCATGCTTAAACTTGATTTGATTAAGCTCGAGACTGAAAAAGACTATGTTATTAGAGAGCTTAATGATAAATTCTGCATGTTAGATAATGATTTTAAAAGAAAAATGGTTGAATTTGAAAAGAAGGAAGAGGAAAACAAGTGAGCTTTTATAAGTAAGTGCACATTGCTTGTGGAAGAAAATAAATTGTTGAAATCCAAAGTCTCTAATCTTGAATTGGCCATTAAGAAATTCTCTATAGGAAAACAATCGTTGGATAATATTTTAGAGAATCAATTATATGGCAATAATAGAAGAGGACTTGGATTTGGTTTGAAAAATGTCGAAAAGCCAAAATTCAAGAAATTCCACAATGCACCCTCCATTGCAAAGAACTTACATGCAAAGTGCTTTACTTGTGATAGTGTAGGCCACACCTCATATTATTGCAAATTTAGGAACACTAATATCAAGTTTAAACAAGTGTGGGTTCCTAAAACAATATTGGCTAACACTAGTGGACCTTGTTGGATTCCAAGGTCACACTTAACACCTTTCATGTAGGTGTGATGGAGTTTTGGCGAGGAGCGTTAAATTCAATGTTTCATTCTTTTAGCTCCTTCGTCAAAAAGCGACGAGAAGGTATAATTTTCTATCCCTCTTTGCATTTCATTGCATACCTTCATAGATTGTTGTGTGTGCTTGATTTATTTTGGTTTGTGTGTTTGCATGGATGATTTTTAATGTTTTTATTTCTGAAAAAAAAAATTGAAAAATCAAAAATAAAAAAAATGTGCTTATTGAATCCTCTTTTGAATCTCTTGAGTGATATTGTATGAATGATCAATTCTATCCCTTGTAGAAGTCAATTCATTATTGTTGTAGCTACATGAACATGATGTTATTCTTTTTAATAGCCATGCCATGTCTCTTAAGTTTCAAACTTGACTTCTACACCTACATTTGCACTTTCACGATATTTGACTTTTTAGTGCTTTTGGAGATTCTTTTGAAGAATAATGGAAAGTGAATGTAGGAATTATTAATTTCTGAAATTTCTAAGGGATATGATGTGTTTAGCCATGAATTAAAATTGAGCACAAAAGAATTGAAAAAAAAACGATATTTGCTCCGTATGAAAAATGGATACATTTCATGGCTAAAACACAACCCACGAGTATCCAACTTGTGCTACATGGGTAATCATTAGCGTTGGTGTATATAACTCGTCAAGCAATGCCATCCCACATTTAAAAGTCCTTTTAGGCCATGTTTTGGGATTCGGTAACTTGAACTCATCTTTGATGAGGTGGGAAAAATCAATCCTAGTGATATTCATGAAAATTGGAAAATGTGGATTGATTTGGTTGATTTTCTGAAATTGAATCTCCTCTAGTACTTTATTGTCTATATCATTACACTTACACAAAGGTGGAGAAGTCTTGGTATGGAATTCTATGAACTTGATTTGTCCATTATTTGGAATACTTATGCAAATTGCACGCTACTTCTAATAATGATTTATTTTTGCATGGGATATTTTTGTGACTTCATTAATCCACTTTTGGTGATTACAAAGGGGGAGAAAGAAAAGATTTTGACAGCTTTGAGCTTTGATGTTGATATTATTTGTTGAAGGGGGAGCATGAAATATTCTTGAATACTTGTTGACTTGTTGAAGGGGGAGCTTGAGAGAAGGGGGAGCATGCTATTGTATTTGTTATTAGTTTGCGCATGCCTTGTTGTAGTGCTTGAATTTTCATCTCATGATTTATATTGCATTACACCCTTCAACACACTTCACACACCCATACCTATTGCTCAAATCTTTTATGGTTTTGTCATCACCAAAAGGGGGAGATTGTTGGACGCAACGATCTAGGATCTCTTTGTTTGATGATGACAAACGTGTCGTGATAACTAATGTGTGTGCTAGTTTGTTTCAGGATTGGCGAAACAATATATCTTCACCTTTTGGCGGAATTTCTATTCGTATAGCATATTGGGAGAGAGGGAGTGTGTGTGCACAAAGAAGATTTGACTTGGTCAATGTGGAGAGAGATGGAATCTACTTGGGATGTGGTCAAATCAATTAGAGATTTATTTCAAATCTCATATTCAATTTGAATTGCAAATCAAATCCCATATTGATTGGGTCAAATCCCTAAGCGGTTGGCACAACCCTATTACCCTTGTCCTATAAATACCAATCTTCTAGGGTTAAATTTTTTCCACTGCTTAAACAATTTTTTAAAGAGGGAGCCAAAGTTTTTTAGTGCCGAATTCAAAGAGGCCTTTTTTAATAATAAACAAATTTTTGAGGAAAGGGGATTCTTTGATTGCATTTTTCTTTTGAAAAGCTTTTCACGCATGATATCTCCAATTCTCCTCTCCTCTTACAAACCTTTTCCCAAGGCTCTTAGAATATTGGGTTAACATATTTTTTTATGCTTGAAATTTTACCTAGCAGCCGAATTGTTTTGTTCTCTAATTATTTGTGATGGCTTGCAGGCACATGTTTATTAATTAATATTTTATTATTACTTTTACCCTTGTTTTCTTTGTACAGGCCGAAACAAATTGAACCCTTAATTCAATTAGCAGCAAAAGCCTAGCCGCCACATCTTATATATATATATATAAATCAAAAGAGCCCCAAGAAAACAGCTGCTCTCCTTCAATTCTCCAGGAGCCGAAACCCTACAAGCCAAAATTATAAAAGCTCTGTTTTTTTACGAGCGCCGCACAACAACAATCAGAAGGAAGGCGTAGTTCTTGGAATTGAGAAAAGGGATCAGCCGTAACTCATCAAAGCTAAGTCTTCTCTCCATTGTTTTTTTTAATCCCCAAGGGCCACTATTTTTTTTAATCTCTCTTGAGTGCCGCACAAATCATAGGGGCAAGCACATCATCAAAAACAGGGCCGCATTGTTATTTCACCTGCATTCTTTGTCAAAAGCCTATTAAAAAAAATAAAATCTCATCATTCTCTTATGTAGTAACCTGTGCATGCTTTGATTACTATTTAATTAACCCATCGTTACACTTGTGTTTACATGCAACATCAAAATGGTTTGAAGGCACTCACGTGTTAAGAGATTTGGGGGAGAATTGTTTGTAGTGCTCTTTTATAAGAGTAAAAAGGCCTTCTTCATTTTAATTATTTTTAAAGGGGCATTATCATCTTTCTTTAAGTGCTGTGCCTCCACTTTGTTCTAATTTTTTTTTTGGCAGAGCACTTCCATTCATTTTTGGGATCATCATCGATTTTGAGCAGCACAAGATATTTTCCTATAGGCTGCCGAAATATTTTTGGGCCTTTGTTTTTTTTACCGCAATGTTAACATGCTCTTCTTTGATTAACAGCCGCAACTGTCGAGATATCTCCCAAAGACTAGGCCGCAATATTTATTGAGAATCCCCAGGAGTTTTTGGTGAATGTGCCGCAAGTTTCAATCTTTGGTGAGGTGCTACGAGTTTCAACCTTTGGTGGAGGGCGCAAGTTTCATCGAGAGGGGAGCCGAACTATTGAGGGGACATCGGAGACTACATCTTGTCAGAATACTTCTGACCTGTGCTGATTGACGAAGACGACGCCGCTACACAAACTGAGCTTCCTAAACTCTGTTGTTTATTATTTTGTGTAGTTTTTTGCTAGATCTTCGTAGGGGAAACATTACCTATTTGTGACTATTTTGGGACTTGTCTAGTTGGGACTAGACAAGTGGGACCCAGCTAGTTTGGGACTAGCTGGTAGAAAGCTTTGCTAGGATTGATAGTGAGAGGAAACACTGTGTGTGGGGTACTGAGAGTCTGGCGAGTGTAGAGGCGTAGAGGGTGCTCTGAGCGTGCTCTAACTTGTGACTTTGTACCTATTGCACTATTCAATCTAGTATTAGCTTTGGGGGCTGGAGTAGGTCGTTGGGACGACCGAACCAGGGTAAATCTGCTGTGTACTCTGTGTCTGCTTTTCATTACTCTGGTTGTGCTTTTAACTGCGTGTGATTTCTCGTGGGTTGCACGAGAATTTTTTATTAGCCTATTCACCCCCCTCTAGGTTAGGATCCAGATCCAACATAAGAGATATCACACAATAGAGTAGTAAGAATAGAACAGCGTGGTTTTCATGATATGAATGCTAAGCGTAGATTTCTGGATTTCGTGAAACTTTAGCAATCTCACCGAGTATAAAATATTACTTAGCCTAGGTTGTCATGCACCGTCAAGTAGTCACTCTCTCACACATCATTGGATCCTCTCCCCCAAGCTTATCCATAAGCATGGTGGCATAAACGAATCAATATTTACATTCCCCATTTCTTTTGAAGCTCCAAAAGTAAAAATAAAAAATAAAAACAAAAGAGGGAAGAAAGAGAGAAAGGGTATGAGATGGGATCGTTATTGAACTTCTTTTCTCTTTTCTTTTCTTTTTCTCAAATCTTTTTCTTTTTCTTTTCTTTTTCTCTTTTTTTAACATATATACACAAATGATCTCAAATCAAAAGAGAAGGATATACAAGTAGTTTTTTCTTTTTGGTTTTGGGGAATTTGGAGCATGGGATATAATAACGGGGGAAATGCCAATAATAGAATTGCTAAGGGAAGATTCACCAATGAATTTAAAATAGAGAAATAATGTTCAAGATATGTGGAGAAAGAAATGAATGTATCTTTCGGTTTACTCTATAGGACGTGCATGACAACTTCAGCAGAGTAATTTAATCTACTCAGTTTAATCTCAAAAAGTAAACTAGTCCAGATTTATCAATGCTAGCAAACATTCAATCAACCTGAAGTGAAGCGTACAAATCATGCAATAAGAAGTGATATGAGAAAAGAAAGCAGTACTCCAGATATAAGCAATCAATGCGTGAAGCTTGGTGTGTTTTCTACGATAGCATACATATGAATCATCAGACATCAGCTAATAATAGAATTTCATCCATTTTCATACGAAAAAAGAGTGGGTTACTATTTCTAAATGCAAAGCTGTAACGACCGGTTTTTATCAATACATTTATCTGTTTTTTTCTCGTGTGTTATTCTTTTCGTATCCGTGGTTAGACGTTTCTGTCCCCGTACCCAAATCCGTACCCATAACCGTTTTTTTCATACGTATTATTATTCTTATTATTAACATTTCGAAAATTATTTTAAAATACATCTTCTTAAATTTATTTTTACCGATTCAAAAATTCAAATTTGAATTTAAAACTTTTAAATGTTTAAAATACTTGCCATGTTAGAACTCTTTTATTAGTCTTGATTAGCCCTTATTTCCCCTAATAAAACCCATTTAACACTAATCTTATTAATTATATTTCAAATCTTTTCCTTATTTAGTTCTTAATAAAGCCTATTAAATTTCTTTCAATTCTTCCTATTATTACTCTGGCCACATTTTCCCCCTAGGACGAAACTATTTCTTTACTCACGCACACAACTCAAAAGACAAAAAAAAATGGAAGAAAAAAAAATAAAACATTTGAAATCCCAAAGCCCAGCTCACCTCACCTCACGTGCTACCCTCATCCTAAACCTATATAGTGAGAACCTAGGCTAAATCATCCTACCCTTTTTATATAATAGAAACCCTAGGACTATAGGCAACCTCCCCTACCTCATATTGATAACCTAGTCTTTTATTTCCCCTACAAAGCTATCAGCCGCCCCCTACACATCTCCTCCCCTCTCTCCGCATCCAAGCCGAACGGCCTCTCCTCCATTCAACGCCACCCACGCCAAGCACCGCCGCCCACTGCCTCTCCGTCCACCATCCCGCCGCCGGAGCCATCAACCGCCCCCTCTTCTTCTTCTTCTTCTCCTCAGCGCCGAACCACCCCCGTAGCGGCCACGTCTCCCTCCCCTGTTTTCGCCTCAAAACAGAGCCCGCTTCGTCAACCAATAGCCCCACCGACCCCTCGGCTCCTCCGTCGTCGAACCCGCCAAGAACGCCTGTCGTCGCCCATCGACCTCAGGCCGACCCCAACCCAGTTTTTCGGCCAGCGACTCGTCGGCGCCTCCAACCCAACTCGCCCGCTCTCGACCTCATCCTTGCCCACCGGCCGGCGATGCTCGCAAGCCCAATCGCCGCCCGCCTCAGTCGCAATCCCTCCGGCCATCGTCCTCTCTCCGACAACCTCGCTCGTCACCGTGATCTCAGCCCCAGCTCGCCACCCCGATCGCCTCCCCTGTTCCGCCCCCTTGCTCTGTCCGGAACAGAGGAACCCACCGCCACCAGCAGCGACTCCGGCGTTGCTCTGTCGCCTCCCCTTCAGTCGACCTCCGCACCCTCGGCCCCGTCGACAACACCTCGCCTCGTCGCCTGCACGCCCTAGCTCGACTGCACCGCCGCCCACGTCGTACCACCATCGCCTAGGCCTCCCCTCTTCCCTGAGCGACGCCACGCCTCAACCAGCGGCGACTTCGCCCCGACTCCTCCAGCGCTCCGAATTCGAACGCAACACGCCGCTTGTTTGAATGACGCAACGAGTAACCCGTAAGCATTTCTAGGCTACATATCAATTATAGCATGTTATTGAATGATGATGTGCGGTGACTTGCTATGCTTTTGATTTTCAGGCACGCTCATTGGGTTAAATAAAGCATCCTATGGATACTTCAACAATGCGAATGGCTGCATGGGTTTCATTTCCATACTTAAGTTGTTATGTTACATTAACAGTTGCATTGGGATAGCCAGGGGTAGTGAAATGCACTTGTTCTAATGATGTGAAATGCACCTGTAGGACATCACCCTAAGCTATGTGGGTACTGGCGTTTCCTTTTAACAGTACCCAAATGTACACGTGATTTGATTGGGCTGAAACACAAACAGTATTGCTACCAGTCTACATATTTGTTAAATATATATGTTAGCCAAATTAGTGTATAAATGAGTTACAGAAGTGATGCCCATTATTAAGTTCACAGTACGGTTGGTAGCCATTCTTTATAAAAACAATAAGCAGTAACTAATATTGTTAACTTATGAAGTATATGAATTTTATGCAGTGTGCATGTACACTCATCATGGTTACACTATGTGATTAGTTGGTCTTGACATTTAATCCTTTAACGCAGATCATCCGTGCCTACCGTACGATCGGGTGGGCACCCAAAACTCGCAACGCTTCAGGCAAGTGTAATATTTTCTACAGATTTTCAATGGTACAAGTATTTACCCTCTTTGCAAGTATATCACTTTCTACAAACTTTTTCAGAGATGCAAGTATTTATCACCATCGAGTTTTTAAACCACACTGTTCAGATTTTTGTGACCGAATTGCTAAATAATTCTAATAACAACTTTAAAGTACGTTCTTAATCTTGTTGAATCTAGTGACATGTTGATTGCTTTCATTTTCAAATATTACTACTATCGAAATGCACTCATGGCTGGTATGCCTTAATTTGTGAAATGTACACCATTGATGATTTGTGATACTGGGTCCTCGGGACAAATTTACGGACTATTGTGCCTTTGGACAAATCACGAACTATTGGGCCTTCGGGCAATACAGATATGGGCCCGCGGGGCATTTACGGAATGTTTGCCACTCGGCAAACATTAAACTACGGTTTGACTTATGGACACTTGGGTGGGGTAGTCTAGTGTAGTAGAGGCTGGAAAGCTGGATTACACTCTAGTGGTGAACTTGACCGACACCTGGCTGGGTCGATGAGTATAGAGTCACGGGTAGCTCCCGTTGACTTGGGTGTGATGCTGGTCACCTCCCCCTCAGACACTGGGCTTGTCACTAGATAGGAGATTGATTGATTGATTGATGCACCCTTTCCTTTACCTCTGCTGATGCTACATTGTAAACTGCTAAAATTATTGTCATGATTGACTATTGCTGTGCACACTACGCTTGTCACTACTTTTGCTGTACACACTACACTTGTACTACTTTTGTCGTGCACACTACACTTGCCATGCTAGTTACTTTACACACTACACCTTGCTGTGTTTGCTACTTGCACACTACACTTCGCCTGCTCACTACTTTGCACATTACACATTGCTTACGCTCACGTGTGCCCTTCTGATGCTATGTTTCAACTTGTTGAAATGATATTGTGCTTCTCATCTCCTTAAGCTTTGAAAACTATATTATCACCTTGCCGAGGGTCATTTATTACTAACGTTTTAAATCTTGCCGAGCGACCATCGCTGAGGTATATTTCCTTGTTTGTGAAATATACGTTAGGTTTTGAGCAAAGTTCACCGAGGAGTTCACTTGGAGATTGAAGGAGGTGATCAAGAGAACCAGGAGCACAAGATCCACCACTGAAGACAACGGACAATGCGCAGCTTGCTAAAATTTATTGTTGTTGTACTTCCTTCAGATGTATTTTAATTTCTTTGTAAATGTTGTAACGACCATGCTAGGCTTTTAATTTTTGTGTACTTGTAATCTAGAAGTCAAAGTTTTAATGATGAGACCATATTTGTGTTGTTCCGATTATTCGCAAGCAAGAATCTGCCAAAGTAGTCATACACAGACGCTTATTGGGTTGGGGCTTCACCGCTCCAACCCAAGCGGGCCCGTTCACGTCCTCGCCCCCAAGTATAATGGGAAGCGGGGCGTGACAAACGCAGAACATAGCATATGATATCAGAGACAAGCTATGACATGACAAAATTAGCATGCATATAGAGAAAAGCTAACACCACGTCATCGTCATCACAGAAAAATCATCTCTAGCAAAAGATGAAAGAAAGAAAGATAAAAGAAAACAGAACTATTTACAATGCAGCACACAAGGAAAATAAGAAAAACGTGATGCATGGTAAAAAATGAAAAAGTGATGAAAAATGGGTGCAAAAGCGGAAAAAGCGTGAAAAAACTAAAAATAAAGGTGATAAAAGCAAAAAGTGTGAGAAGTCACTCCCCCAAGCTAAAGTGCACAGTGTCCTCAATGTGCAAAGTGTGGCACACCAGGAGACGTGTAATGGGTTGGGTGGGTGAGGGTGCATGCATGATAAAAAAGAAAGAAAAAACAAACAGAAAATATGATGCGGATATGAATGATGCATGCAAAGATCAGAGTGATGCAGATAATGTGTCACTAAAAATACTCTCCCTCTCTCCCAAAAAGATATAAAATGATATGAGCAAGATAGGGAACAAAACAGTGTGTGGAGGAGGGGGGGCAAAAATATCCAGGACCAGCAAAAAATGGGCAGCATAACGACAAAAATATCAATGGCATCAAGAGTGTGCCTAAGCTGGTGGTGCTGCACCATCTCCGTCCTGTGTCGGAGGTGGAGGTGGAGGTGGGGGTGGTGGCTGCGGTAGCTGCTGGGTGGGTGGAAGTGGTGGCAGACGCGCGAGGATCTGAGTCAGGCAAGCCTGAATACTAGGAAGTAGCTCAACGCGAGACTGCACGGTGGAGACTGTGGCAGAGAGAGCCCTAAAGTCGCCTCTGAGTCCACTCACCGCCCCCTCAAGAGCACGAATGCTCTGAAGTAGAGTGTCGGGGGAGGTGGTGTAGAGGGACGCACATGTCTAGGCTGTGAAGGACGGGGCTGTCTGACACGGGCGGTGTAAATAATCGGGCCAGTAGGTATGTGCAGAAAGGGTGCTGTGCTCACTAGTGGATGCCCAGCCTCATTGTTAGGCTGGGACGTAGGCTGGTACGAAGTGGAAGCAGTAGCAGTGGTTGAAGACAAAATCGGCGACGAGGCAGCAAGAGAGGTCTGTGACACAGACGTGGGAACAGATGTCACGACACTCTCGGATAGGACAGCTACGGTGGAGACAGAAGGGTCGACCACTGGGGAGGAAGTGTAAGCACCAAAAGGTGACACCCCAGCGGACAGTAAACTGGACAGGGTCTCCACAACGGTAGAGAAGGAAGACTCGCCACTCTCAAGGATAGTGGGAGGATGCTCGGGAAGAAGTGAGGAAATAGGCTCAACCGAGATAGGCACATCAGTGGTGGTGGTGGTGGGCGTAGTGGACGTGGTGGACGACTCAGCAAGGGTGGATGGCTCAGCAAGGGAACTTCCGACACTGACAGAAGTGTGGTCAGAGGTGTCGGAGGGGCAGACAGTGCAGGTGCAGGCTGAGGGATCACGGGGCCGAGGGGTGCCGGGGGTACCTGCTCAGCTCCCTCGGCCTCAAGCACGTAGGCGGGGGGGGATCAGGAGATCCATCGCCGGAAGCCAGTCCCCGTGTGCCGGTCCTATATGTGTCCGAGCGGGGCTCGGGAGAACCATGTAATCTGCACTAAAGGGACCGTGCAACCATACCCAGTGGTGCCGGTCGTGGGGACGAAGCATCTTCATCCGGGCCATAACATCTATCGAGAGTGAAGTGGGGCCCAAAGGTCGACGCAAGTTGTCCGAAAGGTCTACGTCGGTCATCAGGGCTAGCAGGGTGATCAGGCCGTCGCAACAGATCGGTGAGTGAGCACTCACCGATACTATGATGCGGTCCAAAAACCAGCTAGCGATATCAATCTCAACGGCAGGGACCATCGCATCACCACCCATATCCTGAGCTCTGGGGCGAGTCATCGCGTAGAGCATATAGAGCTCTGGCGTAGACATCGTCCCAGGCTCGTACCTCGTAAGAAAGGTGGTCGCCATAAGGCGCTGTGCTATGCGGAGGCAGGGGTGGACTATAGCTGAGGCCTTGGCCCTACTAGGGTCAAAGGCAAGTGGTGAACCCATGATCCGGGTCCAAATGGCATGGGAGTCGAATGACGGCGGTGGGATATGCGTAGGAGCATAGGCACGGCCGGGCTCAGGAACAGCGGGCCACTGAAAGAATGCTCGAAGCATATCGAGAGAGATCTGACACTCTCGATCCATAAGATGGAAGGAGCATCCCTCATCGGTCCGGGCTATCGAGCTAAGAACCTCAAGTGTCGGACGGACGTAGGTGTCCGCCGACACAGACAAAAAGTCGTGCCAACCCACGTTGTCGTACAACGTGAGCAGCCCCTCTAGTACCCCTAGGCAGTCAAGGTCTGCTAAGTGTGCAAACCTAGAGGACACTATCGAGCGCTGGGCTATACGCTCAAATCGGACGTGGTGTGCGTCGTCTCTGAACGTGATCCCCAGCGGCCCGACGACGGGAGCTGGTGGTGACTGCGTGGATGGGATCGGCTAGAAGCGGCTGTGTGGGTGGAGGTGGACTAGGTGGAGGGGAGTCCTCCCTAGGGGTAGAGGGACCGGGATCATCGGTCCTCTTCCGCTTGGAAGAGGCTCCCCGCGTGCGTGGCCTAGTGCGGGGCGGCATATGTGTCGCGAGCATTCACCCAACAAAAATAAAATGCAGCGTGCTAAAAAAATGGAACGAGTGTACCTGAACATGTCGCGAGAGCAAATCAGCAAGTGTGTGCGAAGAACGCCACCTCCGCGAAGCTAAAAGCGCGTCCAGAATCTCCCCAAAGCTCCCCCAAGATAGCTTGCAAATCAAACAATGATATCAACGGATAATATTCAAAATACATGGGGGAGATATGGGATAATAGATAGATAAAGGATTTAATTTGAGTTTGGGGCTCAACGGGTGTACGGATCAAGAAAAATGGGAGAAAATGGAGCTTAGGGGCAAAATGGGGAACGCCGACGGTCGGCCGGCGGTGAGGAAGGTCACCGGAGGTCGGCGATGAGGAGGGGAGTCTTCGCCGACAGTGGGGCGTCGGTTGGGCCGGCGGCGAGCTCGAATCAGGCAAGGGGGCTGTGGCTGCTGGCGAGGGGAGACCAAACGTTGCTGGGCTCGGGCGAATTTGGGAATAGGATGCGTTGAAATTCGTATCGAGCCCGCAGCGTTTATATAAGGGAAGTTACGACTCGGCCGAGTGAATATGTCACTCGGCCGAGTGACGTAAACGGAAAAGTTTTAAAATTTCTCCCCGCCACTTACGACTCAGCCGAGTGGCTTTGCTTCACTCGGCCGAATGGATAAAATCCTCTCGGCCGAGTGGCACAAGCTACTCGACAGTTCTCGCCCTAGAATAAAAATAATGCAAAAACCGTCGGGTTGCCTCCCGACAAGCACTCGTTTAAGGTCTTGAGCTCGACCCCTTTAGATTTTCAAATTAGCGCGGGATGTTGGGTGCATATGAGATGCACCCGTCGAATTTACCGGGAAGACCACTCGGATTTGGATCGTGGTGGTGCGTGGCCTTCCTCAACGCCCCTTCATCATGGGAAATGTTGGGGGTGGCTCCCCCAAGCTTGAGCTTGTTCCGATCTTTGACTTCGCTGGTGACACCGATCTTCGAATCGGTGGAGCTTGTTTTGGATTCTTCGATGTCGAGAGCTTGCAAAGATCTCGTATTCTCGTGACATCAGCGTCGCCATCATCTTTTGCCATAGAGCTATTAGGAGAGTCCTCCATATTCTCTTCTTCGACTGAATCTTGGCTCTCTTTAAAGCCGTCATCATGGAGTGCATCGATCGAATGGGGGATAGCTTCTTCTATTACCTCGTCGAGGAGGTCCACATAATCTAGCTCCTAATGATACGTCATGTGCTTCATAGCCTTTGGTATATGGAGCTCGACTTCAGTGTTGCCGACATTCAAGGTAAGAGTCCCTTCCCGCACATCGACGATTACACCGACGGTGGCAAGGAATGGGCGTCCAAGTATGAGCGATGTGTCACCCTCCTCCTTAATGTCCATGACCACAAAATCACAAGGCAAGCATATACCTCCCGGAACTTGGAGTGGGATGGTCTCCGCGATCCCAACCGGCCTAGTGATCCGACCGTCCGCGAGTTGAATCCTCATGTCGGTCGGCTTTAAATCGGTGCCGGTGTTCAACTTCCGGAACATGGTGAGAGGCATGAGGCTCACGCTAGCGCCCAAATCAACCAATGCTTTTTGTAAGGGGACGCCTCCTAGTGTGCAAGAAATCCGGAAGCTCTCGGGATCTTTAAATTTGGCGGGCTCCTTTTCCCTCCTAGGGAACCAAGTTCCTTGTTCGGCTAGCATAATCTTTTCCTTTCTTTTCCTTCCCGTAATCAAGTCCTTTAAGAACTTTGCGTAGGACGGGATTTCTACTATGGCATAAAGGAAAGGGATATTGAGGCTCACCCCTCTCAAGTATTCGAGGAACTTGGCAAGCCTTTTCTCGATCTTGGCTATTGCTAGCCGTTGTGGGAAGGGCACCGGTGGCATGAAGCGGCGCTCATCAATAGGCTCATCCACTCAAGATTTTGCTTCTCCTTGCGGCTCCTTTTCCTTCTCAACCTCAATTGCCGGCTCGCTCTCTTCTAAAATTTCCACCACGGGTTCCTTGACTTGAGTCATGATGGGGGTGGTATCCTTCCCGCCTCTTGTTGTAACCGCAACCACCGCGTTGATATGGCCGGTGTTTCCTCGTGGATTTGGCTCGGGTTGAGCCGGCAATTGTTGGTTGTTTCTATTAAGCAACGCTATTTGCTCCCCAATTTGAGCGACGACGGTGGTAAGTGAATCTTGTCCCGCCTTCAACGTAGCGTTGATCTTTCTCTACTCCACCATAAATTCCTCCACCTTAGCTTCAAAATCTGAACGTGGTTGAGCTTGCGGAGGGTTGGGATTTCTCTAACCTTGATTATACATGGGTGGCCTATAAGGTCCCACTTGTTGCCTCGGTGGGAAGTTTTGTTGCGGTGGCCCCCTTGGTTGATAATTCGGTTGTGGTGGTGGAGCCCGAGCTTGAGGAGGTTGTTGTGGCGGGGGGTTCAAGGCACCATCATTATTAGTATAAGAAAAACCCGGATGGTTTATAGCGGTCGGGTTGTCCCAATATCTGGAATTCCCCGCAACATACTGAATTTGTTCCAACGCTCCTTCTCCATGCTCTCCGCCTACATACATGGCTTGGGATTGGTCTTGCCAATCACTCATATGGTTTATCGGCGTAGATGTAGAAGGAGCTCCATGTGGCTTGGTGATGTATTTCTCCAGTCTCTCCACTACCTTGTGGAGAGAGTCAAATTTGCTAGCAAGCTCAGCCACGGCCTTGGCCTCATAAATACTAGTGGGCTTCAAGGAGGATGAAGAATGTCCTCACTCATCGCCCCATTGTTGGTTGTTGGAGACCATTTCCTCTAGCAAGGCCGTAGATTTATCGGGGATCTTTGACAAAATGGCTCCGTTGGCGGTGGCATCAATAATCTGTTTTGTGCCCGGTTGGAGTCCATTGTAGAAACTGTGGACAAGCTCCCAATCCACTATGCTGTGATGGGGGCATTGATGTTGTAAGTCCTTGAAGCGATCCCACGCCTCGTAGAGGGTCTCCTGTGGTCCTTGCTTGAAGGATATGAGAGCACTTCTTATCTTCACCGTCTTGGAGGGCGGGTAAAATTTGTCGACGAAGGCACTTGCCAATTCATCCCAAGTGGTGAAGATTCCTTCAGCTTGCGTCCTCAACCAATATAAGGCCTTGTCCTTGAGTGTGAAGGGCAAGAGACACAGTCTGATAGCATCTATGGAGACGCCCGGCATTTGGAAGGTGGCACATTTTGACAAGAAGAGTTGGATGTGGTAATGAGGATTTTCATGGGAGTTCCCATGAAAAGGGTCTTGCTGCATCAGAACTACCAATCCAGTCTTCAACTCGAAATTTTTGTCGGCTGCCAACTCTGGCATAGCTATGGACGAGGTCGTGGAAGAAGTCTTATGCCAAAGCCTATCTCTAATGGAACTGATCCTCGCCATTCGTTCCGCCAATTGTTCGGGCGTTTCCTGATTGGTCATAAAATTCCCTTCCGTATCAAGTCTCCTCTCAGCTCTGATCCTCCTCAATGTACGCTCGATCTCCGGATCAAACAATATTTCTTCGGGGTTCGCCGTGGACCTCGTGTACATGGAAGGGAAAACAGAGTTTCAAAGAAATTGTTAGCACAATGGAAGGGTAAAATAAAAAATAAAAATAATAAAACAAAAAAGAAATGGCTAGGTAGGTAGAATCAAACACTATCGCCTCCCCGGCAACGGCGCCAAAAACTTGGTCGC
Source organism: Scilla litardierei (assembly GCA_030789695.1). Lineage (NCBI taxonomy): Eukaryota > Viridiplantae > Streptophyta > Magnoliopsida > Asparagales > Asparagaceae > Scilla > Scilla litardierei. The sequence continues at coordinate 91,261,375 of CM061142.1, forward strand.
GCCAAAAACTTGATCGCGCCCCGGATGCACACCCGGGACGGGACTCGCTAGTCTTACCGCAAGCGCACGGTGTAGCGACGAGCAGGTATCGAACACGAGGAGGGCAAATGACAATGTCTTCTTCAATTCACCTGGCTATAAGAACAGTCGAGAAATATTCGCAATAAAGCGCTCACAGTCGTTCAACTATATAAAGAAAATATCAAATCAATAAAAACGCCTAGGGATAGGGAATCCCCGCTACGTACCGTATCTCAACATTGTGATTTGTAGGTTTCATAATTGCTAGACTTGAAATTCAGGTGAACTAGTCGCAACTAAATGTAGAACCAAGCTCACGCTCTCGCGCTATTGCCGGTCTATAGCAAACCTAGGGTAGGGTCCAATCTCTTGCAAACCCTAATCTAAACAAGCTAGCGTGAAGAACAACATCATCGTTCAATCGTATCTCGAGCCCACTCTCGTGCAAACTCGAGCTACGACCTAGGTTGGGATAGTTCCTACCCGCCCAATCTCTTGCAAACGGGTATTGGTATAGAATTACAATCGAAAATCCTAGTAATGGTCCAATCTCTTGCAACCCAATCTTAGAGAACTCTAATTGTAACCCAATTCGAATTTCTAGGGCTTCGTATCGATTTGGGATCCAATCTCTTGCAAATCCCAATCGGTATGAATCCCTAGCTATTCGTATTAAATCAATCCCAAACTAAACCTAATTAATTCTAGCAAGAATTTCACCAATTCATCACAAATTAGAAATAGGGTTCGTAGGGTTCATCCCTACGCCCTAAGACGATAAAACTACTCACTAATCATAATGCAAATCATTAGAAATTCAATAGAAATATCAATAGAATTCATTGCAATAAACAATATATCAATAAAAATGAGATTTTTGATAGAAAGAGAGACAAACCAATGAAGATTCAAGAGCATCCAACAAAATAACACTTTAATGTCTCTCCAAAGAACTAAATCTAATCTCCTAAAAAGTATTCTAAAAAGGCTGCAAAAAGTTATGAAAAGCTCTCCTAAACTAGGTTAAAAACTGGGTTAAATACCCCCAAAAATCGTCCAGAATTTCGTGACCAAAAAGCCCCTGCGCAGCTTGAAAATCGCACTTTACGCTACAGGCAGCGCGGCTCACTCGGCCGAGTGACAAATGTCACTCGACCGAGTGACAAACCCTGACGGATTCTAGAGAACTGGGAAGTTTGGGGGTCGGCTCCTCGGGAGTCACTCGGCCGAGTGACTTTCTTCACTCGGCCGATGGGAATTCTTCACTTGGCCGAGTCGGAACTCGGAGCTGACTGACGGATTACAGTAAGTTCGTGTTTTCTTCTGACGTCGTTCTGATGCCACTCGGGCGAGTGTTGTCTCCGTGCTAGGCCGAGTGGGCTGGCAATGCTCGGCCGAGTACACGCTGATATGGAGTCTGTTTGCGTGTCCGATCTGGCCGGCCGAGCGGGCTTCTTTGCTCGGCCGAGTGACTCCTTCACTTGGCCGAGTAGCATGCTGAAAATGCCCAATCTTCGTCTTTTCGCTTCCTCGTCGCTCCTACGACGTTCTTTCTTCTTCCACTCCTCTTCCTTCGCCGAATATCCCTCAAAAGAGTCATGGGTGACACTCCGGAGTGGGTGTATCTCAGAATCACTCCAAATCGCTCCAAATCTCCTGAAATATGACAAAAACAAGAAATCGTGAAAAGCATCACAATATTGTCGAATAATCGTGAAAAACGTGATATGAGCGATCAAAATGGCATGCAAACATGCAGAAAAAAGGTGTAAAATATGGAGTGATCACTCGTCTTAGATTGCCTTAGTTGTCTCTTACCCAGCCCTGACCATATTAGGCTTCTAGAGCTTTTCCTTTAGCCGTTCGTTGAGTCCATCCATTTCGGGCCCAGCAGAACGTAATTTTGATTCCTCTTAGGACCCTTCCCTGAGACCTCTATTACAGTCTAGTTCATTAGAGAGTCTTAGTGTTAAGTTTCTCTTGACCTTCAGCCGACCCGGTAATTTGAACCCCTGATTCTATCATTTTCCTGATCATTACACTTCTATGTTATCGACCGTAGAATTCCATCGTAGCTCTTCTTGAATCATATCCTAGGCGTATTTTGTATAGACCCCGCGATCGTATTCTTTGCCCTCGATTTACGTGATCACCTCATGACGATTATCGTTAATTTTTTTCGAAGCTTCTCCGTTGCAAGTCTTGATTCTTTCAAAGGTATTTTCGATTTTTCCTTATTAAATTTTTCGCTCAGTTTAATTTCTTGAAACCCCTTCTTATATATTTAAATTCTTTAATTTTTCGATTGAGTTAAAATTATTTCTTAGATTTTTGAAGTCTATTTGGTCGTAATTCTAAATTACTATCTCGTAAATATTTTCTAACCTATAACTTTCGTATTTCGGTTATAAAACTTTATTACCATTTTTGATAATTCAATACTTCATTTCTTCCTTTCTATACTACTAAGCTTATTACTTTTAACCACTTACCGTACATACTTTTAGAATATTTTTCTAAGCTAAATAGAACTTCAATATTTTTATATATATCAGTTCTAGGTTCATCGTACTCACACTTCAAAAGTCTTTGTATGAATCCATTTCTTTTGGCAAATCCTGGTTTCTCTAAAAGTATTTTCAATATTATTTATTTTAAATTTCTCCCCAGTTTAAAGACTTTGAAAACATTTAGCATGAGCTTAAATTTCCTACACTTTAGTTGATCTAAATTCATTCTTTGAATTTCGAAACTTTTGCAGAAATTATTAAATTACTGCCGTGTAATATTTTCTAACCTATATCTTTAATGTTCGTGTGAATGTTTCACTTCTTTCTTATAATGATTTCTCAATAAGCCAGTAAACCATTTTCGCTTATTATGTATATACGACTCAAACTTGTTTCAAACAACTCATTTTATCGACCTCCAAATATTTTTCTATGCAAAAGAGAACTCCAACTTTTGAAGTATGACCGTTTTTATACTCTTCGTATTTTAACTTATGTTATTTACACACTATTTTCCTATATCCTATAAGAGTATTATTACATCTTCCTTTACTCTACCTAAACATTCACAATTATATCACTGATTCACCTAACCAAGCTGTCTCCTTATCCTCGCCCTATCTGAACTCGTATTTTCCGATCTGTTCTTTGTTACGTTTTTGGTTCCGGTTTCCTTCCATTGTTTAGACATTAGTGCTTGTCGTTGCCTGTGTCAACTCTAGTTAGTAGTGGGCACCTTGGTTTTTTTTGTGATGTCGTCGTGGTGCATGTATATAGGTAGAGTGTGTGGACCTGTATGAGTGTGCTACCCTTAGAATATTAATGATTATCTCTTGTGTTATGTATGTATACTCAGTGTTATTCATGTTATATGTGTGAAGTTGTATGGATGATATTAGTTATATATGTGTGGATAGCTATACCACTTTAGGAATGTTTGTATATATATTGGAATTTATATTGGAGTATATATTAGTAGAGTGTGTAGTTTGAAGATACTTGTAAATGTTTGATACATATATATTAGTAAGTCATGTGCATGTTAGGTGTAATGATAATAGGTGTACTTATAGTTATGTGTGTATGCCTATTATTTGACCTATATGTTAGTACGTGTGAGCGTGTGCTCGTACATAGATATGTATTGTGTTTAGACGTAAGTAGTTGTGTTTTTGCTGCATGAATGTGTTCGATGTACGTATGGTAATAGGATTATAATTTTGTTTGATATTGCTAGCCTTTATGGGATATTGTATGTGTACGTGTATACCATGAGGTATACATGATTATTGTATGTCATGGCTATGCATGGATATGTATATGTAGTAGTGTATTGATTATGTTTAGCATTGCTATGGCGTGAATATATTACAGGTATATGACTATACGATGAATGCATGTATTAGAGAGTGTATTATAATTATACGTGTATTGAAATTTGTAATATTATTATAGGGTGTAAGGTGATTGCATTATGTGGGCTTTACTTGACTAAATATAGTGATTGATATTATGGTATGTATGTGGTTATGTTGGTAGATGTATATATATTGTAGTGGTATCGGTATAGGTATAGATGTCGTGTAATGTATATAGGGTTTTCTGATATGGGTTTGAGTCTCACTCAAGCTTGAGTGGGTATACTCTAGGTATATTGTTACATATGTCGGGGTTGCGTATAGTACTGTGATTATGGTAATGGATGATGTATGTATAGTGATAAGAATGGTTGTGTCTGGTTGTGTTACACACATGGTTATGGGTGGCGATATCATTATGTAGTTATAGGCGTTGGTCTTGTAGTATAGTTATTTACTAAGATTTTACATGTTTGAATGTATATGTTCTAGCTAAACCTGGTCAGGGCCGGTTTTAGCATAAGGCAAGTCAAGCCCGTGCTTTAGGCCTCTAAATTTGAGAGGCCTCAAATTTTCTTTTCTCCAGCCTAAAATTTCCAATTTTTAAAGGCTGAAAGCCCAACTTAGAAGGCCCGCTTCAAATTAAACATCCCAGCTTGAGTCTTGAGAGGCCTCACTTGAAAATAAATATCAAGACTCAAGTCTGCGTTGTGCCCGTTCACAGACACAGTTTCAATCTTGAAATTTGAGAACTTATTTCTCTGGGAAAACCCCTAAGAGCCTCCACGGTTCCACCGATTCACTGCGCCGCCCGTTCATCTCTCTCTCTCTCTCTCTCTCTCTCTCAGACTGCGGTTCTGCCTCCGACTTGACGCCGTCTCTCTCTCTCTCTCTCTCTCTCTCTCTCTCTCTCTCTCTCTCTCTCTCCTCTCTCAGACTCTGCACTCTGAAGTCCGACCGAATCACCGAGCGAGCCCATCGCTGCAGCCAGCCGAAGTGCTGCTGACGCTCTCCGACTCTGATCTCCGTCGGACCGTCGTCCGTCGATCCGGATTCAGGCAATTCGTCGAGGCGAATGCGAGCCGATCCATCTCCTCTTCCGAGTTCCGATCGGCGACGGGCGATCCAATTTGGGGGGTTTTTTCCTTAAAGGTATGGGTTTAATTTTAGTGTTAATTGTTAATTGTTAACAGTAAACTTAGGCCCTGGGGATGATTTTTTGGGGATGAGATGATTTGGTAATTTTAGTGTTAATTGTTAATTTTAGTGTTACTTTTTGGGGATGGGATGATACTGGCATTCTGGCAACTCTTGGAGATGAGATGATTTTGCTTTATTACTTAGGCCTCGTATTTTTAATTCGCTTTAGGCCTCATTTATGCTTAAACCGGCCCTGAACCTGGTGTGTAGATTGTGCTAAGTATATAGTGGTATGAGTGGTATGTATGAATGGTATATTAGCGTGTGTGAGCGTGCATTATACAAGGGTAAGTATGTACTTAGTTATAGGTATTTGTGACTATGGTATGTGTGGTGTGCCTTGAATATAATTATAAGACTGTATGTGATGTGAATAGATGGTGCACTATCTGCGTGCATTTGAATAATTATATATTCGTGAAGTTATAGTAGTGGTGAATGTATAATAGATATAGTAAACATCTATTCTATAAAATAGAGCATATTTTGAATTTTATCCTACTGGGACAAGCTGACTAGGACATGACTAGGATATAGTTTGATGACTATGATTTTTTGTTAAACTTTTGGGGGGAAAACATAGATGACTAGGATTTTGTGTTAAAAATTTGGTGGGAAATAATTTGAAGGGAATGATTTTGGGGGGGAACATTTTGAATCTATTTCCTCCGTTGAATTTGATGTTTAATTTGATAGCTGCAACAATTTTGCATCAAGGCTCAAAAGATTTTCAAATCGATGAGAGCCCGGTAGTTTAAACTTTGTTCAAGTTCTCTTCTACAACAATTTCGTTTCTCATCTACAAGATTTAATATTCAAATTCTCATCTACAAGATTTTATTTTCAATTCGTGGTTTAAATTTTGTTTTCATCTGCAACAAGAATCTGTGGTTTTATGCAAAAATTTTGTTTCTCATCTGCAAGCTTTTCTATTCAAGTTCCCATCTGCAACAAGAATCGGTGGGTTAAACTTTGTTCTCATCTGCAGTGCTGCCTCTGGGATGATCTCAAGTAGAAGCTCCATGCCACCCTCTCCTTCGGTGGTCCCCAGTCCCTTACATCCGTTCAGCTCCAGGCAAGAAGGCAACCACATACTCTCCTTCTTTTTCTTCTTCTTGATGTTCATTCTCTCAAATTGGTTGACACTTTAGGTGAGGGTTATAACGGAGAATCCTGAATGTGAGGCTGTACCAGTATGAGATCCCTGTTCTCGCCAAACTTTTACCCGATGACACAGATGTTAGTCAGCCATTTGTTTCCTTTTTGGTCTGCTCATTAGCTGTTTGATGAAATGCGTCTATGAACGACCAACTAATAATGCATAGTAGCACATTTGATACTGTATCTTTTTTATTATTTGCATTTTATACCAGTTCCATTTTAATTATGGTGGAAACTAATAGTAGAGTAATATTAAGTGCCAAAGTCAAAAGGGTGATAATCGTCTAATTTGTCATGCCAGTATCATTGGATTCATTTCTAAAAGCATATCCTACTTTGTGGCTGTATTTATTTAAATTGAAGAGAAAAGGTTTTGTAAGTAAATACAAGAATCAAAGAAGGCATTTGATAATGAGAATATGATTTGTAAGAGGTTTATGGACCTCTAAAGTTTTGTATCTATTTTACAGGTTTATTGACTTCGGGTCTTTGTTTATACATTGTGGTTCCTTTCCCCATACTTACGCATGTTGCTCATGCTTCATTATTAGCCACTCCGATCATAAATTAAAGTTCCACTAGCTGTCATTGAAACAGACCATAGACCCATGCATACATATGCTTCAGACATCACCTGCACCTTGCTTCATACATTACCTGCATCTTACCTAGACCGACGAATGCTTCCATCCGAATGCAACATGTACATGTATATAATCCACCATGCAACTTGCCATTTCGGTCCATGCATATTGGTCTAAAACTATATACTTATTCATTTTGAATAGTGAACTGTTAAATGTAAGGGCAACTCCCCAGGATCATTCACAGTCGAGGATGGACCTTAAAAATTAAGCAAACATCAAATATCATATTTGATGAAAGATCATACACATCAGAAAATCTAATATATCATATGTTTTGGTTGCATTTGCCTCACAATCTCCACATTCAACCAAAAAACAGTATGCATACTTTCTCCCTTTACAGACGTCTAGCGATTCCTGCCACTTTTAATTGTCCATTGTCTTTCCTTGCATAATAACTAGCCTTAAGATTCAGACAACTAGAGGTAAATTGGAAGATAAGCTACCAATCTGGTAGTAATACAGGACATACATTGCCTAAGGCAGCCACATCAAGCATGTTAAAGAATATCCAGCTTTCTATTAAGAAGTTTATCAAACAAATGAATGGGGTAAGACTATACTTATAAATGCTACTGGCGATTGATGTTATTTTATACAAGGCTTGCAAGGGTACCAGGAATTTTAAATGTTGCTAAGCTGCTTTCCATAGGACCATAACCACTTCCATCGGAGATTTGTAAGAGGCTCACTCCAAGATACATCCAAATAACAAATTAATCAGTCACCAAGGTAAATTTAGAGGTCCTCTATGAACTAACTACATGAGGTAATGTAGAGTAATTGTATAAGCAACAATTTCCCACAACAGAACCAACAACAAACGCCTGTACAAACAAACTGTGAAAATAAATACCCAGACGAACATGATAAGTTATTATATAGCTATTATTGCCATAATATTGTTTGCAATAAAAGCAAAGCAAGTAGATACATGGCAGTGACTGGGTCAGAGAGAAACCTCTCCATCAGGACGGTAACACACCGTTGTTACCATAAGCAGGGCGAGGCAGACAGATCAATGTTCATAATAAATTGTTGGTATTTTGTATCAGATGTCCAACGGCATTCAACACATTATGTAGTCAAATAATCAACAGATGGAAATGTTTCAATTCTCTTTGCAGTTAATTTTCCACTTTAGACAATGTTTTCTCAAAAGCTCAGGCATATAAGTTCCAAATCAAACAAATCCATGTCCTCGTGCATGTTATCTCAATGTTTCTTGAAAATCACTTTATTTATTTAAACTTTTACAATGTAAATGCATGCATAACCTGGTGCATTTATGCTAAAAAATGAAAATTATCTTGTTATTTCATTATATCTGAATTTCAGAATATGCACATCGAAAGTAGTTTCTCTATTCTACCACTTCTATTCACAATGTTTTTTTTTAATTTCTTTTTATCTACATGCACAACGTGTGTGGTGGGTGCCTTGGGGGTGGGGAGGCAAGGAAGATTGGTAGTTACTGTGAAGCTACATAATTTCAGTACTCCAAGCACCAGGTATGTTGTTTTTTATTAGAAATAACGTATGTTGTTTTTTATTAGAAATTGAGTCGTATGTTGTTTTTTATTAGAAATGAGTCGCAATTTCAATCCTTCGTCTCTGGCTCACGGCTGCTTGGCCGTTCTGTCCACCCACCTCACTGCCTCTTCCGACGATCTCTCTCCGGTTCTTGAGGCATCGCCGGTGCTGGCGCAGGAGATCTCCGGTATGCCTGGAAGAAGTACGAGATCAAGGTTGACAGTCAAAGCTACTGACTTCAAAAAGTTTCAAACTTTGGCTAAACTTTAAGTTATATATGTGGATTCGATGTTAATTTTCGTTGATTTTAGTTACTTTTTGACTGTTCGTATGATTAAGGACAATATTGATATGTTGTAAGGTACAATTATGCAAAAATCCAGTATAGTCAATGATCATGAACTGCAGACTAGCCCTTTATTTCACTTTGATGAATTAACATGCAATTTTAATGATTTAAAGAAGAAATATGTGTTTCCTTGATCAATCAACCTTGTGGGTTATGCATGGTTATTTGACTGTTGATTTTGAGTTGGGTTTTTTGGCAATACAAATTTCATACTGCAGGTATCCTAAGTCCATTTACATTGGCAGTAATCCTAGGTCATTAATGATAAATCTGGGTCAATTCCATGTCCTGGCAAAAGTGAATTCATGAACCAAGGTGACTTCCATGCTGATGGTGATTCTATACCTCTTTTGATGCAAGGAGTGTCAGCAAAACTGCATATAACTGAGCACTTTGAGGAAGCAACATAAAGAATAGCGAGGATGTTAGAGATGGTATAATCCTGGGGAATCCAAAAGTAAGTGATTAATCATATGAGAAAGAATATTTTTAGTTCACCAGGTAATCTACACTTAAAAAACAAAAAAACACTACTAATATGCTTTGATCTAAGAGTTCTAATATTAGGATAGAGGGCTGATATATTGGTCAAGTACTAGAAATATTCAGTTCTAATGCAGTAAAAAAGGGGGTATTGGTAGAATTCATTGTGCTTGATAATCTGGCAGAAAAGTTAGACATATCCAGGTATGCTTAGATCCAAAAAATAATCAACGGAAAAAATCAAACTTCTACAAGTGTCTGTGAGTAGTGTAAGGCTTTATTATTCTCCAGAAACAAATTCATATTCAAGTCGCATGCCTTCTGACCAGGTGAGTATCTATACCACTTATTATAATGTATGTATGTATGTCCTGTAATCTATGGACATCCAAAATTATTTCATTTGAATATTTGTATGTATGTCCTGTAATCTATGCACATCCAAATATGTATGTTGAATAATATGATGGTTGACAGATCAATTTTTTTGTTCTTTACATAATTAAATGGTCAACAGCATAAAAATTAATTTGTCAACCAATATGTATGTATTGCCTAACGAAAGATTTTGAGTTCTTTACTTGAACGATTTTAGATTTATGGGTCAGTGATGGTATTGTTTTTATGTTGTCAGGTTACTCAGATTTGTCTCGGCGTGGATGTTTGCATGAGTTTTGAAAGGCATTTCTACTTTAACCTCCCAAGAGTGCAGCATGCTCTCCATGCCAACAGAACAAAGTTGCCTTATAGTTGGAGCATGTGCAACAAGTGATCATTCCAATCCATTAATTGCTACTACATGCACCAGTTGAATACATTGTGTTCATGTTATCTTATATGACAACATCTATTCTATTAAAACATATGCTTTTTTGAGAAACTGAAGTGATTTTGTGTTCTTACTGAACTGATATATGACTAGCACTAATATGCTTAGTAAATTTTATGCCGTCTTTTTGCTGACATTAATTATTGTATTAAACTATTGCAATGAGTAACAACAATAAAATAACTGATTACTGACCACATTTTCAACTTTGTGCTTCAGCATTCTAAATTATGGCAACAACGATGGAACATCAACATCCTTCCATTGCTCAAAAGGATAATTAGTCAACTGATACCGGTTTTAATTTTCAGGTTAAGAGTTTATTTGTCCTTATTAATTAATATCTCTACCATTAATTCAACTAATGCAAAATTGAAAATTTCTTATGCCAACAGTGGTGATCAAGATTCAGTTGTACCCCTCTTGGGCTCTCGAACACTGACGCGAGAACCGGCCCATGATCTTCAATTTGGAATTACGGTTCCTTATGGTGCATGGTTCCATAAAGGACATTATGCTTTACTTCCAATTTGATTGTTTGACAAGTATACTCTCCCATATTTGTTCTTATTTCCTTAACATCTTTAACAAGTTCGATGTGTTGCTTTAAGAAACCAGATGAAACATTATCACAATATGTAGATCCCAATGATAATACATTTTATATTGTTTTCCTGTAGCACCACAGAAACAAGCACAAGCAGTTAGAAGAGCTATCAATAATAACGATTACATAGCATGACAGGTAGGAATTGTAGTGTTTCTGTATCCAAGGTTCTATTTGCTATCCGGGCTAAGGCAATTGGAATCAGAGGGAAGACTAAGTTGGACCTTGCTGGCAAAGAATCAATAGACCAATCAAACATTGCAGAAAACTCTTATTTTGTTGGAATCAGAGAAATGGTAGGAAAATTGATCAAGAAAGAAGTCACACCAAGTTTATTGTGAAGATTTCATGGATTCTTTGCGAGCTTCCAAACCATTTCATGGGATGCGATTGAGAAGCGCATGGCAAATTTCTTGAACAGTTCAAAGTTTTGAGTAGATGATTTTGACACATGCTGTATATATTTTTGAATGTTTGTATTATTATCAAAGAACTTGCATTGAGTGTATAAAGTTGGAACCTTTGCATTCTAGCATCCTATTTTCACATTCATTGGAGCAATGCTACACACTCATTGTATTGTATTTGTGAGTTTTACTGATGAACTTTTTTGGTTCTTCATATTTTAAAATTCAAACTCGGTCCTTGAGATGTTGCTATAGTCTCTGTTGGTCTATTATTACTGATGCTCTCAAAAGTATTATGTAACTGCAGAAGTATAATGCTTGAGCTTTGTATTTGAATACACATATTTTTTTTGAAAGAGGTTTTTCATAGATGGAGCAGAAAATGTACATATAAATTTTATCTTGGTAATAGTACACTTAACTATGATGGTTATATTGTTATGAACCAATTTTGAACTCGAAATAGTAGTTGCAATTCATATCATGTTTCTCCTAGAAGACATCACTGAATGCTACTTTGTCTTGGTGTGTCAGTATTTTTATTAACTGAAGTATCATTTGTAGCTTGCAGGTTCATCATTCTCTTCGAGTTTCCATGTATCTGTTGTCAATTGATAAAGTGTAAGAGAACTGTGAATGTATATTGAAAACTAAGTGAGATATACATGATTCATATAGCAAAAAATGATGAATAAAATCAAAACATTAAAACAATTCAATAACCGAATTATTTTGAACTTGAACTTGTTCTAGCAACAAAAGCTTACATCCAGTTGCACAATGACATTATGTCATGTGTAGGAATTTTATTTCTACAATTGAAAATGGTTCTGGGTACCTGGTCTGGGTCTGGGTATCGCTTCTCGATACATGGGAATCGAAAAAAAAACCGGTTAACATCATTTCTTAATTTCTCTATCCAGAACCTACTCAGAACTAACATGTAACTACCTAGAACCTACCCATTCGGGTAGGTTCCAATCAGGTACCTGGGTTCACTGTACCCGTGCATACCCTTATTTGTTTTTGATACCATGCCATGAAGGTAAATTCCTTTAATTGCAAAATCATTGCATAAAATTCATTTATTACTTTCTACATGCGGACAATTTGGTACTCATTTTTTGGCATGTAGGAGGCAGTTGGATTTGCACCTTCTTGGCTCTTTTGTCTACGGTATGTGTTTGCCCCTATTTTGGCAGAATCCTATATGTTGCTAGAATTTATGTAATTTATATGCAATTAACGTTGAGAACATCATATGTACTTTTGTAGAATATGATTACCCATTTCAATTGCAATTTACAACTTTGCTCAAATTTTTGTAAATTCATTCGACATCGGGCTATATATGTTCATTTAATTTATGATCTAAATTGGACGAAAAAATATTTTTGAAATAAATTTAATTATCTAAAAAATTTTAAATGACATATCTATAAATATATGTGTGTTGTTCATGTGATATATTTATACGTATTGGTGTTTGTTTACAATTAATGGATCCATGATTTTGAGGGGGAATAGTTTAAACGAACCATGCCCTTATGGCACATGTTAAATTAGGAGGATACTAAATTTTGGGGGAACTAAATTTTTTTGGGGGAACTAAATTCTTTGGAAAAGTAAATTTAGGGGAAATAAATTTTTTAGGAAACTAAATAACAATTATCGTGCTTTTGGGGGAACTACGATTTTGAGGGGGATATCTTAAATGAACCATGCCCTATGGGCATGGGTTATGACTAGTGATTTAATGTTGTGTGGTATTATTACATGTATTGATATGTTGGTGTTGGTGTATACTAGGAGATATAGGGATTAGTATGTCCATGTTTGTTTGTTCATAGGTAGTTGTATATACGTGAAGTACTACGATTGTATTTGCTGATGTAAACTATTTTTAATGTGAATAAGTGTACCCTGGTTATGAGATAAGCGTGTGATAGTTATATAAGGGATGTGCGTGACTATATGAATGATTGAAGTACGTGAATGAATTTAACTGTCTATGATAGGTATAAGTACAGAATGAGTATATATATACGTGTTTGTAGTGTTAATGGTTGACTACCTAGTGCATATATAAGCACGTGCAGTGACTATACATGGTTGAATCATAGTGTTATATGCTTGGTGTAGTTACCAGAATGGCTAGTATATAATATTCCTAATTAGAACATCTGAGGACGGACTTCATTCTAAGGTGGGTAGGATGTCACGGTCGCTTTTTGATCGTAAGTTTTCGTGCGCGTACTTTCCTTTTGTATGCGTATTTTTAGTTGCTTCTTCTTGTATCCGAAACCTATGATGTGATATACCGTTGTGACCCTCTGGAAAAGTGCTTATTTGTGGAATTATTTTGGAACATCATTTCAGGGGTCGTTCTCCCACAAAATAACGTTGTTTGAAGAGGCGTCGTAGCTTCCACCTTTGTTGTTAGGCCTTTCTATTTTTAGTTCCGTTCTCCTTTGCCCTAGCCTGTGACCAATCTTCTTAGTCTCGGTTCTCTCGTCAAAATGGTCGTCCCGGTATTTTTATTATATTTTTTGGACACCGTTTAGTTGGCCAATCACTCTAATCACTTTCAACTTGTGTTTTACCCTAGCTAACCCCTAATTAAAAAAAATCAATTTAAAACTATAGGGAATCATACGTTTCGTGTTGAATTGCTCCCTAGCTACCTACATCCTATATTAAACTAATTACACTTCCTCCCTCTCACATTCTCTCTCCCCAACCACCTAACTCTACCCCAATTCTAGATCTAAATATCAAAACCCTCCCATCTCTAAACATCCATGCAACCAAGCCCTAGCACACATAGCAGCCTCCACCAGCATGGGACTCACGCATGCATCTCATCTCCTCCTCCCTCCCCCGTGAAACAAAGCCGCTACCAACCTCCATTACCGTATATCCGTCTCCGTTACCGCACCTCCCCTCAGGCCGTAGATCCCGTTGCTCGCTGTCCGCGTCTTTACGATACCGTAGAACGTCGTATGGTTTTCATCCACGCCGCACCGCTGTTCAGTGATCATGCCGCTACCTGGCTGATCGTTGTTCGTGGTCGCCGTCGTCGCCGCAAGCTGTAGACGTCGTCGTACCTGGCACGATACCGGAATCCAACCCCTGGCGTCGCTACCTGTAACGACTGGTTTTTAGCTATTTGTATTATCAGTATATTATATATATATATTGGTGGTTCTCTCTTTGTGTATGTTTCCGCTTCCGTAGTTTTGCGTTTTCGTCCAGTTCCATTTGTGATCTTCTAGCCTTCTTCAATAGATCGTTGAGCCTGGAGTAAGTCATTCTTGACAAGCTTCATAACGTTCATATCTTAGAGTTAGGTTGAGCTTAGGAGCCTTAGGAACCTTCCCGGAGCTTCGCGCTCCATTTCGTGACTTTTCGTGCACCTTAGTTGGTCCAAGAAGGAGAACCAACCGACTAGATTTCAATCTAGTCGGTCAGCAACTCTTCATGAACCGACTAGTTTCCCTTGATTATTTCATCTGAGTTACTGTTTACATTTAGTCGGTCTAAGAGCATCCATCGACCGACTAGTTGTGAAACTAGTCGGTCAGAACTTGTTCTCAGACCGACTAATACAGAGTTCATTTCCTGCAGTCGAGTTACTGTTTACCGTTAATCGGTCAAAGAAGAACTACCGACCGACTAGTTGAGAAACTAATCGGTTAGATTTCCTTCTCAGACCGACTAACTCTCAGTGCTTTTGACCTTTCTTGTTCAACCCTTAGTCGGTCAATAAACACTCACCGACCAACTAGTTCCCAAACCAGACGGTTGACGAGCCTTCACAGACCGACTAAATCAGTCTACCCAGAATTATTCTTGACCTCTTAGTCGGTCACAGTTGGACGACCGACCGACTAGTTTCCAAACTAGTCGGTCAGCCACCCTTCATTGACCAACTAGTTTACCCAGAAACCCTAGGTTAAGTTGTAGCCGCCGCACTCTTTTCTTATTTAAACCGTCGACCATTCTAATTCTTTCTTTCACTTCTTTAGCCGATCTCCTTCCCCATTCATCCCTGACTTCCTTGTGCCCTTCCTCCTCCTCAGGTGCCCACTCTCACCCTCCATTGCGCCGGCCACCTCCACTACAGGCCGCCAGCCGACCCTATACCCCCCCAAATCACTTTTTCCAATTTTTCCCTTCCACCTCCAGATCTGAGATATATCCAGCCGCCAGATCTCTTTCAGTCGTAGTTCTTCCGGGATCGCTTCTTCCATTGCCGTGCTAGCTCAGATTAGGCGTCGTTCTTCTACTACTTTTACGGTTAGTGATCTACCCTTAATCTTCTCATAACCCACACTATAATTTGGAAAACCTAATAAAAAATGGATCATTAGACGTTGTAGGATTCCATTACAAATTTGAATTGGACATCGTTTCTGATTTTTGTTTTGCCGTAACAGTGAACCCATCCCCGCAGATAGCGATTCTGAGACGTACTCTCGTCGATCGTCATCATCGGTACTAGACAAGTGAAACTTGCCAACTCATGCTTTGGGCCATGTCTTTAGGCCATTCCCTTCTTTTTAGTGTAAAAGAGACTAGGCAGTGAAATGATAGCTGCCTAGACGCCTATTTGATCTAGTTTGACAACGAAACTAAATCTGTCACCTCATTTGATCTAGCTTGACAACGAAGCTAGATCCAACCCCTTTTTCTTGTTTGGTTCATGTTGCCATGTCCTCCATGCATTTATATCTGCCATGTTTAAATTCCTTATCTGTACGCGTTTCATTACTACTTGCCATGCCATGTCATCCATGCCTTGAATGTTGCATTCGTAGCACACGCTACATACTAGTACTTCCTTGTTCCGGCTAGGTACCTGCGTTGCAGGCACAACCCTAGGCCAGGCTAGGCACCTGCTTTTGTGGGCACAACCCTATGCCAAATACACTTCATGGCTCGTGATCCAGAAGCGAGCATTCCATGTTCGGGGGTAAGGCCCTGGCTCGATACACGTGGAGGGGTAGGGATAATCGATCACTTGAGTGTAAGAGTTGGCCCGATCAGCCACTCTAGCCAAAAGACGTAATCTCTGTGCACGATGTGCTTACTAGACTTGTCCTTGTCCTTGTGATTGTTCTTGTAAAAATTTATATCCATGCCATGATTTAAATGCCAGTTGACATGCCATGCTCGTACTTCACTTTACTTGTTGCACTCATGTTATATCTGCCATGTCATTGCATCATGCTAGAACTGCTAGGTTGCTTGCTTTACTTTCAGTTCCTTGCACAAGTCTTTTGTAGACTTACTGACATGTGCCCCTTACTCTTTTGGGTGACACATGTTAGATCCTGAGCCAGAAATTGTTACTGAGGACGTGGTGTTTGCTGACGCTGAGTCGGAGCCCACGTTTGTCGAGGAAGAGTTTGAGGACACCAGAGACCAGTCTTAGAGACTGATCTGAGTTGTTTGCCTTAGGTTGTTGTTAGTTGTCGGTGCGTAGCACCATTGCTCTATTTTGTGTTTGACTTTGTTGGCCATGTTTTGGGCCTTTAGACTCTTTCCTTCAGCCTGGTGGCTTTTCTGGATGTTGGACTTAATTTATGGATATTCCGAGATTTGATTATTTTATATCACTCTCTCTTTCTTATTATTATTTTTGTTCCGTACGCAATTGCAAGGACCTGCCATATGATTTTTAGACGCTTATCAGACTGCAGCTTCACAGCTCCACGTCTGAGCGGACTTTCTCACATCTCGCCTCCATTTTAGAAAAGCGAGGCGTGACAGGTTTTGTTGGTGGCCCATGCAGGTCCTCTTTGCAAATGCGAATTATCGGAACAACGATAATAATATTAGAATGCCCAATAAATAAATTTCGACGTCTGAGTCATAGGCTTTGAGTCTAACTTATTCCGTTTTTTGTGTCATTAGATGGCAGGAAGACGGAATACCCGAGCTACTGGTGGTGTGCCCCCTCGTGTCGAGGAGCCGGATCGAGAGCCCACCAAATGGGGAGATTATGCGGATGATGCATCAGATGATGTAGGTGCAGCAGGGCATGCTTCAGAATGCCCAGAATGCTCCGGTTGCTTAGGATGCTCGGCCAGTTCAGGATGTCCCTCGCTCCGAGCCGGGAGCGAAGCAGTTTCGGGAGCTGGGCCCTGCTTATTTTGATGGATCTGAGGGACCTCTAGCTGCTAACAAGTGGATCAGGAACATGGAGGACAACTTGAAGATGTCGAAGGTCAACACGGTTGGATGTGTTGACTTGGCGAAGAGGCAGCTTAGAAACAATGACCGGAATTGGTGGGATGCTGAAGAGGAGCTGTTGGTGAAGCCGATACCTTGGGCTACTTTCAAGTCCATGTTCGATGAGGAGTACTTTTCGAAGGCTGCCAGGAAGGAGATGTTGCAACGCTTTATTGATTTGAAGCAGGGGAACCTGACGGTGGACCAGTACCACCAGGAGTTTACCAGACTGAGTCGGTTCACACCGAAGATGGTGCAGGATGCTGATGAGAAGGCTCAGAGGTTTCTGCAGGGACTCACTTTAGAACTCCAGAGTTTTGTGTCTTCTTCTGATCTGGAGTCCTATCAAAAGGTTCTGGTAGCAGCGAGGTGGCAGGAGCTGATTGTGAACCAGAGGAGAGGACATACTTCTGGAGCGGGGAAGAGGCCTATGGAGCAGGCCAGGGCAGTGGTTAGGCCTGGGTTCAAGCCTAACCAGCCAGTGCAGTTTAAGAGGCCGGGAGGCCTACTCAGAAGACTTGCCATTTCTGCGGCAAGACCGGGCATATCAAGGAGCAGTGTAGGAGATTTCTGGGCAAGTGTCTGGTTTGTGGAGATCCTACCCATACTATGAAGGAGTGCCTGAAGTCGAAGCAGCCTTGGAAGGGACCAGTTGCAGCACAGCCGTTGCAGCAGAGGGCACCTGTACCTGCTGGACGTGGAGCAGCCCTTGTTCCACAGAGGCAGGCCTTTCAGCAGGCTACTCAGCCGAGGAGGCAGGCTTTTCTAATGACAGCAGTGGAGAGCGAGGCTATGGATGAGGTTATCGCAGGTAACTCTCAATCTAGCTATTCCTTTCCTTAGTTTTGGTTTGTTAGATTATGTTGGTTGCTTGTATATGATTGTTTGCTAGAATAGGGTTTGATTGTTAGATTGTTTGTTAGGTGTGATTTTGGTTTGCACATTTCCTGCACGAGTCCTCTTTGACTCTGGTGCATCGATGTGCATCCTATCCTGGAGCTTCGTGGAGAAGCATTCCTTGACGACTTCCCCTCTTCCCAAGAGTTTGAACATCGTTACAGGGAATGGCGTGATCTCGGTGCATCGTGGTTGCAATTCTTGCCCTTTGGTGGTCTGTGGACATGAGCTTTACGCTAATTTCATTGTCCACGACATCATCAACTACGATGCAGTCCTTGGGATGGATTGGCTTGCAAGTTTCTATGCTACGATCGACTGTCGGAGAAAGAAGGTTGTGTTCGAGATTCCAGGACATCCGGTATTTGAGTTCAGCCGAGGCAGTAGTTCGTTTGGTCCGGTCAGGTTTCGGGCCAAGCCGGTGGAGATCATTGCAATGCAGATGGAGCAGTGTAGACCAGCGATAGTGCGAGACTTCAACGACATCTTCCCCGAGGAGATGTCTGGACTGCCACCCGATCGAGCTCTCGAGTTTTCGATCGATCTTATTACAGGAGCGTAGCCGATTTCGAAGGCGCCCTACCGTATGGCACCAGCAGAATTGGAAGAATTACGGAAGCAGCTGGATGAGCTTCTTCAGAAGGGTTATATCAATCCTAGTGTGTCTCCGTGGGGAGCACCGGTGCTGCTGGTGAAGAAGAAGGACGGTTCGTGTCACATGTGTGTAAACTATCGGGAGTTGAATGCAGTGACCTTCAAGAATCGATATCCATTGCCTCGAATAAATGACATCTTTGATCAGCTTGGAAGATCGAGGGTATTCTCGAAGTTGGATCTGAGGAGTGGATATCATCAGTTGAAGGTGAGGAAGGAAGATGTTCCGAAGACGGCGTTCAGGACGAAGTATGGACACTACGAGTTTGTGGTTATGCCTTTCGGTGTAACCAACGCACCCGCAGTTTTCATGAATATGATGAATCTGATCTTCTATGACTTTTTAGACAAGTTTGTCGTGATCTTCATCGATGACATTCTGATCTACTCGAAGTCAGAAGAGGAACATGCGTCGCACTTGAGGACAGTGTTGGAGATCTTTAGGAAGCATCGGTTGTATGCTAAGTATTCCAAGTGCGAGTTTTGGCTAGACAGAGTTGCTTTTCTCGGGCATGTGGTGTCAGGAGATGGTATTTCAGTGGACCCCGAGAAGATCAAGGTTGTCAGGGAGTGGGCTGTTCCGCAGTCAGCATCCAAGATCAGGAGTTTCCTTGGATTGGCAGGTTACTATCGGCGTTTCATTAGGGACTTCTCCCGTATTGCTGAGCCGATGACCAGACTGACGCAGAAGGATGTTTCTTTTGTTTGGTCCGATGGTTGTGAGGAGGATTTTGGTGTGCTGAAGGAGAGATTGACGACTGCCCCTGTTCTTGATGTGCCTGATCGGAGTGGAGGATTTGAGATATTTTGTGATGCTTCTGGCAAGGGTCTCGGTTGTGTGTTGCATTAGCACGGGCATGTGGTGGCATATGCTTCCCGTCAGCTCAAGGCCCATGAGAAGAATTATCCGACGCACGACTTGGAGTTGGCCGCAGTTGTGTTTGCTCTCAAGATTTGGAGGCACTTCCTGCTGAGTGAGAGAGTGAAGATCTTCACCGATCACAAAAGCTTGAAGTACATTTTTACTCAGAAGGAGCTCAACATGCGACATCGTCAATAGATAGAGCTCATGGCAGATTATGAGATTGAATTGCAGTATCACACTGGGAAGGTGAATGTGGTTCCGGATGCGCTGAGTAGGCTTCCAGCGGTGATGATGTTGACTTCGCAGTGGAGATTGCAGCAGGATTTTTGCGAGTCTGGTGTTGAGATTGTTCTTCCTGGAGAGACCTCTTCGTTGATGAGTATGCAGATACAGTCGACGATCGTGGATAGTATCAAGGCTGGACATGCTGGAGATCCGAAGCTGGTGAAGATTCGGGAGCAGGTAGAAGCCGGTCTGCGGACTGACTTCTTGATTCATTAAGATGGCTCGTTGAGGTATGGAGCCAGGTTGTGTGTGCCAGCTGGGGATGTCAGAGAAGAGTTGTTGGTTGAAGCACACAGTTCGCCGTATTCTGTACATCCTGGTGGTACCAAGATGTACAAAGATCTTCGTCTGAACTATTGGTGGCATGGCATGAAGAGGAGTGTGGCTCGGAGTGTAGCCAAGTGTTTGGTTTGCCAACAGGTGAAGGCGGAGCATCAGCGTACGACAGGGTTGCTACAATCACTTCCGATTCCGGAGTGGAAGTGGCAACACATCACTATGGACTTTGTGACTGGACTGCCTCGGAGTCTGAAGCAGAATGACGCGATTTGGGTGATTGTAGATCGATTGACCAAATCCGCGCACTTTATTCCTTTTCGAGTAGGACAGTCTACTGAGACGCTAGCGAGGAGATATATGGAGGTAACTTCTTTACTCTCTGTTTTTCTTCCTTTTCCTAGCATAGATGGTGATGTAACGTGAATCGTGCAGGAGATCGTGCGACTTCACGGAGTCCCTGTGAGTATCGTGTCGGACAGAGACACGAGGTTCACATCTCAGTTCTGGCAGAGTTTGTAGAAGAGTTTGGGTACGAGTCTGAGTTTCAGCACGGCGTACCATCCGCAGACAGATGGCCAGTCCGAGAGGACGATTCAGATCTTGGAGGACATGCTGAGGGCATGTATGTTGGATTTCAAGGGTTCGTGGGAGGACCATCTACATCTGGTGGAGTTCTCCTACAACAACAACTTCCAGGCGAGTATTGGCATGGCGCCTTTCGCCGCACTGTATGGGAGGAAATGTCGATCGCCATTGAGTTGGGATGACATTGGTGACAGGGAGCTGTTAGGACCTGAGATGATCGTGGAGGCTGTGGATGTTGTGAGGAACATCCAGGAGAGGTTGAGGATTTCTCAGGACCGTTTTAAGCATTGGGCTGATGCTAAACAACGTCCTTTGGAGTTTCAGCCAGACGACCATGTGTTCCTGAAGATTTCTCCGAATCGCAGAGTGATTCGCTTTAGGAAACGAGGGAAGCTGAGCCCGAGATACATTGGACCGTTTGACGTTCTGGAGAGAGTTGGCGAGGTAGCCTACCACTTAGCCTTGCCGCCATCTTTGGAAGGAGTTCACGATGTTTTCCATGTGTCACAGCTTCGTCGGTACATCAGCGATCCATCTCATGCTGTGGATTTCTCGGAGATCATCGTTCGCCCAGATTTGACGTATGACCAGCAGCCAGTGCAGGTACTGGACAGACGTCAGAAGTCACTCCGGAACAAGACTGTCGATCTTGTTAGGGTGATGTGGTGACACGGCTCGCCAAGAGAATCTACTTGGGAGAGAGAAGATGAGATGAGAGAGCGTTACCCACTTTTGTTTCCTGACACGTGAGTGTTGGGAAATTCCGAGGGCGGAATTTTTCTTAAGGTGGGTAGGATGTAACGACTGGCTTTTAGCTATTTGTATTATCAGTATATTATATATGTATTGGTGGTTCTCTTTTTGTGTATGTTTCCGCTTCCGTAGTTTTGCATTTTCGTCCAGTTCCATTTGTGATCTTCTAGCCTTCTTCAATAGATCATTGAGCCTGGAGTAAGTCATTCTTGACGGGCTTCATAACGTTCATATCTTAGAGTTAGGTTGAGCTTAGAAGCCTTAGGAACCTTCCCGGAGCTTCGCGCTCCATTTTGTGACTTTTCGTGCACCTTAGATGGTTCAAGAAGGAGAACCAACCGACTAGATTTCAATCTAGTCGGTCAGCAACTCTTCATGAACCGACTAGTTTCCCTTGATTATTTTATCTGAGTTACTTTTTACATTTAGTCGGTCTAAGAGCATGCATCGACCGACTAGTTGTGAAACTAGTCGGTCAGAACTTGTTCTCAGACCGAATAATTCAGAGTTCATTTCCTGTAGCCGAGTTACTGTTTACCGTTAGTCGGTCAAAGAAGAACTACCGACCGACTAGTTGAGAAACTAGTCGGTTAGAGTTCCTTCTCAGACCGACTAACTCTCGGTGCTTTTGACCTTTCTTGTTCAACCATTAGTCGGTCAATGAACACTCACCGACCGACTAGTTCCCAAACCAGTCGGTTGACGAGCCTTCACAGACCGACTAAATCAGTCTACCCAGAATTATTCTTGTCCTTTTAGTCGGTCACAGTTGGACGACCGACCGACTAGTTTCTAAACTAGTCGGTCAGCCACCCTTCATTGACTGACTAGTTTACTCAGAAACCCGAGGTTAAGTTGTAGTCGTCGCACTCTTTTCTTATTTAAACCGTCGACCATTCTAATTCTTTCTTGCACTTCTTTAGCCGATCTCCTTCCCCATTCATCCCCCGACTTCCTTGTGCCCTTCCTCCTCCTCAGGTGCCCCCTCTCACCCTCCATTGCGCCGGCCACCTCCACTACAGGCCGCCGGCCGACCCTATACCCCCCCAAATCTCTTTTTCCAGTTTTTTCCTTCCACCTCCAGATCTAAGATATCTCCAGCTGCCAGATCTCTTTCAGTCGTAGTTCTTCCGGGATCGCTTCTTCCGTTGCCGTGCTAGCTCATATTAGGCGTCGTTCTTCCGCTACTTTTACGGTTAGTGATCTACCCTTAATCTTCTCATAACCCACACTATAATTTGGAAAACCTAATTAAAAATGGATCATTAGACGTTGTAGGATTTCATTACAAATCTGAATTGGACATCGTTTCTGATTTTTGTTTTTCCGTAACAGCGAACCCATCCCCGTAGATAGCGATTTTGAGATGTACTCTCGTCGATCGTCATCATCGGTACCAGGCAAGTGAAACTTGTCAACTCATACTTTGGGCCATGTCTTTAGGCTATTCCCTTGTTTTTATCGTAAAAGAGACTAGGCAGTGAAATGATAGCTGCCTAGACGCCTATTTGATTAGTTTGACAACAAAACTAGACCCGTCACCTCATTTGATCTAGCTTGACAACGAAGCTAGATCCAACCCCTTTTTCTCGTTTGGTTCATGTTGCCATGTCCTCCATGCATTTATATCTTCCATGTTTAAATTCCTTATCTGTACGCGTTTCATTACTACTTGCCATGCCATGTCATCCATGCCTTGAATGTTGCATTCGTAGCACACGCTACATACTTGTACTTCCTTGTTCCGGCTAGGCACCTGCGTTGCAAGCATAACCCTAGGCCAGGCTAGGCACCTGCTTTTGCGGGCACAACCCTATGCCAAATACACTTCCTGGCTCGTGATCCAGAAGCGAGTATTCCATGTTCGGGGGTAAGGCCCTGGCTCAATACACGTGGAGGGGTAGGGATAAGCGATCACTTGAGT
This sequence comes from Scilla litardierei, assembly GCA_030789695.1. Classification (NCBI taxonomy): domain Eukaryota; kingdom Viridiplantae; phylum Streptophyta; class Magnoliopsida; order Asparagales; family Asparagaceae; genus Scilla; species Scilla litardierei. The sequence goes on from CM061142.1 coordinate 91,284,959, forward strand.
GTAAGAGTTGGCCCGATCAGCCAATATAGCCAAAAGACGTAATCTCTATGCACGACGTGCTTACTAGACTTGTCCTTGTCTTTGTGATTGTTCTTGTAAAACTTTATATCCATGCCATGATTTAAATGCCAGTTGCCATGCCATGCTCATACTTCACTTTACTTGTTGCACTCATGTTATATCTGCCATGTCATTGCATCATGCTAGAACTGCTAGGTTGCTTGCTTTACTTTCAGTTCCTTGCACAAGTCTTTTGTAGACTTACTGACATGTGCCCCTTGCTCTTTTGGGTGACACATGTTAGATCCTGAGCCAGAGATTGTTGCTGAGGACGTGGTGTTTGCTGACGCTGAGTCGGAGCCCACGTTTGTCGAGGAAGAGTTTGAGGACACCGGAGACCAGTCTTAGAGACTGATCTGAGTTGTTTGCCTTAGGTTGCTGTTAGTTGTCGGTGCGTAGCACCATTGCTCTGTTTTGTGTTTGACTTTGTTGGCCATGTTTTGGGCCTTTAGACTCTTTCCGTTAGCCTGGTGGTTTTTCTGGATGTTGGACTTAATTTATGGATATTCCGAGATTTGAGTATTTTATATCACTCTCTCTTTCTTATTATTATTTTTGTTCCGTACGCAATTGTAAGGACCTGCTATATGATTTTTAGATGCTTATCAGACTGCTGCTTCACAGCTCCACGTCTGAGCGGACTTTCTCACGTCTCGCCTCCATTTTAGGGAAGTGGGGGGTGACACTACCCGACGTTAGTGTCGCTTTTGCATCGTGTTAAGGTATACCTGAACCGTATGAACCCACACCCGCATGTTAATAAGATAAAAATTGTAATTTTATTGTGTTGGTTAATTCACTAATTGAAGATAATGAATAGGGACTGTAGGTTGGTGTGATGATTGGTGTTTGGGCACGTAGGCAGAACTGGACTCCTTGATTGTGTGACTAGCAGCACATTCCTTTTCAGGCAAGTGAAACTTGCCAGTAACTTGTTTAGGACATGTTTAGGCCATTTTTTGTAAATTGCGTAAAAGAGACTAGGCGGTGAAATGATAGTCGCCTAGACGACCATATTTGATCTAGTTTGACAACGAAACTAGATCTGACACCCTACTTGATCTAGCTTCACAACGAAGCTAGATCCGACACCTTTACCTTGCTATTATTCATGATGTCATGTCATGTTTAATTTCAAATAACAGTACGCACTTTAACTCTCATCCCATGTCATGTCATGCATCATATTGTTCTATCGTGATTGCGTAGCACACGCTACAAATATTGTGACTATTGAGGCTAGGCACCTGCTTTTGCAGTCACAACCCTATGCCAAACCAAATATACTTCCTGGCTCGTGATCTAGAAGCGAGCTCACGTACTTGGGAAACCCTGGCTCGATACACGTGGAGTGGTAAGGTTAAGCGATCACTTGAGCGTAGAAGTGCGCCCGTACATCCACTTCAGCCAAAAGGTGTAACCCCTGTGCACAAAGTGACAAGTTAGTGTTCATGAATCGTGAAACAGTTTTTTTCGTAGTTTCTGCTACGACGTGCATGCATGTTCATCCTGTCATTTTAAATTGTTGCATTCTTAAAATGTCATGTCATTTTATTATATTAGAACTGCTAGTCTCTTTACTTTTATATCCTTGCACAAAAGTCCTCCGCTTTCTTTTTGGGAGACTTTTGCTGACATGTGCCCTCTTCTCTTTGGGTGTCACAAGTCAGGTTCTGAGTCAGAGGTAGCTACAGAGGGCGAGCAGTTTATGTTGGAGTATGATGCCCTCGAGGCTATTTATCTCTATGTGAATAGCACAAACATCTTGTTCGAAATTACAGTAAGCTGTTTGGCAATAATTTATCTAAGTTATATTATAATGTAGTTAACATTAGATATCAACTTAGGTAAAGTCCTGAAACTTTATGCAAGGTCAAACAGGTATCGAGATGAGTATCTCGATCATGGAGAAATGTTTGACCGTCTGTAGCATAAGTCTAAAAGGGTTCGTGGTCGTAGATGTTTCGAGACAAGGATATCGAAATATCGGATAGACCATTGTGTCTTAGTCTTCACCGTTTAGCGGTGACGATGATCTCATGATTGTTCGACTTGGCGAAGTCAGAGACGAGACACAGGTGCTCATTAGAGAATGAGTTCACTGAACGATCCATAAGAGTTATCATATGGTTACATTGACCAATCTGTCAATGATAACTCTTAGTGATGATAGGCAAGTTGGTGTTTTGACTTGAGGTCATTTTACGAACCTGTGCGTGAATGGTGCCACTTAGATCACTGACCTAACTTCGAGGCTAGGCCTGTCGAAAGGTCTTTGATTGGGTGTCACTTGAAGCGTACGAGGAGAGTAATGACCAAGAGAGGATTCGTCTCTCATGGTCAATGGGAGTTAGTGCCGTAGAGTTAGTTCGGTCTTTAGTATAATCTCTGCACAGAGTATGTTGGAAGAAGTCCAACATTAATTGACTAAAGATTGATAGAAACTAACCGGAGTCAAGTTATTGGGGTTGACAGTTTGACCGTACCCTAGACTTGATCCACATGACATAGTTTTGACGAAAAGACTATAACTGCAGAAATCATCACAGACACGGTCAGGATGGTCCCGACAATTCTCATGTTGATGAGCTAACCACATTATGATGATGCTGAAACAGGGACGTCAGCCACTGCTCGTGGTCTTTGCCGTATAGGGCTTCGAGCCCAACCTGTAGTAGGGTTAGGCCGTAGGGTCACACAAAGAGTGTGCCCTTCGTCTAGTAATAGGTAGAAATTAGTTAGGGAGGATATTTTGCATTTTTGATGCAAGGGATGGAATAATTGCATTTGATGCAATATGATAATTTAAGCCTAGATAGGGGACTAATTTGCATATAATGCAAAAGAGATTAAATGTATATTAAATTGTTTAAAGCTACATTTAATATTATAAAGGCAAGGAAAAGTTCACGGGTAAGACGGGAATGTCCCGGTCTACGCCTAGGTTTGAACGGCATCCAAATCGGACGCCAAACGCTCCAGATATGACCAAATCAATCCCAGGCCCTAAACCATTGTAATTTCAGCCCTATGGGCTGATTTGAATTTAATGGGGATTAAAGGGATATAAGGGGGGGGCACCATTAGACCCGGCCCAATGGGCCGGGTGGCTTCTTTTCAGAAGAATAACAGGGCGCCATTAGACCCATGCGGTCAGCGCGTGCACAGTGCAGTGGAGCCCACATGCTGGGCCCCACGCCTAGGGTTCAGAACCCGAGGACTGGCGGCTGCAGATTTCTGAAAAGCATGGTTTTGGGTTCATCTTTGGACATACGTTTGAGGGGGTCAAACGGACTTGGATTGACGAACGATTTTTTCCTATGCGTTCACCGTTGAACGCTTTTCGTATTGATAGGTTGTATCAATCATGAAGCTCAACGGTGAGGGAGTTAAAATTTACGGAAGTTTGCAATTTGTGAAGTGCAAACTAACTTTATTTTAACTAACCCAATTAATAGTCACACATCGGATTTTGAGTAAAGGGGAGCAGTCAGCCGCCTATATAAATAGAGGTCTGCTCTCCACCTCAAAACTCGTCCCTAGCTTTAGATCTGAGCGGCTCTCGTAAATGTTGGAGCACACTCAGATCTAAGCTTAAATTAATATTCTTCTATCTCCCTATATTTCTGCCTTACTCTTGAGGGCTCTAGCAAAGCCGCAAAGGAGTTCGGATTCAGATCCGAAATCTAGGCGAAGGTTTCACTCGCATGAAACTTTCTTCGGCGCATGGTTGGCTCGGTGACACGGGGATTGATCGCCTCGGGATGCGGAGCGGTTCGAGGAGCGGTTCGAGGAGCGGTTCGGGGAGCGGCTCGGTGTGGGACGAGAGCAGCTCGGAAGACGGTGCGAAACATCTCGCCTGTCCCAGGGTTGAGATTCCGGGTATGTGTTTAAATTAGCATTTGTTTAATTTAATCGCAGTAGGTTAGATCCTTCTTGGGATGGTCGGTTCCATCCCAAGTTGGCATAGATCTTGGCTAAGGGTTTTGTACCTAAGGGCTAAGTTAAAATTGTTTTAACTGCATGTTAATTAGATTAACTGTTGTTTTATTCTTCTACTGTAATTTTTATGTCTATGTTCCGTCCGACTTAGGACGGGACTAGAGTTTTTGTGCCCTAAGGGTACCGGAAAACCCTACAGTGGTATCAAAGCCTAGGATTGCGTAGTCGATCTAGCACTGTGATTTTATTAAACTTTGAAATGCTTTTTAAATACTTTTAAAAATGTTTTAAAGTTATGAAATAAATTTAAAATATTTTAGATGCCCCTTTTAAAATGTTTTAAAATTTATGCGATACTTTTTTAAAAGATGATTTTAGAAGGATCTTAGATGTTTAAATATTTTATATGATAAAATTTTAAACATGAAATTTTAAAATGGTGTTTTAAATTTATGTGATAAATTTAAAATTGATTTTAAGGCTTTAAATTTATGCGATAAGTTTAAAATGTTTTAGATGTTTTAAAAATTCTATATGATAAATTTTTGAACATGGAAAAATTTTAAAGTGATATTTTAAATTTATAAGATATTTTTAAAACTGATTTTAAAAGTTTAAAATTGTTTATGCGATAAAATTTAGTCTATTTAATTGTTAAATAGTTATACACATTTATTTTATGCGATAAAATTAGTGTAACATTATTTTAATGGCTAGTTCATCTTGTCCCTTATTTGATAACACAAGACAACCCTTTAGGTTAGCCATTAAGAAATGATTAAAATTTATTAATTGAATTTTAATGACATGCTATGTTTTAATAAAACATTAACAACAATATAAGACCTAATTCCTGATTAGGGTAGTCCTTTTAATGATTTTTTAATTCTAATTGTTATAATTAATTCTCATTAAAGGACTTCGCTTTTTAGCGTTGTTAATAAGATTTATTAAAATCCTAATAACGATTAGGATAGCACGTGAACCTTATAGTTGATAAGGACTTAATAAAAGTTATTAAACAAATCCTAAAATTTTGAATTTAAGGATTCAACTAGTTGATAGGATTAATTAGTTGTTAATAAAAGCTGTTTAGTCTATGACATGCATATAAAAATGACAAGCTTCATTCAATGGACCATGATCCAGTCAATGTGCTTGGCTAAGTTTGCTGGATCAACCCTTGCTAGTCCAAGGGATAGTGATCCTGGCTTATTCAATTCCATGGCTGCGTTTCGCTGGACCGCAATGTCGTGAATCATGATTGTATGACACCTTGGACTATATCTAAGTCAAATTAATGATCTTATTCAAGATTAGCCGTAGCCCTCCTTGTTTTGGGGTTGGCAACTATATGACCCGTGTTATAGTTGTTAAGCTACACTCAAGCTGTAACATGGCAATCTTATAGGAACCAACTTATTAAATACATAAGATGAAATCTTGACTTGACCAAAACCGACGTTGTCGTGAATACACCGAGCGCCGGCGTAAGTTTAGTCAAGGATGTAGTCTGGCTAGATGTAGTCTAAGACCTGACCCAAACCGACGTGTCGTGCATACACCGAGCGGCGGGGCAAGTCAGGCTAGACACGAAAACAAGGGTCCGACTAGACTAGACATTGTGATTTGGATGAGCACACTCATGATCACAAATGGCTAGGGGCAAAAACCGACTAAGAGAGTCATATCCAATATGATCGATGAAGAGTCATCTTCCAATCGCAGAGTCAAGCAACTTGTTGAGCTACACTCAAGGTTGTTAGGCTCAAGGTGATTGGACCTCTTACCCATTAATTTTAATTCGATTAAATCGTTCGTTATTAAGCTTTGAAACGATCGTAAAAATAGTGGGAGGATATAGATAGATAAAAGCCAATCTACCTATATTTAATATTGAACATATGCTAAACTAGGGCAAGACTATGTAGACAAAAGGAATCAAAATATAATGGAATTAGTTAACTGGTTAAATCAAGTTGATTAATTGAATATCAAGTTAAATTCTAATTGATAGAATTAAAACTATGTTCTCGTTGATATTAAAATGACCTTCTAAAGAACAGACTTAAGAAATATGATTTCATTAAGTTCTGGGTCCAACAAATAAATTCACGCTACATGTCACTCGTCTCTATATGAGGCAGCTTGAACATATAGGATATTCGAAGTATGTTTCTCCCTACAACTTGTCGAGCTACCCTCAAAGTTGTATGGACAAACAATTTTGATCCGCAAAGTTCGAGAATTCGATCAAACTGTTTGAGTCGAATACGAGTGCATGAGCGGTGCAAGACTATGTATCCCAACCGGATCTTGAGACAAGCAACTTCTTGAGCTACACTCAAGATTGCAAAGCTCAGGCGTTTGGATACATGAGATGCTTGCATAACTATTTATTTATGTTGGGTTATTTAATATCTAAATGTGATTTAGAAAAGGAAGAAGGCACTTTGAAAAGTCAATTGAGAAAGTTAGTTTTATTTATCATTAGTAAAGGCATAAGGAGGAGGAAATGAAAATGTGACATAGATTGATGTCATGATTTCAGAATAAATTGTTATACAAAAACGTCTAACACATTTTGACGAATGTCGTCACCTTGCTTCTGAAGCAATGTTTTGTGCTAAGTAATTTGTGATAACTATAATATATTAAATGTTAGTATATAAATACATCAGATAGTAGCACACTTACATGGCAAAATTAGACTAGGCCGTATCGAGAGATTAAGCTTCACAAGTCACATAAAGAGGGGTCTGACCTCTCGTATTATGAAGTCTACGGACACTTGTGAGTCTTAGCCTCTTGGATATAATGGTCGAAACCCATCTGTAAGACAGTGGGAGAATGAGTTGTCGAACTCAGTCTCATACATACTGATGTACCCGAGTCTAGATTAACCAAAATAAGTTATTCGTATATTCTATTAAGACATGTGTTCTTGATGAAACACAAGTCTGATAAAATATAGAACGAAATGACTAATGTATTTAAATTGATTCGATTAGATCGAATGGTCAAATACTTAGCCACATAAAATCTTGTGTAATTAAAAGAAAATATGATTTTCTCCCAGGTCAAGTCTGTTAACACATCAGTCTGTTAAAAGGTATGAATCACACTAAGTTAGACTTGGTGTGATCCATAACAAGTGACTCTGAGTTTAGTCCTCCCTCTGGGTTAAGTCCCAAATAGTAATGCCTAGGTTTTGATAATGTTCTATGAGGACATTATCAATAAGATATTCATTAAATCAATCATTAAAAAGTTGTATAATTACTCAAATCTCGTGGGACGAATTGTCGAGTTAGACATCATTATTGATGATGACTTAGTCAACTTCTAGGATGAAATTCAGAGTAGTAATAACTCCGATTTAAAACTTGATGCAATCAGAATAGGTCCGTGTGCGTAAATAAATTTGAGAATTTAGTTTACGTGTCCAAGGAAAATGTTTCCGTATATCTTTAAGTTGGAAGATTGGTGCAGAAAGAAAATAGTGACGTGCAATCATGTTGGTCGAGAACGGTTTTCATCCTAATTTCTTTAAAACTGATTATGTTGAAACCGTTTCGCCAGCAGATGTGTACAGATCTACTCGGACCAAACTCGATGTAAAACGCTTATGTTGACCATGAAAATTGGAGCATTCACTTATAAGTTCGTTTTTCTAAATATGATTTAGACGGACCAATTTATATGAATTAGCCGGAAAGTTTTCAAGGTCAGTGGGAGCGTATAAAAATTACATGCGAGGCATCAAAGGGATGGTACATATATTTTGACTAAGTAATCAAAGAGTTTGATACTTTATCAGAAATGGATATGAACCATTTGAAATGACCAGTAACTAATTTAAGAATTATTATCGTAAGGTACGATGAACTGGATAAGATCCAAGAAAATAAAAATTATTATGGATTTCGAAAGACCAAGTGAATTATTTGAATGAGATTCAAATGGTTGGTCTAACATAAACATAAAAACCCCTTAAGTCTATAGTGTAGACGGTTTTAGCAGATCCACTCACGAAGGCTCTACCACATGAAGTCAGGAAAACTTATGTGTAAAAACGGTATAAGATACCGAGATAAATGGGCCTGAGTGCAAGTGGGAGATGTTGGAGTATGATGCCCTCGAGGCTATTTATCTCTATGTGAATAGCACAAACATCTTGTTCGAAATAACAGTAAGCTGTTTGGTAATAATTTATCTAAGTTATATTATAATGTAGTTAACATTAGATATCAACTTAGGTAAAGTCCTGAGACTTTATGCAAGGTCAAACAGGTATCGAGATGAGTATCTCAATCATGGAGAAATGTTTGACCGTCTGTAGCATAATTCTAAAAGGGTTCGTGGTCGTAGATGTTTCGAGACAAGGATATCGAAATATCGGATAGACCATTGTGGCTTAGTCTTCACCGTTTAGCGGTGGCGATGATCTCATGATTGTTCGACTTGGCAAAGTCAGAGACGAGACACAGGTGCTCATTAGAGAATGAGTTCACTGAACGATCCACAAGAGTTATCATATGGTTACATTGACTAATCTGTCAATGATAACTCTTAGTGATGATAGGCTAGTTGGTGTTTTGACTTGAGGTCATTTTACGAACCTGTGCGTGAATGGTGCCACTTAGATCACTGACCTAACTTCGAGGCTAGGCCTGTCGAAAGGTCTTTGATTGGGTGTCACTTGAAGCGTATGAGGAGAGTAATGACCAAGAGAGGATTCGTCTCTCCCGGTCAATGGGAGTTAGTGTCGTAGAGTTAGTTCGGTCTTTAGTATAATCTCTGCACAGAGTATGTTGGAAGAAGTCCAACATTAATTGACTAAAGATTGATAGAAACTAACCGGAGTCAAGTTATTGGGGTTGACACTTTGACCGTACCCTAGACTTGATCCACATGACATAGTTTTGACGAAAAGACTATAACTGCAAAAATCATGACAGACACGGTCAGGGTGGTCCCGACAATTCTCATGTTGATGAGCTAACCACATTATGATGATGCTGAAACATGGACGTCAGCCACTGCTCGTGGTCTTTGCCGTATAGGGCTTCGAGCCCAACCTGTAGTAGGGTCAGGCCGTATGGTCACACAAAGAGTGCGACCTTCGTCTAGTAATAGGTAGAAATTAGTTAGGGAGAATATTTTGCATTTTTGATACAAGGGATGGAATAATTGCATTTGATGCAATATGATAATTTAAGCCTAGTGGGACTAATTTGCATATGATGCAAAAGAGATTAAATGTATATTAAATTATTTAAAGATACATTTAATATTATAAACGCAAGGAAAAGTTCACGGGTAAGACGGGAATGTCCCGGTCTACGCCCAGGTTTGAACGGCATCCAAATCGGACGCCAAACGCTCCAGATATGACCAAATCAATCTCAGGCCCTAAACCATTGTAATTTCAGCCCTATGGGCTGATTTGAATTTAATGGGGATTAAAGGGATATAATGGGGGCCCACCATTAGACCCGGTCCAATGGGCCGGGCGGCTTATTTTCAGAAGAATAACAGGCGCCCCCTTTTGGGGGCGCTGGCTTCATGTGGCGCCCGCAGGGCGCCACGCGCCCTGCTGGCACATGCATGGCACGCGCCCCTGCGGGCTGCGCGCGCACAGTGCAGTGGGGCTCTCATGCTGGGCCCCACACCTAGGGTTCAGAACCCGAGGACTGGCGGCTGCAGATTTCTGAAAAGCATGGTTTTGGGTTCATCTTTGGACATACGTTTGAGGGGTCAAATGGACTCGGATTGACGAACTGGTTTCTCCTATGCGTTCACCGTTGAACGCCCTTCGTATTGATAGGTTGTATCAATCATGAAGCTCAACAGTGAGGGAGTTAAAATTCACGGAAGTTTGCAATTTGTGAAGTGCAAACTAACTTGATTTTAACTGACCCAATTAATAGTCCCACATCGGATTTTGAGTAAAGGGGAGCAGTTAGCCGCCTATATAAATAGGGGTCTGCTCTCCTCCTCAAAACTCGCCCCAAGCTCTAGATCTGAAAGGCTTTCGTAAATGTTGGAGCACGCTCGGATCTAGGCTTAAATTAATATTCTTCTATCTCCCTATATTTCTGCCTTACTCTTGAGGGCTCTAGCAAAGCCGTAAAGGAGTTCGGATTCAGATCCAAAATCTAGGCGAAGGTTTTACTCGCGTGAAACTTTCTTCGGCACGTGGTTGGCTCGGTGACACGTGGATTGATCGCATCGGGATGCGGAGCGGTTCGAGGAGCGGTTCGGGGAGCGGTTCAAGGAGTGGCTCGGCGTGGGGCGGGAGCAGCTCGGAAGACGGTGTGAAACATCTCGCCTACCCAAGGGTTGAGATTCCGGGTATGTGTTTAAATTAGAATTAGTTTAATTTAATCGCAGTAGGTTAGATCCTTCTTGGGATGGTCGGTTCCATCCCAAGTTGGCATAGATCTTGGCTAAGGGTTTTGTACCTAATGGTTAAGTTAAAATTGTTTTAACTGCATGTTAATTAGATTAACTGTTGTTTTATTCTTTCGCTGTAATTTTTATGTCTATGTTCCGTCCGACTTAGGACGGGACTAGAGTTTTTGTGCCCTAAGGGTACCGGAAAACCCTACAGTTTACAGATGCTGAGTTCGAGGTACCTGTGGAGACCGAGTTCGAGGACACTCGTGACCAGTCCTAGACTCACCGGGAGTATTTTTAGTTGTCACTTTTTTGTAGTTGCAGTTAGCTCTCGGTGCGTAACACCTGACTCTCTTTACTTTTGTTTCGGCCATGCTTTAGGCCTATTGTTCAGACTTGTACTTTTGTGACTTTTCAGTGATGATAGAATAATTTCTGGATGTTGTTGGTGGATGTTCTTTTGTCTGCTTATTATCATTGTTATTGTTTCGTCACTATGCAAGGACCGGCCATTTGAATTTTTACAGACGCTTATCAGACTGCAGCTTCACAGCTCCACGTCTGAGCGGACCTCCTCACGTCTCGCCTTCCATACTTGGGAAGCGGAGCGTGACATCTTCACTGCACGTCCTACTTAATCGTCGGCTTCTCATCCAATGCGATATCTTGACCAAGTTGGTTCAAGACATCAAAGACCTCGCTTCTCCACATATTAAAGTTGATCTTTCCATCAAACTACTCAATTTCGAACTTCGTGTTGCACACGATAGTCCGAGCCATTGGAGCATGCTCTCTAGAGGTCGATGCCTTTGGAGTGTCGTAGTCGTCGCTACTGCTCATCGTCACTGTCCATGAAAATCGCAGAAACCGTAAGCTCTGATATCAGTTTGTTGTGCGGAAAGCTGAATCCTAGAAAGTTCGTTGATCTCGGTGAGGGAAGAAGATGAGCATATCACAACCAAGCACAAAGAAATATTGCAACTTTAGGCCGGGGACCGGTCTGAGAAACACCAATAAGCTTTATTATGAAAGAAAAGAATGAAATACAAATCTTCAACTTCACAAGAAAGAAGAAGCACTCAAGATCTCCACAAAAGCTCTCAACACAATCTCTTAAAGTTGGCTCTCAACAATGGTAGCTCATAGTTCTCAATATCGCAACAACGATCGATCACACAATATCGATACCTCAAAACTCTCGCCTAAACACCCCTTATTTAGTCTATGGCACAATATGTGTTCTAATAGAAGAGGAATTCCTATTTGACTAGAATTCAGACTCAAACGGAGTTCTAATCCAACCACATCTCTACTTCGAATAGGACACTGCCTCAGATGGTCGGCCCCTCCATGTTGTCAAACTACCTGCTGGAGGCAGAGCTGGCGAAGTGCCGAGCCGAGCTATCCGAAGATCGGATTGTAGAGTTGCCGAGCTATGAGCCACTGATCCTCTAACCTGAGAATCCATGACTGAAGAAGTCCATTAGCTCTAAATTCTCGTATCTGACTTGTGCAGAGCCGAATAGGTGGGATCTAGAGCACAAGTGAGCTAGCCATGCACAAGATAGCTCAACTGTACATCTTCAATACTTCTTTGGTGCCTTAATCGAGCCAATTTTCACAAATTGAACTATGAAAAAGATGAACTTCCAAACTGAATCCAAGTCAGAATCCAAACGTCTTACTAGATATGGAATTTTCACGAATCTAACACGCACCCGACCCATCATACCTTATTACATTAATCATTCGATGTTACTACTTTTGAAGAACTTCATCGCTTGTCCTGAAGATGTTTATGTTGGAAATTGGGTACGCCCATGACGGGTTTTTAACCCAGGGGGTAAATCACAGTTATAATATTAATTAAGGAGTTTTATGTAAATTGAATTAAAATTGGTGGATAATTGCAATTTACAGAAGTTCAAGGTTCCCAATGCAAATTTGTTTTGTAACTAATTTTACGTTATTTTGTTAACGTTAAGTTTTCAACTGCTCTTCTTAATCCATATGAATAACTCTCAGATGCAGAGAAAAAAAAGAATTCAATCAATCTGATTACTTAGTTTCTCCTCTCCCAACACAAAAATAGAAGAAGATCAAGAGTAATATTGGCTGTGATTACTTCGTTTCAGGTGATGTGTTCATCTCTCGATTTATAACATTGGTATCAGAGCAATGTTTTCAGCCACCATCTGCACGCGTTCAGCCTCTAAACAAAGGAATACACGCTAATTAAGTTTTTTTTCATCTTCTTGCGGTTGATTGTGGATCGACCGTGGGGCATTGAAGCCGTCAGTCGGCCATGAGTGATCGCCCCCTTAGTACGGTTCCCTGCACTCGGCCCCTGCCACTTGCTCGGTCGACCTGAGGATTCGCCCCTCCGTTCCATGTTGGGCTAAGTTTTTGCTCGGCCATGGGGGAACTTCACCTGCTGTTAATTTTGGGGATCCGTTCCCCAATTGCTTGTTTTTTGTATGGGCAGGGGAATTTGAACTGACCTACGAGGATTGGTTGGAATTGGGGCGATGAAGGAATCGTTCTAATTTCGGATGGGTACCTGCATGATTCATTAAAAATTTATGTTGAATGGGTCATTTGGATTCAATAATTTTCAAATGGAATGGCACGCGCCCTGTTTCCTGCGGTTTTTTTTGTGTGAATACGGTTGATCAATTTGATCAATGTGGATTCTGATCCCCTGTTTGCTTCCATTTATGGCATGCTTAATCAAGTTGCTTAATCAATTTGATCAAGGATGAATCCCCATCGTCGATTGCCAGGCGAAGATCTCCCAGGGCTGATCACTTGGGGCTCCGTGCCCTGTCGCTCGGCTAAAGGGATTCCCCCCTTCGGTCGCCGGACTGCAATGCCCATCGGTGGGACTTGCCCTGCTGCTCCGCCAAACGAATCGGTACCTGTGGCCATGGGAATTCTCCGCTGAGGGATGAAAAACATTGGGCTCGGGCAGAGGGACTTACTCCCCTGCTTTGATGGGCTATAGTTCTATTTGTTACTCTTATTTTTAAATTGAGCCTAGTAATTCAAAAACTAGTTAAATTGGTCTGCAAATATTTTTTTCTGTTAAGGCCTTCATTGCTTACTGACTGGGCTTGCACTAATATCATTTTGGGTCCTTATTTCGCTTTTGGCCCGGAAATTTTTTTGACTTAGGCTTGCATGATAGATCATTTGGCCAATGTTTTATTATAACAGGTTGATTGTGTATGGACATATACTGCTAACATTCTTAATGCATAATAATGGCCAACTCAAATTAACATGTAACAATTACATGCACCTGAGTTTCTATGAAGTTTTATGGGACTTATTAAAAGCAAGATATATTTTGTTGATCATGATACTTCTTAACGGGACTTATTACTTAAATGCATTTGTTGCTTACTTTATTCTCATGCATGTATTTTACTATACGGATTTGCATGAGTTTTATGTTTAACGTTTAATGTTATATGTTAATGTTAATAGCAATATTTTAGTTTGGTGATTTTTCCCATTATCAGAACCCACTTGCCTATTTTGTGTAAATAAAGCTGTTGTAATATTTTATGTAAATATTAACGGTGTGTTCTACGTGAATACATAAGTTTAGTGGGAGCAATACAATATTCCGATAATATAAATGTGGGGACATTGTTCGTAGTAAACAAAATATAATTATATTTTTGAAAGAGTATGTACATATAACGATAAAGTTCTGAGTCATGGATGATGATTGGGAATTTAATGAACTTTCGAATCTGTGCTATTGACTGAACCGTTATATTTAAATACTTGACAAAATTATTTTGGGCAAAGTTACTTATCTTCTAAATGTCTCTCTTTATTTCAGTAATTACTTAAACCATCCTACAAATATGGCTGCTGTCAAGAACATCATTGCTGACCTCAACAAGGGAGATTGTCTCAATGGAGACAATTTCAATATCTGGAGTTTCCATATCAAGTATGTCTTGGAGGAACAAGAGGTCATTGAAACCATAAACCATAAATTGGAAGATCATTGTGAGGGTAACACCACCTAGCACAGGCGTGCAGTTGAGACTTACAATGAGTGGAAGAAAAAGAATGCCACTGCGCGTGGTATTCTTGTAAGCTCAATGATGGATGATTTGCTTGTGAATACAAAGATTATCCTACTGCATGTGACGTGTGGAAGGCCTTGTCTGATAGGCTAGTAGGAACTTCTGTGTCGAAGTTACGGCAGCTAACTATAAAGTTTGATACTTATAAGATGGGTTCCAATCAATCCATTAAGCAACATCTCCGGGAGATGTCTAGAATGATTAAGGAACTTGCTGCTGTTGGGTACAACCTCACTGATGAACAACAGGTTCAAGCTGTGATTCGTTATTTGCCTAGTTCCTGGGAACATATGAAAGTCAACTTGACACATAATGAAAGTGTTAAGACTTTTGATGATGTGGCATGTCACGTAGAATTGGAAGACGAAAGGTTATCTTCTCTAAAACCACAATCTCATACCTACATGGCGGAGTCAAGTTCCGGGAAAGGAAACTTCAAGATGAAGAGGTTCTGGAAGAAGAACCATGGCAAAGATGCAACTATAAAAAAAATCCAAGGGGCTAAGGAAATTTGATAAGAAGAAGAAGAAGAAGAAAATGAATGTTGATAAGTTGATATGCTTCAACTGTCGTCAGAAGGGACACTTTGCTCGGGAATGTCCTGAGCCAAGGAAGGCAACTTCTGATTCTTCTTCTATTCTTGTCATAATGGATATGTGACGAGCTCTGTTATGCTCATAGAACCTGATCCTTGGTGGATTGTTGATTCAGGAGCGACAGACCACATAGCAAGACATAGAGACTACTATGTGGAGTACCGCCGTGTTCCTGGGGGAACAAGATGGGTGTATGTTAGCAACAACAATAAGCTGGAGGTAAAGGGAGTCGGTACGTGCAAATTGGAATTGCTCAAAGGACAGACCTTACTATTACATGATGTCTTGCATACTCTAGAAATAAGGCGGAACTTAGTTTCTGTAATATCTTTAGCTAGTATGTATTTAATTTGTTATTTGAACAGCATGGACTGAATATAAGTTTGTGTAACGAATATTATGGATCTGGTTCTTATGTAAATGGTTTGGCAATTCTTAATACAAATAATTGTTCTTCTGGTTATATGTTAACCTCATCTTCATCTGTTACATCTGATAATGCAACATTATTATGGCATGCTAGACTAGGTCACATAGGAAAAGCCAGGATAGAACGCTTGACTAAAGAGTGTCTTTTGGGATCTCTCACTAAAATAGAAATTCCTACTTGTGAACCATGTTTAGCAGGCAAAGCAACTAGGAAACCATTTGAAAAAGCTATACGAGCTGACACTCCATTACAACTAATACACTCTGACATTTGTAGACCCATGAGTGTGAGGGCTAGGCATGTTGCCTCATATTTCATTAAATTTATAGATGACTATTCTCGGTTTGGAAAGGTATACCTTATATCCCATAAATTCGAAGCATTAGAGTGCTTTAGATTGTTTCTCAACGAAGTTGAGAATCAATTGAATAAAAAGGTTAAAACCTTGAGGACAGACCGAGGAAGGGAATATCTATCAGATCAGTTTAAAGATCTATGTAATGAAAAAGGAATTCTAAGACAGCTTACTACTCCTTATACACCTCAGCAAAATGGTGTTGCTGAGAGAAGGAATAGAACTCTCTTAGAAATGGTTCGATGCATGATGTCGCAAGCAAACTTACCAATTAAATATTGGGGAGATGCATTGTTGACAGCAGCACATGTTTTGAACCTAGTACCCTCCAAATCGATTCATAAAACCCCATATGAACTCTAGACTAGTAGAAGTCCAAATTTGAGTTTCTTAAAGCCACGGGGATGTGCAGCTTATGTACATAACACTTCTCATAAGCATGAGAAGTTGGGACCCAGAGGAAAGAAGAGTATATTCATTAGATACTCTGAGCACTCAAAGGGTTATGTTTTCTTGGGTGAGCAAGAAGACGACACTGTCACAGAATATGAATCAAGGGATGCCACATTTATAGAGGATATGTTCCCTAAATAAGGCGAAGTCAGAAATGAAGATGATCTCCATGAGTTGGAAGATCCAGACTTCGTGAGTATGAGGTCATTTTAGGTACAAGAAAACCTTCTCGAGTCCCTGAAATTAGTGGGAGCGGTGTGTTCGAAAGAGAAGTAATTCAGAATTCTCAGCTTGATGAGTCAGTTGGGAGAGAAAAAAGGGTTAAGATTCCCCGACGAAGATTTGAAATCGAAAGGAAAGCATTAATTGTTGTACCTCAAGATGATGAAGAACCTCAGAGTGTAGAAGAAGCTTTATCTCGTCATGATCGAGATTATCGGAAGAAAGCTATGGAGGAAGAAATGGATTCCATGAAAATTAACCAAGTTTGGGAACTAGTTAACTTACCGTCTAATCGAAAAATAATTGAGAATAAGTGGATTCTCAAAATAAAGAGAAAGGCGGATGGATCCATCGAAAGACATAAGGCTCGGCTGGTGGCAAAGGGATATACCCAAAAGGAAGGTATAGATTACGAAGAAACCTTTTCACCAGTTGTTAAATTTGCCTCTATTCGCCTAATACTAGCTTTAGTTGCTCACATGAATTTAGAACTTCACCAAATGGATGTCAAGACGACAATCCTAAATGGTGAACTAGATGAGAAAATCTACATGGATTAGTCAGTAGGTTTCATTATTAACTGCCAAGAAAATAAAGTCTGTAATTTACAGAAATCTATATATGGCCTTAAACAAGCATCTAGACAATGGAACCAGAGGTTTCATAGAGTTGTCACCTCATTTGGTTTCGAGATGATCGAAGAAGATCATTGTGTTTATATGAAGCAACATAAAAACAAATTTGTCATCTTGACATTACACGTAAATGACATTTTGTTAGCTAGTAACGATATGGAGTTTCTGATAACCATAAAAGAATGGTTATCATCTAACTTTGAAATGAAAGACATGGGAGAAGTGGATTTTATACTTGGTGTAAAAATCCGAAGAGATCGCTTTAAGAGATTTCTTGCATTGTCGCAAGAAACATATATTAATAAAGTGTTAGAACGATTCAACATGTCTAACTGTAATCCAGTAGAAACTCCAACATCGAAAGGCGATAACTTAAGTCTAGGTGATTGTCCTAGTACAGCAGATGAAATGAACAAAATGGCAAGAGTGACATATGCAAGTGCAGTTGGTAGCTTAATGTACGCTATGTTGTGTACAAGGCCAGACATATGTCATGCAGTAGGATTGGTAAGTCGATATCAGTATAATCTGCACCTGAGCATTGGAAGGCTGTGAAGAGGATCATGAGATATTTGAAGGGTACAGTCAACTACAGTTTGTGTTACGAAGGTTCATCCACCAAACTGGAAGGCTACACTGATGCAAACTATGGGGGAGATGTAGATGAGAGGAAATCTACATCAGGATATGTTTTCTTGCTTGGAGATGTGGCCATATCATGGTGCAGTAAGAAACAAACTTGTGTAGCTCTATCAACCATGGAAGCGGAATTTGTTGCTGCTTCACTAGGAGTTCAGGAAGCTATTTGGTTACGACGTTTTCTAGAGAATTTAGGTGTAAAGCAAGAACCAGTTGTTGTCTACTGTGACAATCAAGCTGCGATAACTTACACCAAGGACCCAAGATATCACAGTCATATCAAACATATCGACATACGATACCATTTTGTGAGAGACAATGTTGCTGAGAAAATAGTTTCTATCAAGTATATATCTACGCACAAAATGATTGCTGATCCTCTTACTAAGCACATTCCTAGAGATGCTTTTCTGAAACATGTAAAAGCTCTAGGATTGTGTAGAAATTAAAATATACGTGTGTATGTACTCTGTAATATATATTGATATTGTTCAATAAAATATTTATTTCATTCATTGTGTTGGATGATATGTGTTTGCCTAATAGTGTTATTTGTTAATACACAAAAAGAGTACATAAGAAAAACGTATGTCAAATAGGCATAGAGATTGGCCTTCTCACACAGGCAATCGCCTCTGACGTTCTAGGTGAACGGGTAGGGATGTGACTAAATCTTCTATAAAAGTCGCCTTGAATAAGTTTCAAGATGAGGTCATTTTATATATACAAATAATGACCGAGATGAACAGATCGATTCCCCAAAGTTCATCTAAGCCTATTTATGAGCCAGACACGAATTCTTAGAGCAATCGATTGCTGTAGAATTCAGTGTTAAATGTCTGCGTACATTTAACTTGGAGTTTGAACGGTGTTGGATTAAATTACTCCGAAGACATACACAATACATCGTTGCATGTGATTCATACCACATGTGCTGAAGTCGACCATTAATGGGAAGTGAGAAAGTGGATCCATGCCTCTCCACTGTGTGAGTCCCTAGAGGATTGGGTTCCTCCCTATACCCTTTGACTATTGACTAATATTCAAAGTCTCAGTCTTTGTGATAGCTACTTTAGCATATTTCTTATGGCCACGAGTGATTCGGTCTAAAAGGGTATGTTTAGGAAAGCGACTGAGTTGTGACTTAGAATATTAAGTGCAAAGGAATGACTAAGTTTGTTGATATCAAGTTTGATGATCTCACTGGCCGGCCAATCTGTGTGATAAAGAGACATCAATGTGGATGTGTTTAAGTATGTCCTCAAGAGTAAATAAAAGGAGGGATCATGAATACTTACACTGATACAACAACTTAGATCTGGGGTATTATAAGCGACAGATATACTTTAGAGGATTGATTACAAAGAGGGCAGTTGTGTATCTCTAACCAGTGCACAACAAGATTGCCTTTATTTGCTTATGGGTCGCACGACCAAGTTACCAAGTATGAAGACTTCTTCACTTGTTGTTTTTGTAACAACAAATCCCATCATGTGCGAGTGGGAGATGTTGGAAATTGGGTACGCCCATGGCGGGTTTTTAACCCAGGAGGTAAATCGCAGTTATAATATTAATTAAGGGTTTTTATGTAAATTGAATTAAACTTGGTGGATAATTGCAATTTACAGAAGTTCAGGGTTCCCAATGCAAATTTGTTTTGTAACTAACTTTACGTTATTTTGTTAACGTTAATTTTTCAATCGGAGGAAACTGCTCTTCTTAATCCCTATAAATAACTCCCAGAGGCAGAGGAAAAAAGAATTCAATCAATCTGATTACTTCGTTTCTCCTCTTCCAACACAAAAAGAGAAGAAGATCAAGAGTAATATTGGCTGTGAAAATTAGTTCGGTTTCCTTTGGCAATTCCAAACACGATTCATTGCGCTTCTCCATTCGCTGCATTTCAGTTGATGTGTTCATCTCTCCATTTATAACAGTTTATACCACTTTGGACAAGGAATGCAACAGATCTACGTATATATGTATCTATATGTTCCTTCAAATCACGCATCCTAATTAAGTTTGCCCTCTGTCAAGATCTACGTTGGGTGCATAGCAAATACCCCAAATCAGATCAAATTTGAATTGCATCGAGTCACGCAAGAAATAATAGACCCACGTCTTGTCTTGTTTATGTAATCGTGGAAATTTAGCTCGAACTCAAACAAAATAATACAGAATAGACAGATTTGAGGCCAACGTAGTTGAAATTTGGAACAACTTTTCCAGGGTGCGAGACTCGGAGTCTGCAAGAGTCAGGAGCAGCAGCTGTCGTTCGAGAGCCCAAATACGATGAGGTAACTGCTTTGTTATTAGAACTGTTGATCACTCGTTTTTGTTCCGGACATACATACATACATAACAAATAGCAAGAATGCAGCTGCAGTTGCGATTGAGAGGTCGAGGATTCCATGCTTAGAATTATTTGTTGGAAGCTGGTTTTAGTGTCTTGTTATCTTTCCCTGTTTATTCATATCATGTTACTTTTCATGTACGTTGTTATACACCTTATTCGTATATTTTGATAATATCATTATATTCATAATAACTAACATGATGAGACTCAAGTAAACAAATAAATAAACAGACAGTAATAAAGAAGTAGAGAAAGCCGACTTCGAAAATAAACGAACGTAAGGTCTCTTGTGAGCACGATTGATGTGAGTTTACGCATATCAACTCCGGCGCTCCTTTTCTCTACCTCGTCATTATTTTGCTTGAAAGCGAGAGCAAATTACACGGTTTTCATTTTCATAACGTACTAAATTCAAAGAGAGGCGATATCTGAGGGCGGCGGGGACCTTGACTTAAAGCGACATATTAACTGCCATTCGATGGATGTATATTTGTCGGCCGATGTTGGATTCTTGCTCGATTCAGTGGTTGAAAGAATTTGGATCCAATTTTGTTTAACGCCAACACATATTTTTGGCCTTTGTCAAACTCTTGTCACTTTGCTTGCTGGAGTCGATTGTCATCGTTTATGTCGTTTTCCACGTTTGTAGCCAAATAATCATAAAACAACGTAAACTTACGAAGGAATTCGTTAATTACGATATACAGATAGGTTATAAATGTAATGTGTTGAAGCAAAGAACAAATAAGAGTATTGGCTGGGCTGAATAAGAGATAATGCCACTAATTTGGCTTCTTTCGACACACAAATTAGTCTCAGCTAGACAAATGTTAAAATAGAAAATATGAGATGGTATTAGAAAATATATTAGATAGGATCCTGTTGACGGTTTAATCCGTCCACATTGAGTTGGATGCTGACGAGGACGCATCCAATGACGTGGCTCTCTGTCAGCCGAAGAATGTGACATGAGGAAGGGCGGTCCTGTGTCGGTGAGAGCTAAGCCCTAGCTGTTGGGTTGAGGCTCGACAGAACTCCGAGCTATCTTTGTAGGTCTGCAGCACAAACAAATCGTCAGGTGGGTCAGACCTGGGTCCCGATCCAAATCCCATCCGATGCTTAAGTTAGTGGATGACTAAGAAGAAGCTCGAGGTAGATAGGTCCAACCTAAGGGAAGGTCGTCCGATTACTGTCTCGCCGAGCTATGAAGAAAGAAATATAGAGAGTGCAAGGAGATAGTTGAGTGTAAGAGTACTTAAGTGATTAGTCTCTCTGGAGATTGTCCATGTCCTATCGTCGTTGATACTACTTATAGGTGATGATCCATTTGTCTGCCATTGGAGGATAACAACATTGCCTTCATCATGGCATCATTATCATCCCTTAAAAATGGGATAACGACTGTCCCATTTACTCTCTCGTTACCAACATAATCACCAATATTCAGGAGCTCAAACAGACGGATGAGCTGTCACTTTGACCAGGCAAATAGGTAACCGCCCATATGGACCTTTGGACTGTTGGGCTGGGGCGAGGCATCCCTCTTAGGCTTCTGTATTCAAATGAAATATCTTTTTCCGCCACGTGGGCTGGTCCAATGTAGTAACAATGGCCCACATCTATCGAGCTCAAATGAGGCGACTGTTGAGGTCGAGTGATATGACGTCTTATTAATTAGGTTCAGCAGTTGAAGCGGGAGTTTTGATTTTGTCCGCCAAAATTCCCGTTCTTTTGATTGGGTTGTAGCAATGGCACATGACCTGGGGCGTTGGTGCTCTCGGATGTCGACACACACCCTTATTTGAATGGTTGAGTTTGATCAGATGAATGGCCCTTGGTATAAGTATGAAAAGAGACGGGGAGCGGTAAGCCCTTCTATTCTTGTTTTCGCAAAATCTTGCCTCTGCTTTTGCCTTCCTCGATCATCCTCAATGCTAAGTAAGGTAGCCTTCTTTCTTGCTCATGCTTTTCTTGGTTCCTTCCTTCTATAGATTTAAGTTCTAGATATTGAGAATCAGAGAAGTACCTCGGCTCAAAGTATCAGAAGTTTCTCAATCTCCAAAGTATAGCCTGGTTTCTGGCAAGGGTAAGGGTTTGCTTATAAAGCCAAAGCTTTCCGATTTGTGAGCTGATAACTCATCCAAGGTGCCCCTAAAGATCTTGAATTTGGTACACAAACTTTCTTTCTCCTTGACTGGTAAGATCGAACTGACTACATTTATTTCACCCTTGAGATTTTGAATTTTCTTGAACTTTCCCTTTGTCAGCTTGTACGCAGTGCCATTCTTCTTTGGTCGGTTTCATCATGCTTTGTCTATTGCACAAGATAAAACCGACCATTCCGATCTTCTGTTTTTTCTTTTAGGTTCAAACTAACCCACAGGGTGTGTGGTACTCTATCATCACTTGGAAGAACTGGAATCTCATTTGGTATCTTCCTACTTCCACATGTGATTGGGAAGACGCGTTTGTTTTCATCACCTTCCCACGTGCAGCAACATTCCTTACTCATTGGGGTTTCCTCTCATTGGGGTTGCCTCAACCCTTCAGCTTCAACGAAACTGAGGCTTTCAGTGATTAAGACGAAGACGAGCAAGCTTCGGTTGAACTACCCACAAAAGAGATGTCGATTAGAAAATTATTAGACAGTGACTTGTTGAAGAGGTTGTCCAAGTGAGCTGGGAAATCGCCCTTGGCCTCTGGATACTTGGATTAGACCTTGGCCCAATTATTGGAATCATGGTTCCAGGCCAGATCCCTGCCATTAAGGGCCCTGCTCCAGTTGTAGGGGGTTCGAGCTCATGTTTTGATGAATCAGCAAATAGAAAGAGAACCCACCCTTTGATTGAAGCATGGTGTGGGGAAGGTAATATGAAGAAGAACGAGTTGAAATCCCTAATCCACCTTCCATATGACGCTGATGCAGACAAACCCCGAGCTCTTCAGATTCAAATGGTGACACACAGTGCGTCTTCGGAGACGTCGGTGCCATCCTTGGATCGAGCAATTATGAGGACATCTGGCCGTTGGGAGGCCTTGTCCCTCCAACACCATTAATTGGGTTGATCCCCTCTGAGTATAAAGAGGCTTGATAGCGACTAGGCCTGCGTCGACTCCTCCGAAACATTCCAAGGGAGAGCTCCATAAATCCACCTTTCCTATAGGGGATGAGGGGTTGGCTCTCTTGGACGAGGGGATTGCTGTCCGGCTTGTCGAGAACTCCATCCTTTTGCAGTGTTGTTTTGTTATGTGAGAAGTCAACCATGATAGGATGGCCACCGTCATGGTCTGGCATAGTCATCAGGTTGGTATTCCTCCTTGATCTTCAAGTTTTGTCATGCTCCGCTTCCTAGAATACCCAAAGAGACAAGGGTGAAGAAGAAAGAGGAAAGAGAGTGTGTGTGATTGAGAGTCAGAAAATTTTCTGCAGGCCACTGCGCACATGCTGGGATAGAACCTATAATACTTCTATCACTAAACAACAACTCAAAAGAAAACACACTCTGGAACAACGCAAGCAAACCCAGATGTATATACATTAATGTCCAAAAAATACAACCCTTATTCAAAGTACAAAGATCACGCTCCATGTTTAACTCACTCATGGCCCAGCCCCATGTTTAAGTACAACTCAACACCGCCTTAACCCAAGAGTACAACTCAAACTAAAATATACAATCACTCTCTAAACTACCCTTCACCCAACTCCAAAGGTACCAACACTCCAAGGATCTTCAACCTGCTACTACCGCTACACCTGAAACCACAGGGGGAGCACGTCAAAGCGTGTCCAAGTACGAAGTCCAACTCCAAATGACATATTATGTTTTCCAACATGCATCAAAAGAGGTGTAAACATGTACTAAGTAGAGAGAGAAAGAGAGAGTACATTTATCATATGTATCATGGAATGCAAGTACAAGCTACACACATACGAAGAAAACTGGTAGCTACATATATTAGCAAGAACTAGTGCATGAAGTACAATGATTATAGATGCTAAGCAATTGTTTTAGGTTTATTAAGTTCTTTAGAAAACTGGGTACGAAGTTGGATATGAGGAACTGGATTTCACCCTAGGGTGGAGCGAAAGGGAGCACCCTCCAGTGTTATACGAGCACTGTTTCCTTAACGGGGTCTCTCAATCCACCCACTCCCCCACACCGGGGTACAAGTGAGGAAAACTCTACAACACCATAACTCATCGTACCCAAAACTGAGTAAGGTACGAGAAACACTACAAAGTACCTGAAACTGAGCAATGTACATCAAATCTATCACATATTAGTCTAGTCCGCATATCCTTCTAATACTCAGTTCTCCCCCAACCACATGTGAAAGCTCACCCCCTTTGAGGGGATTGAGTCAATTGTTTATAATCTTGTATTACAAGTGAGTAAACAACTACGTCATAAATGTGCATGGAGTAATTTGATTAAGGAACACATGTAGGCAAGGCTTCACATTTTTTCTCTTTCTTTTCACATTTCCTCTATTATTTGCATAAAGGGACATGCATCTACATATGCACTCCCATCCCAAATCTACATGCCAAAACAAATCACAACCTTTCACATTACCATGCCTCTATGCCTTCCAGAACCAACACATTCAAGGAACTATCATTTCCATATCATGGCATATGAAACATAATCAAATGAGAGAGGAATTATCTTCATTTCCTTAAGGATCATGTGAAACATAATCATATCACATGAAAAATGAATTCATTCCAAACTTATCCACATCCACATCCAAATAACGACAAGCTTTTTCTTAATCAAGTGCACACATTTAAGGAAGAGGCAAACTTGACATGACCGCTCACTAACTTCATCAAAGGATGCAACTTTAGTTATGACCATCCAAAACATTTATGTAAATGCAAGCTTTAATGAACTACTTAATGGACTTAATGAAAGCAAGTTTTAACGTAACTTGTTTAGAGAACTTTAGTAAAAACACTAGAAAACTTAATAACAATACAAGCTTTAGTGAAGATCCATGCTTAAATGAACCCAATTAAGAAACTTTTAGTGACAATACTAACTTTAATGAAACTAGATGTAGGACTTGAGTAAAAACGCAACCTTAATTAATTTAATAAAAATGTAAGATTTAATGAAAATCCTTAAATAATTTAATAAAAATGCAAACCTGAATGAAGTTGGACTTTAGTGGAGATGCTAACTTTAGTAAAACCAATGGAAAATCTTTGGCAAAAATACTTTAGATAAAATGCTACCTTTGTGAAATTATTGAAAGACCATTAAGAAAAATGCAAGCTTTGTAGAAAAATACTTAAGTCTTAAAGTGCATCAAGCTTTGTTTAAAGAGCATTACATCAACTCCCACATACATAACCTTTCCTCACTTCCTCATCACTTTCTCCCCTTCGTTGCAATGCCACAAAATCACTACATTTCCCATGGCCGAATTTGTTCAAGCAAGGAAATTACCACACCATGAACCATAATGAAGAATGACAACTTAAAAACAAACCACATCTTAATTTACATGCAAGCTTCCAACTTGTACACAACATATAAAAGAGGGCAACTTGCACTCTAATCTCCTTGTCAAGATAACAACTTGCATTATTGATTAGAAGGATAACAACTTTGCTTGCAACATAAGCATTTTGGCAACGTTAGCATGCTACTACACTTGAAGGTGGCAATTTTAACAAGATTTCTTAATAATTTAACAATTAATTTACATAGTTAATGAAGCATAATAAAGAAACCATGTTGAGCATGTAAACACCATAAAGTTAACTCCTTTTCACTAAATGCTATTTAGGTCTAAAACTTGCTAATCAATGACTAACAAACTTAAGAAAGTTTGCAACTTTTACTTGTTAGCAAGGAAAACGAGGAAATTTTGAGCAAGAGTACATATCAAAGGAGCCAACTTTAATAATTATTCATCGAGGCAAGGCATGAGAGCATGCAATTAAGGAAAGATAAAAGATTTTGCTTCTAAACATCCAAGCAACATAATCTACCATAAGGAGTTGGTTTCCTACCTCAAAGAGCTTTCTTTCATCCTCTTAAACCCCATCTTAACACCACGAAACCTCCCCCCAAGTCTCCTTTCAAAAGCCCCAAACTTGCCCTTTAAAATCTTTCTTAAGCCCTCTCATTAGGCTTCCTCCTCCCCCTCCTTTCATTCTTTTTCTTCATTTTTTTTCTTCTTTTTTTTCACGGGAATTTCGGCCAAGACCCTCCAAAAAGAGGCCAAGGGAGAAAGAAAAAGAAAAAGAAAAGAAAAGAATGGAAGAAGATAGAGAAATATGGAAGAGTGTAGAAATTTCCATGCACACACACACCACTTAAACCCACTTTCTATGCACGCACACCAATCCCTAAACCTTTCCCTCCAACTTTGGTCCATATTTACCATTCCATGCCATCCCTTGATCCCTACATAAATCCCCTCCTTCTTGGCATGTTAATTACATTCCATGCCACCCATTAATTCCTACAAAAACCCCCGCTTAATGAATTTATTCTAAAACTAGTCTCATGCAAGCATATACAAAGAGCATCATATACAAGACACTATTAGTACACACCATTTATACATACTATATTACAACATACACACTACACAAAAACTCTAGTAAGAATATACTACTACCAATAATATACCAACACTAATAATAATACACAACTAACACAAAGAATACACGAACTAGTATATTAGCACGAATAATAATCCACTACTAATACTAAGAATCTAATCATGAGAGTTTACGAAAATTTCGAGGGCAAATGAGAGTTTGCGAAAATTTCGAGGGTAAAACCCTATAATTTTGGAAGAAACTAATCTGAATGGAACTAAATATCATGGGAACTAAATTTTGGGGGTACTAAATTTTTTGAGAAACCTTAATAACGATTATTATGCTTTAATTATTTTTGTTCGTTTAAAATTAAGGGATCCAAGATTTTGAGGGGTTAATATTTTAAATATAATGTGCCCTAAGTTAAATCTGAAGGGAACTAAAATTTGGGAAACTAAAATTTTTGGGATCTAAATTTTGGTCGAACTAAATAACAATTATTGTGATTTATTTATTGATATATATCCGTTTAAAATTAGGGGATCCAAGATTTTGAGGGGGAATACTATAAATGAATCGTGCCTTTAGGGCACGAGTTATGACTAGTATGTATGTATGTATATATATATATATATATATATATATATATATATATATATATATATATATATATATATATATAGTGATCTTCGGGTGCGAAAAAGCCTGTACAATTATATAATGAGTGCTCTAATATTTTAATTTTTTTTTTGAAATTTTTTTTCAAAAATTCCTTTTTTGATGTTTAATCCATACAATTATATACCCCAGGGAAAATAATGGGTGAACCCGTTGGGCATTAGAGCACACATCCACCCGTTACAAATTTAACGGTCTCAAAACGTGCAAATTTGATGAAATGCCTTGATCGAAGGCCAAATGACATTATTTCTCAACCATTATTTTTTGAGAGGTGTATAACAACATATAATGAGTGTGGAAAAAATAATTTTTGAAAAAAAAATTTCAAAAAAAAGATAAAAACATTTTCGCACGGTGCAAAATGTTCTCATTTGAAAATTTTCATATATATATATATATACACATGTATATACATATATACTAGTCATAACACGTACCCGCAGGCACAGCTCATTTAAGATGTCCCCCGCGAAATCTTTGTTCCCCGAAAAATTATTTTCACAGCTAAAATTTAACAGAACAATAAATTAGCATAAACATATTTAGCGTCACGGGCCCCTTCGACGCGGACGGCTTCGACGCGGAACAACAAATTCGGTGCAGGCGTCTTCGATGCAGAACAACAAATTCGGTGTGGAACAACAAATTTGGCGCCCACGCCTTCGACGTGGAACAACAACTTAACGTAAAAAAATTGCACCGGCGCCTTCGGCGCAGGCGTGGAACAACAAACCTCAGGGTGTTTTTACTCTAAGTTGTTGTTCCGCTAAATTGTTTCATGCTAATTTTTTTATTTTGTTTAATGTAATGGATCATGTTTCTCCATAATGTTTCCCAATGCACTTTTAATTTCAAAGTTTAGGGTTTCAATGCACTTTTCCCCTCAAATTTAATCTCCACAATCTTTCCCAAGGCACGTTTAATTTCAAAGTTTAGGTTTTCAAGGCATTTTCCTACCGCCAAATTTAATCTTCATAATCTTTCCCAAGACACTTCTAATTTCAAAGTTTTGGTTCCCAAGACACTTTTCCCTCCAAAATTTAAGTTTCCCCACTAAAATTTTCCCAAAATCCCATCCTAACCATTGATTTACCAAGATTAAATCCTAGCCACTCTTTATCCTGTCCTTGTCAGCCTAGAATTCAAAAAACGTCGTCAAATGTATACTAGATATATATATATATATGTATATATGTATATATGTATATGTATATATGTATATATATATGTGTATATATGTATATCTATATGTATATATGTATATCTATACATATTTATGTATATATGTATACGTATATACATATACATATATATGTATATATGTATACGTATATACATATACATATATATGTATATATGTATATACATATATGTATTTATATATGTATATGTATATACATATATACATATATATATGTATATATGTATATGTATATATGTATGTATATACGTATATACATATACATATATATGTATATGTATATACGTATACATCTATATGTATATATGTATATACATATATGTATTTATATATGTATATGTATATACGTATATACATATACATATGTATATATGTATGTATATACGTATATACATATACATATACATATACATATACATATATATGTATACATATATACATACATATGTATATATATATGTATGTATATATGTATACATATATATGTATATGTATATGTATATGTATATGTATATACGTATATACATACATATATACATATGTATATGTATATACGTATATACATATACATATACATATATATATACTAGTCATTGCCCGTGCCCATAGGGCACGGTTTATTTAATGGCTGAGTTTTTCTCCCCCACAAATTTCAAGTTCACCCAAATTTCAAGTTTTCCCACAAAATTTCAAGTTTCCCCCCAAATTTAAGTTTTCCCCCAAAATTTAAGTCCCCCCAAAATTGTCATTACCACCTAGGACAAACTTGCCACGTAGGACAAAGCTTTGTCCTAGTAGGATAAGATTCAAAATCTTCATAGAACTGGAAAAAAAATGCCCGGAAGGGGTGAGAATAAAAAGTGTGGGTGTGGAGGGTCCATAGGCAAAAATACAAAAACCGGGGTTGTATGTGCAAAATTCCCCACATCCTCTTTTATCCCTCAAAATCTCATCTCTTATATTTTCTCTTATTCAATTTCCCTGTTTTATATAATAGATATCCAAATTCTCTTATCCAATTTCTCATGTCCAAATTCTCTTATCAATTTCTCTTGATAACATTCGTCTTTTATATAATAGATATCCCTTATCCAATTTCTCTTGTCCAATATCTCTTATCTAATTTCTCTTGATAACATCTCTCGTTTGTAATATATATATCTCTTATCCAATTTCTTATGATAACATCACTCTTATCCAATTTCTATTGTCCAATATCTCTTATTCAATTTCTCTTGATAACATCCCTCTTTTATAATATATATATCTCTTATCCAATTTATCTTGTCCAATATCTCTTATCCAATTTCTCTTGATAACATCCCTCTTTTATAATATAGATATCTCCTATCCAATTTCTCATGTCCAATATCTCTTATCCAATTTCTCTTGATAACATTCCTCTTTTATAATATAGATATCTCTTATCCAATTTCTCTTTTCCAATATATCTTATCCAATTTCTCTTGATAACATCACTCTTTTATAATATAGATATCTCTTATCCAATTTCTCTTGATAACATCCCTCTCTTATAATATAGATATCTCTTATCCAATTTCTCTTGTCCAATATCTCTTATCCAATTTCTCTTGATAACATCCCTCTTTTATAATATAGATGTATATATATATACATATATACATATATATATATATATACATATATACATATACATATATACATATATACATATATATATATATAACCCAGAAAAATCCCCAACCCCTCCCCCCGCCTTATCCCTAGTATATTGCTACACACATACATATTGCTACATACATACATGCACATTATCCCTAGTAAATGCCCACATATACACGTATACAAACATAAATACTCGCATCCAAGGTACACCTTGATGTACAACCACATAGTTTATATCTACATATGGGCTAACAAAGACATAGGTCCACTCATCCAACATACATTCATACATACACCCACATACACCGGGATACGCATATACCTACACATATACACTTATACACTTAGGTCCTTACACTATACGTATAGGGACATTCACTTATACACTTAGGTCTATATACAACACACCATATATACAACATATGCACAGACATATCCATTGCGATACAAATGTATATACACTACACACATACAATTTTAGGCACATACACTATCTTGGTGTACATGCTCCACACATGCACCTATTTACGCATATACACAACCATATATTCCAAGTACACATATACACACAAGTATTTATGCACACACAATACTCATACACTTGTCCTTCCATTTATACATTCAATGTATTCATCCAAAGCCATCTATATCCACTTAGGTATATCTGGAAAATAGACCAATCATGCCATATATACATAGATGTATACATGTATGTATTCATACTCACACGACCATAAAGCATGTTCATACTCATATGCACAACAGTACACGTAGCTAAAGGGCATAGGTTGAGGACGGATTATACTCTACATTAAGGACCATCTACCCACCTTAGAACAAATATACCCAATCATATACTAAAGTATTACATGTACTATCCTTACACACATCGCAGTGCGGTGACCTGCTGATCACTCCATATTTTACACCCTTTTTCTGCATGTTTGCATGCCACTTTGATCGCTCATATCGCGTTTTTCACGATTATTCGACAATATTGCGATGCTTTTCACGATTTCTTGTTTTTGTCGTATTTCAGGAGATATGGAGCGATTTGGAGTGATTTTGAGATCAAGAGGATTCGCACCGAATTCAGAGTGTCACCCACGGCTCTTTTGAGGGTTATTCTGCGATGGAAGACGAGTGGACGAAGAAGGAACTTCGTAGGAGCGACGAGGAGGCAAAAAGATGAAGATTGGGCATCTACAGCATGTCACTCGGCCGAGTGAAGCTCTAACTCGGCCGAGCAAAGAAGACCACTCGGCCGACCAGACCGGACACACAAAGAAGTAGAAGATCATCGTGCACTCGGCCAAGTGACGACATCCCACTCGGCCGAGTATGGAGATCCCCTCGCCCGAGTGGCACGGGAAAATCCATCAAAAAAGGACCGACTTACTGGAATCCGTCAGTCGATATAGAGCTCCGACTCGGCCGAGTGAATAATGCCCCTCGGCCGAGTGAGTAAAGTCACTCGGCTGAGTGACTTCCGAAGACAGACCCCCGAAAACTCCCGACTTATTGGAAATTTACAGGGTTTGTCACTCGGCCGAGTGACATTTGTCACTCGGCCGAGTGAGCCGCTCCGCCTGCTGCGTAAAGAACGATTTCTGGGCTGCACAGGGGTATTTTTGTCACGAATTTCTGGGCGATTTTGAGGGGTATTTAAACCCAGCTTTTGCCCTAGTTTAGGAGGACTTTTTGATACTTTTTGGCAGCCTTTTAGAGAGCTTTTTAGATCATTCGATTTAGTTCTTTTGGAGAGATTAAAAAGGCTATTTTTGTTGGATGCTATTGGATTCTCATTGGTTTGTCTTTCCTTTATCAAAAACCCTATTTTTATTAATAATTTCTCTATTGCAATGACTTGTGTTGATTTCATTATTGATTTTCTTATGAATTGCATGATGATTAGTGAGTAGTGCTATCGTCTTAGGGCGTAGGAATGAACCCTATAGACCCTATTTCTAATTTATGATGAAATGGTGAAATTCTTGCTAGAATTGATTAGGGTTAGTTTGGGATCGATTAATTACGAATAGCTAGAGATTCATATCGATTGGGATTTACAAGAGATTGGGTCCCAATTGATAGGAAGCCCTAGGAATTCGATTTAGATTGACAATTGGATTTCCCTAGAGTTGGTTTGCAAGAGATTGGACCAAAGCTAGGATTTTCGATCGTAATTCTATATCAATACCCGTTTGCAAGAGATTGGACGGGTAAGAACTATCCCAACCTAGGTCGTAGCTCGAGTTTGCACGAGAGTGGGCTTGAGATACGATTGAACGATGATGTTGTTCTTCACGCTAGCGGTTTAGGTTAGTGTTTGCAAGAGATTGGACCCTACCCTAGGCTTGCTATAGACCGGCAATAGCGCGAGAACGTGAGCTTGGTTCTACATTTAGTTGCGACTAGTTCACCTGAAATTCAAGTCTAGCAATGATGAAACCTACGGATCATAATGTTGAGATATGGTCCGTAGCGGGGATTCCCTATCCCTAGACGTTTTATTGAATTGATATTTTCTCTCTATAATTGAACGATTGTGACTGTTTTATTGTGAATTCTCGACTATCTTGATAGATAGGTGATTGGAAGGAGACACGGTCATTGGCCCTCCCTGAGTTCGATACCCGCTCGTCGCTACACCGTGCGCTTGCGGTAAGACTACGAGTCGCTCACTCCCGGGTGTGCATCCGGGAGGCGACCAAGTTTTTGGCGCCGTTGCCGGGGAGGCGACAATGTTTGATTCTACCTACCTAGCTATTTCTTTTGCTTTATTATTTTATTTTTACCCTTCTATTGCGCTAACAATTCCATTGTAACTCTATTTTCCCTTGCATGTACACGAGATCTACGGCGAACCCCGAGGAAATACTATTTGATCCGGAGATCGACCGTACATTGAGGATGATTAGGGCAGAGAGGAGACTTGATATAGAGGGGAGTTTTATGACCAATCCGGAGACAACGGAACAATTGGCGGCATGAATGGCGAGGATCATATCCATCAGAGATATGCTTCGGCCTAAGACTTCTTCCACCACTTCATCCATCGCCATGCCGGAATTGGCGGCGGACAAGAATTTTGAGCTAAAGATGGGATTAGTCGTACTGATGCAACAAGACCCGTTTCATGGGAACTCCCATGAAAATCCGTATTATCACATCCATCTTTTCTTGTCCAAGTGCGCCACTTTCCAATTGCCGGGTGTCTCCGTTGATGCAATCCGACTGCGACTCTTCCCTTTCACACTCAAGGACAAAGCTTTATATTGGTTGAGGACGCAGTCAGAAGGAAGCTTCACTTCTTGGGATGAGTTGGCTAGTGCTTTCGTCGACAAATTCTACCCGACATCCAAGACGGTGAAAATACGGAGTGCTCTCATGTCCTTCAAGCAAGGACCACAAGAGACCCTATACGAGGCATGTGAGCTCTTCAAGGATTTACAGCATCAATGCCCCCATCACAGTATAGAAGATTGGGAGCTTGTTCACAGTTTTTATAATGGACTCCAACCGGGCACGAAGCAAATTATAGACGCAACCGCCAATGGAGCCATATTATCGAAGACCCCGGATGAAGCTACGGCCTTGCTAGAGGAGATGGCCTCTAACAACCAACAATGGGGCGACGATCGAGGTCATTCTTCGTCCTCCTTGAAGCCCACTAGCATATATGAGGCCAAGCCCGTAGCGGAGCTTTCGAGCAAATTTGACTCTCTCCACAAGGTAGTGGAGAGATTGGAGAAATATATCACCGAGCCATATGGAGCTCCCTCTACATCTACGCCGATAAGCAATATGAGTGATTGGCAAGACCAATCTCAAGTCATGTATGTAGGAGGAGAGCATGGAGAGGGGGCCTTGGAACAACTGCAATATGTTGCGGGGAACTCCGGATACTGGGCCAACCCAGCCGCTAGAAACCATCCGGGCTTTTCATATGCAAACAATGATGGTGCTTTGAACCCCTCGCCACAACATCTTCCTCAAGCTCGGGCTCCACCACCACAACCTCAGTACCAACCGAGGGGGCCACCGCAACAAAATTACCCGCCTAGGCAACAAGTGGGACCTTATAGGCCACCTGGTTACAACCAAGGTTGGAGAGCTCCCAACTCACCTCAAGCTCAACCACGATCGGATTATGAAGCTAGGGTGGAGGAATTCATGGTGGAGCAAAGAAAGATCAATGCTAAGTTAACGGCGGGACAAGATTCGTTAAATACCGTCGTCGCTCAACTTGGAGAGCAACTTGCGTTGCTAAATAAGAACACCCAACAATTGCCGGCTCAACCCGAGCCCAATCCACGGAGCAACACTGGCCACATCAATGCAGTGGTGGCGGTTACAACAAGGGGCGGGAAGGATACCACTCCCGCTATGACCCAAAACAAGGAACCGGTGGTAGAAATTTTGGAATAAAAAGAGCCGGCAATTGAGGAGGAGAGCCAAAAGGAGCCATAAGGAGGAGGAAATTCTAAAGTGGTGGAGCCAATTGACGAGCGCCGCTTCATGCCACCGGTGCCATTCCCACAACAGCTAGCTAGAGCCAAGATAGAGAAAAGGCTCGCCAAGTTCCTTGAATACTTGAGGGGAGTAAGCCTCAATATTCCTTTCCTAGATGCTATAGTGGAGATCCCGTCCTATGCGAAGTTCTTGAATGACTTGATATCGGGAAGGAAAAGGAAGGAGAAAATCATGCTTGCCGAATAAGAAACTTGGTTCACCCGGAGGGAAAAGGAGCCCGTGAAATTCAAGGATCCAGGGAGTTTCCGCATCCCATGCACACTAGGAGGCATCCCATTGCAAAAAGCTTTAGTTGACTTGGGCACAAGTGTGAGCCTTATGCCACTTAGCATGTTCAGGAAATTGAACACGGGCGCTGACTTGAAGCCGACCGACATGAGAATTCAACTTGCGGACGGTTGGATTACTAGGCCGGTAGGGATCGCAGAGAACATTCAACTTCAAGTTCCGGGAGGAATATGCTTACCTTGTGATTTTGTTATGATGGACATTAAGGAAGAGGACGACACTTCGCTTATACTTGGACGCCCGTTCCTCGCCACCGCCGGTGTTATCGTCGACATGCGGGAGGGAACTCTATCCTTGAATGTTGGGAACATTGATGTCGAGCTCCATATACCCAAAGCCATGAAGCATATGCCCTATCACGAGGAGTTGGACTATGTGGATCTCCTTGACGAGGTGATTGAAGAAGCTATCCCCCACTCAATTGGCGCTCTCCATGACGATGGTTTCAAAGAAGGCCAAGCTTCGGGTGAAGAAGAGAAGTTGGAGGACCCTCCAATTAGCTCCACAGCTGATAATGAAGGCGACGCTGATGTCGCAAGGATACGGGAGCTTTGCAAGCTCTCCACGTCCACGAATCCAAAGAAAGCTCCACCGATTAGAAGATCGGTGTCACCGGCCACGAAGAAGATAGGAACTAGCTCAAGCTTAGGGGACTCATCCCCCAACATTTCCCATGATGAGGAGGCGCTGAGGAAGATCACGAACCATCAAGACTCCATTCCGAACGGCCTTCCCGGCAAATTTGACGGGCGTATCTCGTATGCGCCCAACATCACGAGCTAAATGAATATCTAAAGGGGTCGAGCTCATGACCTTAAACGAGCACTTGTCAGGAGGCAACCCGACAGTTTTTGCATTATTTTTATTTTATTTTCATTTTTGGTTTAGACTTTTATTAGTGTTTAGCGTCTAGTGTCTATGAAAATCGTGACAACAGGTCCTAATTTTCATGACAGGAGAAGGAGAAAGGGAGATCACACATATGGAGGATGACCAAGTCAAGGAAGAGTGCTCCAGGAACGCGCTCAGGCCTTAGGAGAAAGAAGAAACTGACTGGGGGAAGAAAAATAGAGACTGGAGCGAAAACGGAGAGCCGATGCAGAAAAAAGCACCTCACTCGACCGAGTAGCTTATGCCACTCGACCGAGCAAAGAATCCACTCGGCTGAGTGGAGCACAAATCAGGGAAGTCTCTGTAGCCCAACTCTCTGTCATTTTTTGTAATTTTTAGTCTTAATTGCCACTTGGTCGAGTACCTTATCACTCGACCGAGTGAAACAGATACCCTCCCAGCTCAAGAATTGCTAAGTGGCAGAGCCACTCGGCCGAGTGGAGTTTCTCCATTCGGCCGAGTGAAGCAAAGCCACTCGGCCGAGTCGTAAGTGGCGAGGATATTTTGAATTTTTTTTTAGTTTACGCCACTCGGCTGAGTGACATTTTCACTCGGCCGAGTCGTAACATTTCTATATAGGCAGCAGCGGCCGCGGCGCAAGTTACGATACTCAAAATACCAATTCTCTCTCCCGAGCCCGCAGTCGCTTCACCTCCCTCGCCCACTGCGATCCCCCCTCACCCGATTCGACCTCGCTGACGCCCAAGCCGGCCACTACCTGCTGG
Organism: Scilla litardierei; assembly: GCA_030789695.1. Taxonomy (NCBI): domain Eukaryota; kingdom Viridiplantae; phylum Streptophyta; class Magnoliopsida; order Asparagales; family Asparagaceae; genus Scilla; species Scilla litardierei. The sequence continues at coordinate 91,321,692 of CM061142.1, forward strand.
CGACCGACGCCCCGACGACCGACGACGACCGGTCGACCTTCCCACCGCCGGCGCCGCCGCCGATCACCCCTCTTTTGCCCCAAAAACCCCATTTCTCTCCATTTCTCTTGATTTGTATGCCCATTGAGCCCCAAATTCAAATTAATTTCCACATCTATCTATTATCCCATATCTCCCCCATATATATTGAATATTATTCGCTGATTTGATCGTTTGATTTGCAGGCTAGCTTGGGGGAGCTTTGGGGAGTTTTTAGACGCGCTTTGAGCTTCGCGGAGGCGGCGTCTCTTCGTACACACTGCTGATTGCTCTCGCGGCATGCTCAGGTATACTCGTTCTATTATTTAGCGTGCCAAATTTTATTTAGTTGGGTGAGCACGTCTCGCGGTACACATGCCGCCGCGTACTAGGCCACGTACATGGGGAGCCGCTTCCAAGCGAAAGAGGACCGATGATCCTGGTCCTTCTGCCCCTAGGGAGGACTCCCCTCCACCTAGTCCACCCCCACATACGCAGCCACTTCCCACCGAGCCCATCCCTACACAGCCACCCCCTGCTCCCGCTGTCTGACCGATGGGGATCACGTTTCGAAATGACGCACACCGCGCTAGATTCGAGCGTATCTCCCATCGTTCGATAGTACCCTCTAGGTTTACACACCTAGCTGACCTAGACCGCCTAGGGGCACTTGAGGGGCTTCTCACATTGTACGACAACGTGGGATGGCGTGACTTTTTGTCGGTGTCGGCGGACACTTATGTCCATCCGAAACTAGAGGTCCTTAGCTCTATTAACCGGACCGCTGATGGATGCTCCTTCTGACTGATGGATCGAGAGTGCGAGATCACTCTCGACATGCTTAGAGCATTCTTCCAGTGGCCCGCCGTCCCTGACCCAAACCGTGCTTATGCTCCCACGCACATCCCACCCCCGTCGTTCGACGCACACGCCTTCTGGACCCGGATCACGGGATCCCCACTCTCCTTTGACCCTAGTAGGGCCAAGGCCTCAGCTATTCTCCACCACTGCCTCCGCATTGCACAGCGCCTTATGGCGACTACCTTTCTTGCGAGGTACGAGCCCGGGACGATGTCTACACCAGAGCTCTACATGCTCTATGCGATGACTCGTACTAGGGTTCTCGATAGGGGTAGTGACGTGATGGTCCCCGCCGTCGAGATCGACATTGCCATCTGGTATTTGGATCGCATCATTGTCTCGGTGAGCGCTCACTCACCTATCTGTTGCGGCGGTCCGATCACCCTTTTGGCCCTTATGACCGGCGTGGACCTACCCGACGACTTGTGTCGACCTCCGAGCCCCACTACACTTTCTATAGATGTTATGGCCCGGATGAAGATGCTTCGTCCCCACGACCGTCAGCACTGGGTGTGGTTGTACGGCCCCTTCAGTGCTGATTACGTGATTCTCCTGAGCCCCGCTTGGACACATATCGGACCGGTACACAGGGACTGGCTTCCGACGATGGATCTCCTTATCCCCGCCGCCTACGTTCTAGAGCCCGAGGGTGCTGAGCAGCCATCCCCTGTACCACCTGTCGACCCTGTGATCCCTCAGCTTGCGCCTGCATTGTCTGCACCTCCCGACACCTCTGTCCACATGTCTGTTAGTGTCGGAGCACCCTAGCTGAGCCGTCCACCACCACCACCGCTGCACCTATTTCTGTCGAGCCCCTATCCACACTGGGCCCCGAGCATCCACCCACGATTCTCGAGAGCGGCGAGTCTTCCTTTACCGCCGCCGTGGAGACCCTCTCCCGATTATCGTCCTCGACTCCTGGGGAGTCATCTTTTGTGCCCTTCACGGCCTCCCCAGCCGTCGACCTTTCGGTCTGCACTGCAGCCGTCTTTTCTGAGAGTGTCGTGACATCTGTCCCCACGTCTGTGTCACCGACCTCTCTCGCTGCCTCGTCGCCCATTTTGACTTCCACATCTGCTGCTGCTGCTACTGCTTCGACCCAGCCTGCGTCCCAGCCTCACACCGAGGCTGCGCATCACTTAGTGAGCACATCACCCCTTCCACACTTTCCTGCTGGCCCCATTCACTACACCGACCGCATGAGACAGCCCCTTCCTTCACCTACCAGACCTGTGTGTCCCTCTGCTCCACCTCCCCCCGACACTCTAGTTCAGAGCATTCGTGCTCTTGAGGGGGCAGTTAGTGGACTCAGAGGGGACTTTAGGGCTCTCTCCGCCACGGTCAGTGCCATGCAGACTCGCATTGAGATTATTCCCAGTATTCAGGCTTGCCTGAATCAGATTCTAGCGTGCCTGCCACCACCACCACCACCCACCCAGCAGCTGCCTCGCCCACCACCCCCACCACCACCTCCGCCACAGGACGGTGCTGGTGCAGCACCACCACCAGCTTAGGCACACTCTTGATGCCTCTGAAATTTATGTCGTTTTGCTGCCTGTTTGTTTTTGGGCCTGGTGATTTTTTTTGCCCCCCCTCCACATACTATTTTGGTACCTATTTGGTCATATATTTTTTATATTTTTGGGAGAGAGGGAGAGTCTTTTTGGTGGCACATATATCTGCATCATTCTGATCTCTGCATGCATCATTCACATTTGCATCATATTTTCTTTTTGTTTTTATTTCTTTTTCATCATGCATGCATCCTCACCCACCCCACCCACTTCATGTCTCTCGGGGTGCTACACTTCGCACATTGAGGACACTGTGCACTTTAGCTTGGGGGAGTGAGTTCTCACACTTTTTACTTTTTGTCGCCCTTTATTTTTGTTTTTCCACACTTTTTTCACTTTTGCACCTATTTTTCACCCACTTTTTCATTGTTTACCATGCATCATGTTTTCTTATTTTCTTTGTGTGCTGCATTATATATAGTTCTATTTTCTTTTATCTTTGTTTCTTTCATCTTTTGCTAGAGATGACTTTTCTGTGATGATGATGACGTGGTGTTAGCTTATCTCTATATGCATGCTATTTTTTCATGTCATAACTTTAGTTTCAGATGTCATATGCTATGTCTTGCTGTGCATTTAAAATAGTAACCCACTCTTTTTCTGTATGAATATGGATGAAATTTTGTTATTAGCTTATGTTTGATGATTCATATGTATGCTTATCGTAGAAAACACACCAAGCTTCACGCATTGATTGCTTATATCTGGAGTACTGCTTTCCTTTCTCGTATCACTTCTTATTGCATGAATTCTACGCTTCACCTTCAGGTTGATTGAATGTTTGCTAGGATAATATATCTGGACTAGTTTACTCTTTGAGATTAAACTGAGTAGATTATATTACTCTGCTGAAAGTTGTCATGCACGTCCTATAGAGTGAACCGAGCGATACATTTATTTCTTTCTCCACATATCTTAAGCATTATTTCTCTATTTAAAATTCATTGGTAAATCCCCACCTTAGCAAGTCTATTATCAGCGTTTCCCCGCGATTATATCCCATGCTCCAATTCCCCCAAAATCAAAAAGAAAAAAATATATACCGGTATATCCTTCTCTCTTTTGATTTGGGATCGCTTATGTATATATGTTTATTCAAAAAAAAAGAAAAGAAGAAAAAGAGAAAAATTGAGAAAAAGAAAAGAGAAGAGAAAAGAAGTTTATAACGATCCCATCTCATACTCTTTCTCTCTTTCTTCCCCCTTTTGTTTTTTTGGAGCTTCAAAAGAAATGTGGAATGTACATATTGATTTGTTTATGCCATCACGCTTATGGATAAGCTTGAGGGAGAGGATCCAATAATGTGTGAGAGAGTGACTACTTGACAGTGCATGACAACCTAGGCTAAGTAATCTTCTATACTCGGTGAGATTGCTAAAGTTTTACGAAATCCAGAAATCGACGCTTAGCATTCGTTTCATGAAAACCACACTTTTCTATTCTTACTACTCCATATTGTGTGATATCTCTTATACTCCTTATAGAAAGCATTCAATTGAAAAGTGTGTGATCTATGATTATGTATACCGCTTTAGATGCTTCGGACGATGTTAATCCTAGAATGATTCCATATTTCGTGCTATTGTGATATTTTGGGGTTTTCTATTTCGAATGCATCATTATACTATGATATCGAGATAAAAGTCTTTGACATGTGTTTTATATTCGATGTATGCTATATGAGTAAGCAAAACTCACGTCCTGAGAGAAACGATCTAGCACCTCCTTCTTCGCTTTCTATTCTATTTTTCATTTTCCTTATTTTCCTTTTTTCCATCATTTTTGTCCGTCGGGTTCGCTTTTTACTCATCTTCCTCGAGGACGAGTAAGAGGTAAGCTTGGGGGTTTTTGATCACTCCATATTTACACCATTTTTCTGCATGTTTGCATGCCACTTTGATCGCTCATATCGCGTTTTTCACGATTATTCGACAATATTGCGATGATTTTCACGATTTCTTGTTTTTGTCGTATTTCAGGAGATATGTAGAGATTTGGAGTGATTTTGAGATCAAGAGGATTCGCACCCACTTCGGAGTGTCACCCACGGCTCTTTTGAGGGTTATTCTGTGATGGAAGACGAGTGGAAGAAGAAGGAACTTTGTAGGAGCGACGAGGAGGCGAAAAGATGAAGATTGGGCATCTACAGCATGTCACTCGGCCGAGCAAAGAAGACCACTCGGCCGACCAGACCAGACATGCAAAGAAGTAGAAGATCATCGTGCACTCGGCCGAGTGACGACAGCCCACTCGGCCGAGTATGGAGATCCCCTCGCCCGAGTGGCACGGGAAAATCCATCAAAAAAGGACCGACTTACTGGAATCCGTCAGTCGATATAGAGCTTCGACTCGGCCGAGTGAATAATGCCCCTCGGCCGAGTGAGTAAAGTCACTCGGCCGAGTGACTTCTGAAGACAGACCCCCAAAAACTCCCGACTTACTGGAAATTTACAGGGTTTGTCACTCGGCCGAGTGACATTTGTCACTCGGCCGAGTGAGCCGCTCCGCCTGCTGCGTAAAGAGCGATTTCTGGGCTGCGCAGGGGTATTTTTGTCACGAATTTCTGGGCGATTTTGAGGGGTATTTAAACCCAGTTTTTGCCCTAATTTAGGAGGACTTTTTGATACTTTTTGGCAGCCTTTTAGAGAGCTTTTTAGATCATTGGATTTAGTTTCTTTTGGAGAGATTAAAAAGGCTATTTTTGTTGGATGCTATTGGATTCTCATTGGTTTGTCTTTCCATTTATCAAAAAACCCGATTTTTATTGATAATTTCTCTATTTCAATGAATTGTGTTGATTTCATTATTGATTTTCTTATGAATTGCATGATGATTAGTGAGTAGTGCTATCGTCTTAGGGCGTAGGGATGAACCCTATAGACCTTATTTCTAATTTGTGATGAAATGGTGAAATTCTTGCTAGAATTGATTAGGGTTAGTTTGGGATCGATTAATTACGAATAGCTAGAGATTCATATCGATTGGGATTTGCAAGAGATTGGGTCCCAATTGATAGGAAGCCCTAGGAATTCGATTTAGATTGACAATTGGATTTCCCTAGAGTTGGTTTGCAAGAGATTGGACCAAAGCTAGGATTTTCGATCGTAATTCTATATCAATACCCGTTTGCAAGAGATTGGATGGGTAGGAACTATCCCAACCTAGGTCGTAGCTCGAGTTTGCACGAGAGTGGGCTCGAGATACGATTGAACGATGATGTTGTTCTTCATGCTAGAGGTTTAGGTTAGGGTTTGCAAGAGATTGGACCCTACCCTAGGCTTGCTATAGACCGGCAATAGCGCGAGATCGTGAGCTTGGTTCTACATTTAGTTGCGACTAGTTCACCTGAAATTCAAGTCTAGCAATGATGAAACCTACGAATCACAATGTTGAGATACGGTCCGTAGTGGGGATTCCCTATCCCTAGACGTTTTATTGAATTGATATTTTCTCTCTATAATTAAACGATTGTGACTGTTTTATTGGGAATTCTCGACTATCTTGATAGCTAGGTGATTGGAAGGAGACACGGTCATTGGCCCTCCCTGAGTTCGATACCCGCTCGCTGCTACACCGTGCTCTTGCGGTAAGACTACGAGTCGCTCACTCCTGGGTGTGCATCCGGGAGGCGACCACCTGCATGGGCCACCACAAATGTCACACTTCGCTTTCCAGAATACCCTAAGAGGCGAGGGTGAAGAAGAAAGAGGGAAGAGAGTGTGTGAGATTGAGAGTCAGAAAATTTTCTACAGGCCACTGGGCACATGCTGGGATAGTAATTATAATACTTCTATCACTAAACAACAACTCAAAAGAAAACACACTCAGGAACAACGCAAGACAACCCAGATGTATATACATTAATGTCTACAAAGATCACGCTCCATGTTCAATTCACTCATGGCCCAGCCCCATGTTTAAGTACAACTCAACACCGCCTTAACCCAAGAATACAACTCAAACTCAAATATACAATCACTCTCTAAACTACCCATCACCCAACTCCAAAGGTACCAACACTCCAAGGATCCTCAACCTGCTACTACCGCTACACCTAAAACCACAAGGGGAGCACGTCAAAGCGTGTCCAAGTACGAAGTCCAACTCCAAATGACATATTATGCTTTCCAACATGCATCAAAAGAGGTGTAAACATGTACTAAGTAGAGATAGAGAGAGAGTACATTTATCATATGAATCATGGAATGCAAGTACAAGCAACACACATAAGGAGACAGCTGGTAACTACATATATTGGCAAGAACAAGTGCATGAAGTATAATGATTACAGATGCTAAGCAATTGTTTTAAGTTTATTAAGTTCTTTAGAAAATTGGGTACGAAGTTGGAAATGAGGAACTGGATTTCACCCGAGGGTGGGGCGAAAGGGATCACCCGCCAGTGGGACACGAGCACTGTTTCCTTAACGGGGCCTATCACTCCACCCACTCTCCTACACCAGGGTGCAAGTGAGGAAAACTCCACAACACCACAACTCATCGTACCTAAAACTGAGCAAGGTACGACAAACACCACAAAGTACCCGAAACTGAGCAAGGTACATCAAATCTATCATATACTAGTCCAGTCCGCATATCCTTCCAGTACTCAATTCTCCTCCAACCCCATGTGAAAGCTCACCCCCTTTGAGGGGATTGAGTCAATTGTTTATAATCTTGCATTACAAGTGAGTAAACAACTACATCATAAATGTGCATGGAGGAATTTGATTAAGGAACACATGTATGCATGGCTTCACATTTTCTCTCTTTCATTTCACATTTCCTCTCTTATTTGCATAAAGGGACATGCATCTACATATGCACTCCCATCCCAAATCTACAAGCCACAACAAATCACAACCATTCACATTACCATGCCTCCATGCCTTCCAGAACCAACACATTCAAGGAACTATCATTTCCATATCATGGCATATGAAACATAATCAAATGAGAGAGGAATTATCTTCATTTCCTTAAGTATCATGTGAAACATAATCATAGCACATGAAATATGAATTCATTCCAAACTTAGCCACATCCACATCCAAATAACCACAAGCTTTTTCTGCACACATTTAAGGAAGAGGCAAACTTGACATGAACACTCACTAACTTCATTAAAGGATGCAACTTTAGTTATGACCATCCACAACGTTTACGAAAATGCAAGCTTTAATGAACTACTTACGGGACTTAATGAAAGCAAGCTTTAATGTAACTTGTTTAGAGAACTTTAGTAAAAACACTAGAAGCTTTAATATCAATACAAGCATTAGTGAAGATCCATGCTTAAATGAACCCAATTAAGAAACTTTTAGTGACAATACTAACTTTAATGAAACTAGATGTAGGACTTGAGTAAAAACGCAAACTTAAGTAATTTGATATAAAATGCAAGATTTAATGAAAATCCTTAAAGAGTTTAATAAAATGCAAACCTCAATGAATCTGGACTTTAGTGGAGATGCTAACTTTAGTAAAACCAATGTAAAATCTTTGGCAAAAATACTTTAGATAAAATGCTACCTTTTGTGAAATTAATGAAAGACCATTAAGAAAAATGCAAGCTTTGTAGAAAAATACTTAAGTCTTATAGTGCATCAAGCTTTGTTTAAAGAGCATTACATCAACTCCCACATACACAACCTTTCCTCACTTCCTCATCACTTTCTCCCCTTCGTTGCAATGCCACAAAATCACTACATTTCCCATGGCCGAATTTGTTCAAGCAAGGAAATTACCACACCATGAACCATAATGAAGAATGACAACTTAAAAACAAACAACATCTTAATTTTACATGCAAGCTTCCAACTTGTACACAACATATAAAAGAGGGCAACTTGCACTCTAATCTCCTTGTCAAGATAACAACTTGCATTATTGATTAGAAGGATAACAACTTTGCTTGCAACATAAGCATTTTGGCAACGTTAGCATGCTACTACACTTGAAGGTGGCAATTTTAACAAGATTTCTTAATAATTTAACAATTAATTTACATAGTTAAGGAAGCATAATAAAGAAACCATGTTGAGCATGCAAACACCATAAAGTTAACTCCTTTTCACTAAATGCTATTTAGGTCTAAAACTTGCTAATCAATGACTAACAAACTTAAGAAAGTTTGCAACTTTTACATGTTAGCAAGGAAAACGAGGGAATTTTGAGCAAGAGTACATATCAAAGGAGCCAACTTTAATAATTATTCATCGAGGCAAGGCATGAGAGCTTGCAATTAAGGAAAGATAAACGATTTTGCTTATAAACATACAAGCAACATAATCTACCATAAGGAGTTGGTTTCCTATCTCAAAGAGCTTCCTTTCATCCTCTTAAACCCCATCTTAGCACCACGAAACCTCCCTCCAAAGTCCCCTTTCAAAAGCCCCAAACTTGCCCTTTAAAATCTTTCTTAAGCCCTCTCATTAGGCTTCCTCCTTCTCATCCTTTCATTCTTTTTCTTCATTTTTCTTCTTCTTTTTTTGTCAGGGGAATTTCAGCCAAGACCCTCCAAAAAGAGGCCAAGGGATAAATAAAAAAACGGAAAAAGAAAAGAAAAGAATGGAAGAAGATAGAGAAATATGGAAGAGTGTAGAAATTTCTATGCACACACCCCTTAAACCCACTTTCTATGCACGCACACCAATCCCTAAACCTTGCCCTCCAACTTTGGTCTATATTTACTATTCCATGCCATCCCTTGATCCCAACATAAATACCCTCCTTCTTGGCATGTTAATTACATTCCATGCCACCCATTAATTCCTACAAAAACCCCCCTAATGAATTTATTCTAAAACTAGTCTCATGCAAGCATATACAAAGCGCATCATATACAAGACACTATTAGTACACACCATTTATACATACTATATTACAACATACACATTACACAAATACTCTAATAAGAATATACTACTACCAATAATTTAACAACACTAATAATAAGACACAACTAACACAAAGTATACACGAACTAGTATATTAGCACTAATAATAATCCACTACTAATACTATGAATCTAATCATGAATGCACTACCATATTAACACAAATAAAGAGATATTAATACAAATAGGAATACCACAATATCACCCTAATACTACTAATAACAATACGCTACCATAACACACAATACTCACACAACATATGGAACACCACTTCGATACAATATTTTATATAACAGACTATAGCATATAGTAAACACGTACTCGTAGGTACATATCTATACCATACACACATGTACTACAGACACACACATCCATTCATATGTATACACACTACATAGTATAGCACACTTATATACACACTATATAGTATAGCACACTTAGGTCATTACAAGTTTTACAGGGTTTTTAGGTCTGACCTCCAATGTGGTGTAGGTATCTATGGGGGCTGCAGAGATGGGCCATCAAGTTATAGAGACAATGTGTGCAGAAGTCAAGTTGGCCATGGAGCACCATATGCCGATTGTCGCCGAAAAAGCTCTGGAGGAGGCAAAAGCCGAGATGAGGGCGTCGTCTGCCAAGGCCAACGAGCTTGGGTCCCATGTTACTGGGCTTGAATCTTGAGAGAAGGAGCTAGAGGAGGAGCTGAACAAAAAGAGATAGAGACCGGCAGTGTTCGGAGTTTTAAATGTATGTGTTAACCGCAAGCGTACGATGGTCGTAGCAAACGGGTCGAACATATGGAGGCAAATTAGTTTAAGATTTTTGTTAGCTATATGATATCATATCGAGAGAGTGAACATATTAAGAATTTAGCAGGGATGAGAAAGCCTAGGGCTAAGTATGCCCACTATTGCATATTAATCGTAGAGTTGCTCTAACTTCTCAATCTATCGAAATGAAGTTAAGGAATCAACTCACTAGACATGAGATTAACAATCAAACAATTCGTATGAAAATGCATCATAGAAATAAGAAAAAGACCGTTGAGAGAACAATACCAATCTATTAAAGATCAAAATCAAACTTGCATTCAAAGAAAAGCAATAAATATTACTTATAAAAGCTCCAGAGCAGCACCCCTAAAATCAAATTAAAACTTATGGAAGAGTCCCCCAAAAAAATAATTACAAGTCGTTCTTTTATCCTTCCCCCCCAAAACCTAGCAGCAAATCGGGTCTGAGATCTGAGATTAGAGTGCACACAGCCATGTCATTAAGTCGCACGGCCATGCACTACTGTTACGACCTTAAGATCGGCCCAGTCGATCTAGGCCTGTATGATCGAAGCCCAAGTCATGGCCCATCGAATCTCCACAATGAGACCTAGTTCACCGAGGCTTAGAGAAGCTCGTCGGGGCTCAGAGAAGCCCGCAATTGTAGAGCAGCAAACTTGTCAACCGAACCAAAGAGAAGAGCCCTTTGAATGATCGTATACGATCTACATCCGCTCGTCCCAAAGGTAGCTCACCCCAGAGTCAGATCACCTACCTCTCTACCCAGAAGCAGTCCACCCAAGGAGGGAGGCGACCCTCCGCAAATATCACTGGCAGTTTCACTATGGACAAGTCTGACAAAAGCGCACATGGCCGCTTCGTCACCTAACAGCCTGATAAAAGCGCACATGGCTGTTTCGCCACCAGACAGCCTGACAAAAGCGTTCCTGACACTTTCGGCTCTGACAGCCTGACAAAAGCACGCCTGACATGTTCGACTCTGACATCCTTAGCCAAACCCCTGACAACCTGACACCGCCAGCTCAGCTAAAGCAATCGACTCCAACAGCCTATAAATACCCACTCTCCTCCAATGAGAAAGGGGCTGGATAATCTGTAAGAAATCCTAACACATCTACTTATATTCAAGGTCGAATATTCTCCATATATTCGGGCCTTCCACACTAGTTCGCCACGCAAGGGCCAATCTGGCTTTGAGGTCGCCCAGCGTTTCCGACATTCTCCAAGCAGTCATCAACTGATTAAGCATCGGAGAGGCTCTCGGTTGATAGAAAACTGACCCTTTCTGACGAATTGTTCTTCTTGTAGGAAGCTCGCCTCAGCTACCAGTAGTCAAAGCGATCTGTGGCGACCTTCCCCAACTAACGAGCGAACTTCACCAGATGAAGGGCGAACTTCACCAGATGAAGGGCGAACTTGAGATCTCTACCCGCAAAGCGATCTCAAATGTGTGATTAGCCTCGTGTCCCCCTAAACACTTGTAATCATTGTAACTGTGATTCCCATTTCAATACAAATTCAGTGTTAGCAGATTTTACCCCGAAACATTAGGCGCCACTTGTGGGAACAAGTGTTACATCCATGGCAAACCCCACACAAAGTCACTGCATTCATCGTAGCAGTAAACAGCCAATGCTCAAGGAGGCCTCCTCTCTTAGGAGGTCCTCCCAAAGAGAAGCGCCCCATGAGGGGCCAGACGCTACGATCGAGGCCGCAGTCCGTGGCTTATATCAAAGCTTTGAGATCTTAGACAAAGTGATAAAGGACATGGCTGCGGCAAAATCTGTAGCATGGCCTCTAACATCAGGCCCCTCCAGACCTCTCAATGTGAGGTGGAACCTCATCCCTGAATTCGATGAAGAAGCGATCGCTCGAAGGAGGCGCTTCGATGAAGAGGAGTTAGCCGTGCTGCAAAGGCATCTTGATGATGAAGAGGCAGCTACTAGGCAGAGACGGTTCGACAAGGGGGAGGCCGCAATACAAAGACATCTCGATGAAGAAGCAGCTATCCGACAACGACATTACATCACTGACGCAAGGGAAAGGATCCAGTAGAGGGGCCTGGGAATCCCCTATGCATTGATTGAGATAGTGAGGGAGCACATCCCGCAAGATCAAGTTATGGAGATCCACTCTCGCAGAAGACCACCAATCCCAAGGTATGAAGGGTGCCCCCATCAAGGCCAAAGCCCCCCTCAGGCTATGCACGTCTCTCCTAGGCGTAATGATCGGTGGGGGAAGAGTCGTGAGCGAAGCCCGATCCCTAAGGCACATAGAAGGGACTCTCCTGAGCATCGAGGTGGCTCATTCGGGGGTTCCAACCACATGCAAGAGCTCCGAGGTGATCGGGACGTACGAAGGTCGCCAACACCTCCCCAACATCCCGAAGAAGCCAACATGCTAACCCGAAGGGTGATCTCAACCCTGATACAACGTATGTTCAAGCTACCCCAGCTTAAATTGTATGATGGTTCAGGCGATCCACTTGAACACATGCAACTCTATGGTTGGGGGGTGATGGAGATCCAAGGATCGAACGACGAGCTCCTCTGCTGTGCCTTCCAGACGACTCTGAAGAAGTCCACCGTGGAATGGTACGACTTGCCCGATAGATCAATTGACTCCTTTGGCAATCTGTCTCACAAGTTTTGTCTACAATTTCGAGCGTGGTGAAGGAGGAAGAAGGCCCCTGACTATCTGTTCACGATTGTCTAGGAGGAAGGGGAGATCCTCTGGAGGTTCCAGCGGTGCTTCAATGAAGATCGCCTTAGCATGACGAGCTGCAAAGACGAGCTTGCCATGGCAGCTTTCAAGAAGGGGCTCACTAACCGTGGTCTACAGAAATCCCTGCTCTATGACCCGCCAATGGACCCGACGATCTCTTCTCTAGAGCAGACAAGTCCATACTCAGTGAGGAGTCGTTGGTGGCAAAGAAAGTAGTTACCCCAACCGAGTGTCCTAGAGCTGAACCCTAGCCTCCACCTAGGCTAAGGTAGGATGACCGCCCCCGAGGGTGAGATCAAGATCACCCCCGAGGGTGCGACCAGGGAGGCCCCTGAGGGTAGGATCATCCCAGACCTCTGAGGGGGTTCCTCACTCCAAGGAACCTCGCTATGAGGAACAGACCTGAAAGAGCGTTGTAGGGGGCACATTATACAAGGATCAATGCCCCATTAGTCGAAGTGATGGCAACGACCAAGACGTGTGGACTTCTCAGAGATCCGCCCCCGGGGATAAAGGCAAGGCCAAACTCTCGCAATGCTCAGAAGTACTGTCGATACCACCACGACCACGTCCATGACACCGACGAGTGATATGTTCTAAAGAAGGACATAGAACGTCTGATCCAGTACGACCATCTTCAGAGGTTCGTCGATAAGAAGGCCAAAGGTGAGAATGGCGAATCCTGCGGAACCAATCCGGCCAGTCCTGGCCCAGAATGCCGAACAATCCGCCCATCCTATCACCAGTCTAGTCATGCGCTTATATGTGATATACCATGGGCTGGCCTCAGGCAGAACCTCTGTGTCGAAAAGAAAGAGTTATGCACGGCAGGTTATGATGGTGGGTGTTGGCGAAGGGGCTACACGAAGAAGGGTTGCTCCACCCCCCATCGCCTTCTCCGACGACGACCTGGAGGGGATCGAGCTGCCACATGATGACACCATCGTCATCGAAGCACTCATCAGGCCGGCAATTACGAGCCGACTCTTGTTTGACACCGGTAGCTCATGCGACATACTTTTTTTTCAACGATCCAAAAGATGGGATTAGGCGAGGCAGACTTAAAACCATGCTTGG